>OZ010718.1:13202105-13802105 GCA_963932345.1 Ophion ventricosus
AAATAAATTTTTTCCACGGTCGAAGCAAAAAGATTTAGCACTCCTTATCAACTTACCATGCTGAAAAACTCATCGAGAACATGCCAAAAAGGTGTTACGCCATTGTGAAGAGTAACCGGAATTTTACGTCTTGTTAAATAATTTCGTTGTAGTTATTTTAATGTCTTTTTAATCATAAATATTTCTACTAAATAGTGAATTTTTTGCGAAAAAAAAACACGTTTCCTTTAGGGAGATAAATAAAGGCATCTTTATTTATCCGTACGATTGCATTCACGTACGTCATCACTTTATCACCTAATAAAAAAAATATCTTATTTACGGGGTTACACCACCTTAGTGCTCGGAAAAATAGGTATGAAAATAATTTTTTTTTAGACGCGACTATCAAGTATATAATATTATTTTTATTTTTGACTACTACATTTATGAACACATAAAAAAACACGAATAATTTTTTTTTTAATGGCGGAGCTATAAATCGTCTAGTACGAGTTTGTTTTCTAACCGGTGGACAAAATATCTCAAGATCTACTCAAACGTTTTTAATGCAATTGATAGCACATGTTCTTTATAATATTATCTATATTAGGGTGTAGCATAGGATCCTTTTGATTGGATGCTGCGTTCATTTTTTATTATTTTTTAGAACTCAACATTTTTATAAAAATCCGAACTTTTTAAATTCAAACAGCTGTCATTTCAACAATTTTTTTTTTATGTGCCGTATGCTACGCTTTAGCTATTACCTTCCTTTAAAAGAAAATTTTTGATTTCTATTTTTCAGTCGATGCCTGACAAAAAAATTCCACCATCGACAAGGATTTTCAAAAGAGTGTTCTACTAGACGACTTATATCTCCGCAATTCTTTAATTTTTTTATTCGTTTTTTTTTTAATTTGTTCAAAAAACTATAATGTATTTGTAAAAAAAATAAAAATGATATTATATATTTAATAGTCGCGGCAAATTGCAATTTTATTTTTATACCTATTATTTCCGAGCGCCACGGTGGTGTAACGCCCAAAACGGACCGCTTCGTTGCCAAATAAGATCATATGTCAATACTAAAGGGCGGAAAATATTTGAACGAGTTGCATCGTAATAATGTAAAAAAAATAAATAAAATGAGAGCGTTAATGCAAACTTCACCATCAACCGCGTATAACGCATATTGCCTAAGGCCATCTAATTTAGAGCTACCATAGACATTCTCTCCTTGCGTGCCAGGCCTCAGGAATCCCGCACTACCGCGTCTCTGTCGTAGCCCAGACGACAGAACACCCAAATTCTGCGCGGTATTGACGTATTTTGAATTTGGCAGTGTGAGCAAGGCGAGATAACACTAGGGTGCACCGAAGGCTGGAGAACGCTCCTCCACTTTTCTGAGAATCCTAACTATATGTATAGATTATATATGTGAGATTCAGAGATTTGAGGGTGTTCGAGGGGTGCATAAATACAAACAAGTCTCCAACCCCAGCCTTGTCCGGCTCACGCATATCATTTGTGATTCTCCCCTCTGTCCGATTCTTTTTCCTGCTTCTCATCCCCCAAACCTTTCGATTTCTTAATTTCGTCTCCATCGTAACACATGCGAACAAAAATAAGTTTCGTACCGAAATTACGGCCATGTTTGCTTTGCGGTGATACCACAGTGTGTATCTCTGCAAAACCGGCGAAAAGATGAGGAAATGAGATACTGACGCATGGAGAAAGCCACAGTAGGGGCCGGGTTGAAATTCCGAACTTTGAATAATCAGAACGCTCAAAATTCCGAATTTATTAGCTGGTACTCAATACTTCTGGAAATTTATAATTCCAACATTTTGTAAACAGAATTATCATATAACCGAAAATTATAATACACTAAGGAATTAAATGACAATAATAATGGGACCGACTGCTAAAGCCTCCACATGAAAACACAGCACAAGTATCAACTTCTTATAATTAGAGAGTCCACAGTTCTAAAAAATTGTAGAGTTAGAAATTCGAGTTCCTGAATGGAGAAGGTTTGTACAGGGAAAAGTTCCGAAAAAAAGAATATCGATAAGAATCATCGATAGCTAATTGTCCTCACATTGCATGTTCACAATAAAACGTGAAGGATGATCAAAACTCCGAAAAGATTCTACCACGAAAGATCAAACCTCCGAAAGAATTTTACCCGAAAGACCAAAACTCCGAAAATCTGAACACCGTCAACATAAGTGGTGGTGCTGCCAACTAAACGCGTTAGGCTAACTTGCTATCTGTTTTATGAGTGAGTTTTCGGAATTTTGAACGTCCCGAACGTTCTTTATCGGAATCTTACACTAACTAAACTTCAGTATTCGCAAACTGGATGCTCAAAACTATGATTTTCGGAATCTAAAACTTTCGTGAACCTGACTGATCTCTTATTAACTTTTATTATATTTAAACTTCCTGATATAGCTCGCTTTCTATAATAAAAATTTCGGAATTTTGTGGCAAGCTTAATATTACATATTCGGAGTTTTGTATGTCGTATTACTGCTCGTTTAAATAAACCGTTGATCTTCATACTATTTCTGAAAATTATGTCGTATAAGAAATCATATTTGTATCCTTTTTCTATTGCTACCCATATCGTTCTACATCATTTATAATCAACTGTGTAGAATTTGGCTGGCATAATCTTTACGAAATTTGTAGTTTCGGAACATTAAAATTAGGAATTTTAAACCGTCGGAGCAGTCAAAGTTCGGAATTTCAACTCGGCCCCGCACAGTGACATGCAAACACGTTCATACGGACGAAAACGCATGTGTGATAGGCGCGAAGTATTCGTCTCGATGTGTTTCAAGCATCAATATCTCCATTTCTCTCGCAAACCCCGTTGATTCTTTGGGATGTGCACGTCCACCCTTGTAAAATCGTCTCGACCTCTTTCCCTCTTTTCCCCAACTTTGTTTCCCCGATTCCACGTCCCTCTTAGTCGCACACGGCCTTCGAAAATGTGTAGTTTCATAGAGGCCTATGCGTACTAGAAACGTTTGCAGCTAAATGGGCGCAACTCACACGATGCAGCACGTGCTGAGCTGTGTGCTGCGCTCTTCTACTTGCTGACAGTTCACGAGAACGTAAGCATATATATAATTATATATAGTCGTAAAACATTTATACATACATGTGCCTATATATATGAGTGTACATAAATTCCTTTTTATAGTTGATATGTATGTGCACATGCTACACGTGGTATATACGTATGTAATTCCTATAGTGTCTACGGAAACTTCTATGTACTGTGCAGTGTGATATTGGTGTATGTATTTGGCTGAGTACATAACTTATGTACAACACATACAAAGTCGGAGTGTAACATATATTGTATAGTTGGTACTGGCGCTCTCCAATACCTTTCTCCCTTTATCTCTCTCCCTGTCGCCTTCTCTTCGTCTCTTTTATCCCCTATTTCATGACACCCTCTTACGAGAAGTTTCAACCCCCCACCAGATATCTCCATACACCACTTACTGCGAGCTCAGGGTGTTCTCCGCTTGGTTGGCTCTCTCTCCCTCTCTCTCTCTCTCTCTCTCTCTCTCTCTCTCTCCCTCTCTCTTTCTGTCGATTTCACCGAACCTCTCCCAGCCTGAACTATCCACGTGTTGTATGTGCCGCAGCATCTCTATGTATGCAAGATTTACATACATTGGTATGTAGTTGTACATACGCATACACATAGAGAACTTGACCGGTGAACAACAAAAGAGCGTAGCCCCCATAAATTGACGTGTTGAATCTGACGAATGATACGCCCATCTCTCTGCCAAGCTACAGTACACGTGTACCAGTGGTTTCTTGTATGTGCATCGGCATGCAGAGGCGCAACCCGCGCTGCACGGCATACAAGTGCCACAGAGGGGTTCGGGTCCTTTCAGAACATTAGGTACGATCGAGGTGACTCCCTCTCGTCCGCGATGAAAACAACTACGAGATTGCTGGACCGGTTGGTCCTGGCACGTTGGTAGGCGGCCTCTGTGTGTCAGCTGCTGCCAGCCCTCTGCCATCATCCAAGAGCGCAATATTCCCGCTCGTAGCCAGATCCTTGGTTCACTTGCTCTCGCGACATCGCGTTACGAATACCTCTAGCTGAGCATTTTCCACCGGCTCTGATTATCAGTGAACTAGATGCTCGCCACTCGCGGCGGTAAACCGCGGACGAGCACACGCGTTCGGGGCCTACGCTTCAGCAACGTTTCAGCATTATACGTGTCCTGATGGAGGCGTGCGACAAGGCTATGCCCCTTTGGTTGTTCATGCGAAAAACACTCCGGTGTTGGTTCCCGTGATGGGAGATATTTATACGGAATCGCTAGGTAATTTTGAACCACCGTTTGTTTGATGGACTAGGGGAGAGGAGCCGGACGTTTTTTTTTTATGCTGGACGACACGACTTTATACTGAAATGTTTTATCGAAGGTAGAAAAGCGGGACCGGGGGTTCTTTTAGTGGAGCGATCGATGTATTAAGACGTCATTGGCCGATCGAACCACTAGTCTGGAAGTACTGATCAGCTGCGTGGAATGCCAATTATTGACCCACTCGTGTGGCCTGAGAGCTTTGGAAATTAATCAACGATGGTTGGTAAGTGCCACAATAATGCAAGATTGTCATGCACCTACTAATTTCCCATTTTATTAGATTCTGCACAGATATACAAAAACCAATTTAAGCAGTAACATATATTATTAAAACGAGTATCTGTGCAAAATGTTATCTATATCAGAGGTAATAGCTATCCGGAAGTACAGGCGGAATTATTTTTGTCTGTCAAGCCAAATCTACGATTAAAATAACATTGATACCCGATAGCATAGTGGCAGCGTGCTTAGTATAAGCAGAAGATAGGTAGATAGGTTGTAGAGTCGGTTTCATGTATAGGCGAAATATTTTCTTTGAAGAAATCATTTTAGGAAGTAAAGGAATGTTGAATTATGATAACAAATCATTGAGATGGAACTCTCAATGGAATATTTTCTTTTATTTTGGATTTAGGAAATCCAACATTTAGCAGACTTATCATCCAATATGGTATAAATCACTATAAACATCATCGCAGATCACAAGCAACATTTTTATCAATGCATATCTTGGGAGAGTTATTTTCATATCTTGGGGAGTTTTATGTTTTGATAGTGCAAGGAAGTAGCTATTTTATGAAAACCTACTATATTATATAACATTGAATAATCAACGTATGCTTGTAAAATTGTTGGTTGCGGTTAACATGTGCGCATAAGTTACGCAACTGCTAAAATATCAATAAGCAGTACTATAGTTTGGATAGTAGCCATGACTATAAAATATTATTGTCCTCTCAAGGAAATATCAAATATGGTTAAAATATGGTTGAACATATACCTTTCTCTCAGTGTAGGCAATCTTTCATCGATTTACTCCGATTGCCATCGATGAAGTTAACATCGTTCACTTCTACGGAACCTTATCGTAAAACTATTACCATAATCAATTTCAAGTATTCGAACAAATTCAAACAATGAAAAAGTACTCAAAGTAGAAAATGTTGAGGTTATCGAGTGATTAGCTGAAGAAAGAGTGCAAATTATTTTCCGAAAGGGGTGATTCGATTTCGAAAAACTGAGAGAGGAGCGAGCAAGCCTTAAACTTGAGCATCACTGGACGTGGCCATCTCTCAGGCCTAGTGCTGAGAAAACGCGTGGGGAGAGGAGGCGAAAGGAGGGTTGGTCACCCTTGTTGGACTGGAGAATGTAGTCGCTGGAGGCGGTGGAGAAACGATGGTGAGCGAGGGGTCTCTCGTGAGGTGTGGGTGAAGGGGTGGCAAACGGGGGTTTGTTAGGGTGGACTCTAAAGTCCACCAAAGGGGAGAGCTAGAGCGCTCTCCACGAGACTACTACGTCGTGGGAGATGCGAGAGAGTTGGAGAGAACGAGACTCAAGGGTGAGGGAGACCAAGAGCACGGGAGAATTTACGCTTGACGGTGAATTCCTACAGGGCCTCATATCACACTAACACATGGCACCACCAATGTACAACTGTATACACACGTGCACACGCATATCTGTATATACGTAGATACTTACGAAAGCCTGCGCGTCGTACTTCCGAAATTCTCGCACGTTCGGTCGATACAGGACGAACTACGGACTCTGCCAGCATGCTACATGTACCCACTACGCATCGTTTGTCTGAAAATGTAAAAGATTTCCTTACTATACTTTTGAAGAAAAGGCAAAATATCTCACGTCAATATATTTAGAAAACGGGCTCAATATAAACACCGTGAAACATAATAATGCAATTTATCCTACGTACGACGATGACCTACCGTTGGATACTAACAATTTCTTTATCCCAAAAGCATTGATGCAAAATGAATTTAAACATCAATAAAAATCACCTAACGAAATAATTAAGGTATTCCATTCACGAACCCGAATATTTAACAATTAACTGATTTTCGTCTACAATTAAGTAAAAATACATCGGAGTATACTAGTAAAATTTCAAGTCAAGTTACCGAACTTTTAGCAAAAACTTACGTCGTTGAAAATCGTTTAATTTATGTGGCATTTTATGGAGATGACATGCTATTCACTTTCCATCTAATAATGTATATACTAGATAATTATAGAATAGTAAAATTTTAAAGAAAATATCAATGATGAAACTTAGAAAAATGACTAGCAGAAGGATTACCGTAAGCGCGACTTTTCAGGAAACATGTAAAAATGTCAAAATCTACAAAATTTATGTGAGATTTTTCATTCCCGTTTATCTTTGGGTATAATGATTGATTAAAACTCATTTTTATTAAGCGCTAATGTAATATACTAATAATTCAAAAGGGCCCTGGTTTAGGCGCCCACAAAATACGGCCCTCCGCGAGAAGTATACCTTAAGATCAATTTTAAAGTTACGTTACTGTAAAATTATTTGAAGTTATCTACTGTGAAATTACATTCATTATTATAAATTATTTAACGCGCAAACTGTTTTTGAATATATTTCCTTCGAGTAATGTGCATCAATAAATTTTGAAACGAGGCATTTGAAATAGGAGCCTATGTTTCACAGAACTTGAATTTTCATCCAATGAAGGTAGTCTCAGCTACTACGAGCACAGAACGAACCGTCAACCTTCAATGACTATAAAACAAATTTTTTGTTCAATATTAAATAGAAAATAATTCCAATCTGACAAGATGAGTTAATCTTTGCGCGTTTCATATCACAAGATGAGTTGTTCTTTCTTATATAGGCGTAGGAGGGAGACAGAAGGGAGACAGACTTCTGGTCAGCTAAGTACGACACACGAGTCCTTTGGGTGACAGTAATACACGCACGTGCCATGAAACAGGGAGAATACCGATGAAAGGACGTCTTTACTCCGACATCGTCACATATACATACACACATATTTGGGCATATGTATGCAGAGAGCGAGGGGACGTTCCAGAGGAACAGGTACCAAGAGAACCCAGAGAAGCGTACCGGCTTGATTCAAGGCGCCAATCACGCGCAAAGACAAACAAGGTCTGTGGACCACCGCTGATTGCCGAAGAAGTCCTTTCAGGACCCGGTCCTCACCGGGAACGTCGTTCCTGCCCACGTCGTTTGGTTTCGACTCTCCGTTGGTTCTCGTCGCGCTTCTGTTCGGGCCCCGTGTGCACAGCTCATTCGACGCTCACTGCATACTAAATCAAAGCAAAGGACGGAGATGTGCGCCAACACCAAGAATTCACATCTCGTACTAACTAAGCAACTTCGAAATCCCGTGACGATGGGACAGGACGTAGTTTCAGATACATGGACGTTGACCTGTCTTTCGTCTAGATTTGGCGAAAGAAAAAAAAAGAGAAATTAAAAACCATGCACCGTAACCAGAAACCCTATTCTTAGCTGCGAAATGAACGAGAATTGTATGATTGCCTGTATGCTTGTGAATTCTATCTTGAAAGCGGACATAATGCTTTTGCAGAAATGGGCTGAACTGTAAGTTTTCAGAGATAGGAAGACAATTCAGCTTAGGTCTCGGCTTTAGAAAAAACTCATTATAGAGATTGAAAAAACGGATAAATTTTTTTGGACTGAACACGGGCATAATGATTTTGATGAAATGGAGTTATCTGCCGATTTTTAGGGTGCGAGATAGTCATTTAGACAGAACTGGAGTTTGGGGACCATCATTGAAGGGTTTAAATAACTGACTTGATCTCTACGAACTATCAATCTAATCATGATGAAATGAATCTCTCTCTGTTTCATATTTGGCTAGCAAAATATTAAGAAGTTAACACAAGTTAGCACTTCCCGTGTAGAAATTGTCATAGGGCCTCAATTGGATTCCTATACTTCTTCCCACTTCCTGATAGGGATCCGATGGGTCATCGCATTGGATCCCTATACTAAAACCTCTCGCTCGTACATTGGATTCTCATCGGGATTTCTAATTGAAATTCAATATCCGGATCTAATTTGCATCCTAATGGATTGTCACATTGTCGAACAGAATCGGTTACGATCTCTGATGGATATCATCTCATTCTGTACGTTGAATTTTCTAAGAAAAAATATATAGATATACAAAATGAGTGGATCGTAAAAAAGTATGAATCTTATTTTTTTAAAGTGTAAATCGCTTAAAAAAGTATATCTCAATAATCGATTTGGATCGCGTCACTGAAAATACACTGTAATTATCGTTTGTTATTTATTTTACTGCACTTTAATATAATATCACGGCACACTTACAAGCTTCCGAAGTGGGCAGGCTGTGTTTCAGCACGCCGAGCTTTTTCTTGTCACTTTTCACATATTTTCTATTCGAACGCGGTAAGAATTCTCAAACGGCGCTCATCGGGGAACATTGTAGAATCCAATTGGATCCAAATGAGGACTCTCATATGTGCGGTGTCCCTAACAAATCCCTATAGAGATGTGGGTCCCTATAGAGACGTGGACTCGCTAACAAACTTCTGCACGGGTTTTTCCAAGCATCCCTTGGTCTTCCGGGTACTGAATCTGCCAATGAATTTTGAACAACGAGCTCTCTCTGATGTCCAATTTTTCTGACTGACAAACATGTCTTTTTTGCTCTGAGTAGGGTAGACCGGGTATGGATGTAACGTGGTACGGTTGAAACACTGCGAATATTCACGACAGTATAAGTGGTGCGGAGAAGGGTACAAGGGGAAACACGCACGTCTTGCGAGCCTCGACACGCTTGGCAGTGCTACGCGCCACTTCCCGCAAACCTGACGCTCGCAGAGGGGCCCATTGAGTTTTTTCGTTCAAAAGTAAGTATTTTTGATCAATTTATTTTTTATATTACTTCGTCGATATAACAGTTTGCGTATTGGGTAATTTTCGGAATAATTATTGATATTTAGAGCTTAGTAAACAAGCAACTGTGTCGCATACGTTTTTTACATTTTAAAAGTAATTACAATGCATGCACTGTGTGTTATTTGGATGTGTTACAACTGACCCCCAGCCCTGTTACAACCGCCCCTGGTATGGGTACGGTTGTAACAGTGGCACATGTTTTACAATACGAGCTTTATCCCATATTCTTAAAGACATGGGCACCTAATTGTGATTTCGATTTGAACGCAGATGTCCAGTCTTTAATACAAAGCATGTTATTTGCACGTCTTACATCATAGTTGCAACGTTATGGGCGATCAACGGAGAACTGTTACAACTGTACCCAGTCTATCCTAATCAAAATGATAAAGAATGGTTAAAACGTAAACATTGTTCTTGATGGATGCACTGGTATCAGAACTCCTTCAGCATTGTTCAGCAACAAAATGTCATCATGTCTCACATAATGCAAAGACGGACATGGCGGAAGCTTGTGCAACACTCGACCAGTTCGATTTTAAGATGTGAATTGTTGGATTTTTAAACGTTTTAAGTTAGTACTGAGTCCTGAATATACGTTGATACAACGATGTAATAGAGGCACCGAATTCATCCCGAGATCTTTGTTATCGCAGTGAGCTTGCTCATCGTTTTTCTCGTTGTTCGTAACATCGAAGCTTTACTCGAACGTAAGAGGATATATCCGGGAGGTTGCTCTGGAAGGCGGGTGCTCGCTTATACTTGCGACGGGCACGGAGGGCGAGAGAATGTGTTTCGCTTGTCCAAGGCCTGGGCCTCGTGAATATTCCAAGCTCTAAAAGCTTCTCTCCCCTTCGTTGAACGCGAGAGCTTGCTGTAAGGTACGGAGGGTCCATCACGTCCATAACAAGCTCTCTTCGTCTTTCACTCCTTCCAAGCCATCCCCGTCCGCCGTTAGAGATGCTCTGTCTTCCTCGCGCTATCGTCCTAGAAATTCTCCGAGCCATGGCTCTTGCTCCGATGCCCAATTCGGCTGCGTTGATACGCTGCCGTGACTTGGGATTTTGCGAAACTCGACGTGTCGTTCTGACCCTCATATTGTACTACAAACGCACAAAAACGTTCGTTAGAGAGACAACGAGAGCAAAAAAAAATATCCCGAAACTGGAAATTATTTTTTTTCGGAACTCGATTAGCGTTTCTGCATTCCGGATAATGTCAGATTCTCTGTGCAAAATTGTTCGTCAACATCGATGTGAAATTAATTTCGTTGAACAAAAATGATATTGTACATCGGCAGTGTTCGGTAAAAATAATTTTATTCGTATGAAAAAAAATCAAGTACCCACTGTATCGAAGTATCTTTTTATATATATATATATATTTCTAGCCTCGCATGGAAATTTGGCATAACGTCGACCTCAATAACCCTCTGCGAGTTTTCAAGGATACGGAGACACGGATAACAAGAAGAGGCAAAACGCTGGATCGAAACGTGTCTCCAGGGGTGGACTTTATCTCATGCTCGTGATCGATTGCCACATATACGTGCACGCACATACCCAAATGCATGTAAATGTCTCCATGGATATATATGCATACACATATGGAAAAAAGTGATTTTTAAGACATTCAAAAGGGAGGGCTTTCTGCATAATAAATGATCCCTCTCATACTTACCATTAAGTCCAATGTCCTTAAAATTACCTTCGAGTGCATATTTATATAAAATGCATTTCAAGAACCGTCCTATTTGCAGGTTCAACGACACGCTTAAGAAAAAATTCACGGGCCAATCTCAAAACAGCCAAACGAGCTGATAATGGCCAACATTACATAGATATAAAGGGATTCAAAACTCAACACCCTTTTGTGTGTGTATATATATATATATATATATATATATATACGTGTGTGTGTACGTACCCACACCGGTGTAACTTCTTTACACATTTCCTTTTATTGGAAATTCCGTGGGTTTTAAAGGTCCTCCTGTTCTCTCAAATGCGTAATTGTCATTTTTGAGCACACACGTAAAGGCCAAAGAACAGTCCAAATGCTTTCATTTTGACGTATATCTTGCTGGGTCAGAAAGTACATTTACAATAGTAAATGCGAATGGACTGTAATCCAAAAAGCAACATGTCATTTAAGCCATCAACAGAAGTGCATTAAATCAAACTATGATGATAAGTGCTTGAACTCATGCTCTATCAATATATAAGATGCACAGTAGAAAGGCAAAATGCGACTAATGCCGTCATCGATTTGCCAATAAATTCGTAAATAGTATTTATTTACGTTTTGTAATTCAAATCGTATTTATTTCACGATTCGGCTTTATATTATTTCGTCGTGTACTTTTGCGAAAATTTGGAGCGAATCCGTTGATCATGAAAATAATGAAAATAACTAGAATGAATAAATGCGCGTAATGAAAAATTATATAAATATTAAAATAAAGTTGTATGGTCAATTGATCAAGTGTATTTGTCTATCCCTGTATTATAAATAGATATATAAATCCAGTGTACCACCAACACTGGTGGATGGCCGGTTAGGGTACAGCCCGAGTGGTCCTTCGAGTGAAGCAGCCTTGTACATGGCCGATACTCGGAGCGGTGACCGCTTAGCCGTGCACTGACTGGCGGATCAACCAGTGAGCGGAAGGCCAATACTTCTGAGGCCTTGGTGTAGATACTTGAGTAAAAAGTCTGTGCACCAAAGAATCAGAAGAATATGCCCGTGCAGAAATGCGTTGGGGAGGCTGCAGATCCTACCACATCCCTATATGGACTTGATTGAAACGCCGCACGTAGGAAATTCCATCGAACTGAATTTATATTTATTTTTATTTTATGTTTAACTACATTTATGCATTTATGTTAAACTACAATATGCATTTTTTTTCATTTTTAATATCCCATGTTGAACTGATAAAGTGCTGATAAAAATTGTTTACAATTATTTGGCAACAGTCAGAAGCCAGAACTTTTTTTGAATACATGGAACAATACGACTACTATAGTATTCCACCCAGAAACTACCTTGAACTGACGCCTATCCATCAGCAGATCACACTTGCATAGTTAAGGTGCTAATAAAAATTGTGAATTATTATTTAAAAATAGCTAAAAGCCAGAACTCTTCTCAAATATATCATACAATACTGGAACTATAATTTACCACCTAAAAGACACTTAGACCTCGCACCTATGCATCAGCATATCACACTTGCATGGTTATGGTGCTGATAAAAATTGTTTACAATTATTTGGCAACAGTCAAAAGCCAGAACTCTTTTCGAATACATCTAACCATACAAATACCATAGTATTCCACCCAGAAACTACCTTGAACTATCCATCAGCAGATCACACTTGCATAGCTAAGGTGCTAATAAAAATTGTGAATTATCATTTAAAAATAGCTAAAAGCCAGAACTCTTCTCAAATATATCATACAATACTGGAACTATAATTTACCACCTAAAAGACACTTAGACCTCGCACCTATGCATCAGCATATCACACTTGCATGGTTATGGTGCTGATAAAAATTGTTTACAATTATTTGGCAACAGTCAAAAGCCAGAACTCTTTTCGAATACATCTAATCATACAAATACCATAGTATTCCACCCAGAAACTACCTAGAACTGACGCCTATCCATCAGCAGATCACACTTGCATAGTTAAGGTGCTAATAAAAATTGTGAATTATCATTTAAAAATATCTAAACGCCAGAACTCTTCTCAAATATATCAAACAATACTGAAACTATAATTTACAACGTATAAAACACCTAGATCTCACTCCTATGCATCAGCAGATCACAGTTGCATAGTTAAGGTGCTGATAAAAATTGTTTACAATTATTTGGCAACAGTCAGAAGCCAGAACTCTTTTCGAATACATCAAACAATACGACTATCATAGTATTCCACCCAGAAAGTGCCTATAACTGACGCCTATCCACCAGCAGATCACACTTGCATAGTTAAAGTGCTGATAAAAATTGTTTACAATTATTTGTCAACAGTCAGACGCCAGAACTCATTTCGAATACATCAAACAATACAAATACCATAGTATCCCACCCAGAAGCTACCTAGAACTGACGCCTATCCATAAGCAGATGACACTTGCATTGATAAAGTGCTGATAAAAATTGTGAATTATTATTTAAAAATAGCTAAAAGCGAGAACTCTTCTCAAATATATCAAACAATACTGGAACTATAATTTACCACCTAAAAGACACTTAGACCTCGCAACCTATGCATCAGCATATCACACTTGCATGGTTATGGTGCTGATAAAAATTGTTTACAATTATTTGGCAATAGTCAAAAGCCAGAACTCTTTTTGAATACATCGAACAATACGACTAACATAGTATCCCACCCAGAAACTACCTGGAACTAACGCCTATCCATCAGCAGATCACACTTGCTTAGTTAAAGTGCTAATAAAAATTGTTTACAATTATTTGGCAACAGTCAGAAGCCAGAATTCTTTTCGAATACAGCAAACAATCCGACTACTATAGTATTCCACCCAGAAAGTACCTGGAACTAACGCCTATCCATCAGCAGATCACACTTGCTTAGTTAAAGTGCTAATAAAAATTGTTTACAATTATTTGGCAACAGTCAGAAGCCAGAACTCTTTTCGAATACATCAAACAATCCGACTACTATAGTATTCCACCCAGAAAGTACCTGGAACTAACGCCTATCCACCAGCAGATCACACTTGCATAGTTAAAGTGCTGATAAAAATTGTTTACAATTATTTGGCAACAGTCAGAAGCCAGAACTCTTTTCGAATACATCAAACAATACAACTACTATAGTATCCCACCCAGAAACTACCTGGACCTAACGCCTATCCATCAGCAGATCACACTTGCTTAGTTAAAGTGCTAATAAAAATTGTTTACAATTATTTGGCAACAGTCAGAAGCCAGAACCCTTTTCGAATACATCAAACAATCCGACTACTATAGTATTCCACCCAGAAAGTACCTGGAACTAACGCCTATCCACCAGCAGATCACACTTGCATAGTTAAAGTGCTGATAAAAATTGTTTACAATTATTTGGCAACAGTCAGAAGCCAGAACTCTTTTCGAATACATCAAACAATACAACTACTATAGTATCCCACGCAGAAACTACCTGGACCTAACGCCTATCCATCAGCAGATCACACTTGCTTAGTTAAAGTGCTAATAAAAATTGTTTACAATTATTTGGCAACAGTCAGAAGCCAGAACTCTTTTCGAATACATCAAACAATCCGACTACTATAGTATTCCACCCAGAAAGTACGTAGAACTGACGCCTATCCACCAGCAGATCACACTTGCATAGTTAAAGTGCCTGATAAAAATTGTTTACAATTATTTGGCAACAGTCAGAAGCCAGAACTCTTTTCGAATACATCAAACAATACCAATACCATAGTATCCCACCCAGAAACATCCTAGAACTAACGTCTATTCATAAGCAGATCACACTTGCATTGTTAAGGTGCTGATAACAATTGAGAATTATTATTTAAAAATAGCTAAAAGCCAGAACTCTTCTCAAATATATCAAACAATACTGGAACTATAGTTTACCACATAAAAAACACCTAGATCTCACTCCTATGCATCAGCAAATCACAGTTGCATAGTTAAGGTGCTGATAGAAATTGTTTACAATTATTTGGCAATAGTCAGAAGCCAGAACTCTTTTCGAATATATCAAACAATACGACTACTATAGTATTCCACCCAGAAACTACCTAGAACTGACGCCTATCCACCAGCAGATCACACTTGCATAGTTAAAGTGCCTGATAAAAATTGTTTACAATTATTTGGCAACAGTCAGAGGCCAGAACTCTTTTCGAATACGTCAAACATGCTTAATATTACATATTCAGAGTTTTGTATGTCGTATTACTGGTCGTTCAAATAAAGCGATCATCTTCCTCATACTATTTCTGAAAATTATCTCGTATAAAAAATCATATTTGTATCCTTTTTCTATCGCTAGTCGTATCGTTCTATATCATTTACAGTTAACTGTGCGTAGACTTTCGCTGGTCGCATGATCTTTACGAAACTTGTAATTTCGAACACTAAAATTAGGAATTTTAAACCATCGGAATATTCAAAGTTCGGAATATCAACCCGGCCCCGGGATTCCAATGGGGAATCCCGATTAGAATCCAATATACGAGTGTGACGTTTTAGTACAGGGATCCACTTCGATGACCCATTGAATCCCTACCAGGAAGTGGGAACAAGTATGGAAATCCAATTGGATCCCTACGACAATTTCTGCACAGGTGGGGCCATACCGGCACCGGTTTTCCACAGTTTTCCCGTGCCCTCGGAAAATACAGTATAGCGTAGCTAAAGACGCTTATGGACGTAACGGAAGTTAGGTAAGATTAGAAAAATGGAGTGATAGGAAGTGTATTACGTAAAAATAAGCAAGGGAAGGGTAATACGTTGGAACTGAGGAAACAAATACAAAAAAATATATATCCAGTGTATCACGTAACTGATTCAAAGGAACAGAAGGAAGACTCGGCGAGAACGTGACCAAACATATTCGAGAGCTCTCATCGTTCTTCGGAATCACACTGACACACGCACAGTTAGTTCTACGTCACATATATTTTTTCAGGTGCTTCCGAAGTTTAAGGGCCTCGAGGACTGTTGCGGGATCGACTGAACGACTGGTCGAGCGTATTAGGCTCGTAGCTGCGAGAGTTACGAGATTTCGCAAAAATCACACGAAATTGGATTGTATTATTTTGCGACAAAAGAGAAGAAGAGACCGGCTCAGCCAGGATAATTAGGTTTTAGGGGAGCGGGAAAATCACTTCGGTGTCCATACGTGCGACGTGAGAATTTTAAATTCTCGATGATTTAACAGCGAACAATGCCACTCCGGCGTATACCGAAACGATATTCACAGCAGCTCGGAAAAACTTGTAGGCTTATAAGTGTGTGCGTAATACTCTCGAAAGAGGATTATAAACTGTTGCGTTAAAGTTCCAGCAGTGGCAATATTTAGCTACTTCGAAGCGGTCAAAGCATAGTCCCAAATGTTAATGATGTTCAAAGATAATGATGTTTAACGGATTTTACTACCGAGTCTCTCATACACAATTCAACAAATAATTACTTCAATAATAATAATGCATCTTGAAAATGGTTGAAAACAACAAAGAAACAAAGAATCGTAGTTATTTATTACTCGACTGTAAATACAAACAAAAAAATAAACAAAACTTTTCACAGATGAGACATGAACAACCGCGAAGTAATATTTGCAGCTAGTTCCAACAAATTACTGTAAAAAAATCTTGAAACTTTTTGTAAAGGTTTTAAATTATTAAAAAAATATTCATAATTATGCGTAAAAGGATAAGCTTTTTTCTAGCAAAAATAAAAATGTTCATACTTGTGGTATAAAAAACCCATTTTACAGGAATTATCGACACTCGGTGTTGGCCACCACCAATACC
Organism: Ophion ventricosus; assembly: GCA_963932345.1. Lineage (NCBI taxonomy): Eukaryota > Metazoa > Arthropoda > Insecta > Hymenoptera > Ichneumonidae > Ophion > Ophion ventricosus. The sequence goes on from OZ010718.1 coordinate 13,218,999, forward strand.
ACATTGCTGGAGAATGATTTAGAGCGCTCATAAAGTTGACAGGAAGAACCAAATAGTGCGAGAATTTTTCTTTTTCTCTCTTCGTCTCTCACGCTTCGTCTTATTTTTTATGACCAACATATGTCAGTCTCAATACAAGCGGAACGAGTATCAAGAGTATGACCACCGGGCGGCGAGCATTTGCCACAGAGCACAACTAATTTCATTTCCTGAGGCTCTTCCTCCGTCAACCAACCGACACTTTTCAAATAAGTGTGTTACTGTTTGCCGCACAAAAAATTCGTCACTAGCAAAAGGCAAAAATATGTGCGCCTCCTGCTAATGTGACATATATTTACTTTTCGCTTTATATAAAAACAATTTTTATTAAAATTACCAATACACAAATTAATTTTTATTTTATTATTATTTTAATTTAGTAGATAATTATTATATAATTTATTAGTATTATTTTAATATATACAGGGTAAGGCATTTAAAGTGTTACAGAGCAATATGTCTCAAACTATTGGTGATATCTAAAAAAAAGTTTCAGATGAAAGTTGTATCATTCGAGAAGGACGTCCTACTGGACCATCGTAATTTTTTTTTTCAATGGAGGCGCCAAAGCTGTGTCAAGATGAATTCCACTTTTTCAAATTGGACCATGTATTTTGTTCCATGACATCATTACTCAGCTTGAGACAATCCAAGGTCATTCTAGTAACGCAAGGTACAAAACTAGTCGGAAAATCTAATCCAATCGGAATATACTGCGACCTCTCTAATCGGGACAGTGGCAGGACCGGCTCCGCATCACACCTGTAAACATCGAGGTTGCGCACCATCCACTCAAGCCGATTCTGCGCAGCTGGCGTAACGGATAGCAGCACCCCTCCAATTCCTCCACTATATTTTAGCATGCTGCGAGCCTGAGGCTAGGACCTTGCGTTTCTCCCACCATGCACTACACCGATCGATATTTCGTACCTAGTGGGGGCTAATTTCATTTATGGAGGTGCCGATCGGAGAGGTTACAGTGTAATCACTTTTAAACGATTTACGAAGAAGCACGTCATCGGTCCATATTTTTTGTAAGGTCGCTTCACTGGGCAAGTTTACGCCAACTTTCTGGAAAACGCACTGTCTTAATTACTGGACGACGTGCCCTTGCATATTCGGGTCAAGATGTGGCTGCGACACGACGGTCTAAAACCTTTTTATACATCACCAATAGTTTGAGTGCTTTATTATTTAATTTTATTATACACTCAGCAAAAAAATTAAGGGAGCAGAAAAATGTCACAATATTTTCAGTGATTTTTGCAAGGCCGTAACTTCGTAAAATATTGTCGTATCCGACGAATAAGCTTCAAGCTTCAAAATTTTTAAATTCTTCAAAATGCTTTAAAAAGCATTTTGAAGCTTGAAATCTCTAGTTTAAGGATCTCGCGAAGAATTTTTTTTTGAGCATCACGCTTGGCGCTGTCATGAGAAATAGGGCGAGTAAAAAAAAATCGATTTTTTTCATTCAACACGTTCAACATCGCTTTTCAATATTAGATTTTTTTTTCGAAATTTGATGAGCATTTGATGCAAAATTGTGAGAAAAATAACGATTTTTTTTCATCTTAATCATCATTAGTTGACGTTTAAGGAGCAATACAAGTGCTACATTTGGGTCATGTATTGAGCTTAAAAAAAACTTGGAAACATTGGTCATTTTCGCAATATTTGCAAAGTTGTGGTGGATTTTCCAAAACGGCAGAAAAAGTTATTTTTTCTACTTTTTCAAATCAATATTGAACTTAAAAAAAAAATTCCTCTCAAATACCAAAAGGAACTTATAGAGGAATTATTCAAATTTCCGAAATCCACCTTCCGTTCACCATACGATCGTTTGTTCATGAGATATCGATGATCAAAGAAAAAAGCTGACTTTTCATTCAATCGACGATATCTCAGCAATAAATGGTCATACAGAGAGCAAAAAATACCAAATTGAAGCTAAAGAATCAGACTGAAGGACCCAAGCATTGATTCAACCAGGAAAATTTTTTTTTGAGCCCATGGACGATGTTGAAAAAAAAATCGAAATTTGTTTACTCGCGCTATTTCTTATAACAACGCCAAGCCCGATGCTCAAAAAAAACAATTCTCCGCGAGATTCTTAAACTAGAGATTTCAAGGTTCAAACTGCTTTTTTTTCCCCGATACGACCATTTTTCACAAAGTTACGGCCTTTCAAAAATCACTGAAATAATTGTGAAATTTTTTTGCTAAGTGTATATTTATATAAATATACAAGGAAAAGTAATTTAGAAAACATTCGACTTCGGGAACCATCGGGAAAAATGTAGGTCCACGCTCAAAATAGCCAGAAGTGCCGATACCCAGCATTACATGGATACGAAAGATTCAAATTTCTTGCCCCACGTACTATACGTATATAACTAGGAAACAGGGGGATGTAAACCATGCGACGTTTCGTTTCACGCGATTTGGGTTAGAATCTTTTTTTTATATACATCTGCATACGTACATCCTGGGTTCGTCTTGCGCGTATAAGAGTAGTCGCAGACCGCATTCTCTTCGGGTATTTTCCGCCACTGTTTTCGCGGGGTAAACACGTGGACAAATGCGCCGTCGACATGTTTTATTGCGACCAGAGGCTTTTCCACAATTGCGCGAGGAATTCTCGTAGATTGCACAACGGGGACAATAGCCGTCAGTGCGTGTCTACTGTGTTTCCCCGCATAACGCCCCCGGCCCGCGAAATACCCTGCAAGACAGCCGAGGGTGATAAAAGTGACGTAAAAATTTATGTATTCAATTATAAGAAAATTTGAGCAGCGAAGTTCCCGCAACTCTTTGCCGTTCTAGCCGCGCCCCATTTTTTTTGGCCGGGAAAGATTAGTTTCAGAAAAATTATTTATTCGGTTTACGTTATAACATATATATATATATATATAAATATATATATATATATATATATATATATATATATATATACCCAGACAGTGACAATTATAAGATAGCCATGTATTTTTAAGGGGGATTTTGCGACCGAGAAAAATATGATTTTGACAGGTCTTTCAAGTTCTCTTCGAAAAAAAAAGTAATAAAAATTCCATTTTAAATACAGCAGAGCGCAGATAATTAAATTCCGGATACGAAACACTTCTGAAAAACTTTTTTGTGTCCCTTCATCGAGAAAGAAATTATCAAAGAAGCATTTTAAAGTAGATAAATGGAATTGAATTAAATTTGAAAAAAAAGTATTTCAGGTGTATTTTGTATTACGAATTTAATTATCTTTATTCTGCGGAACGTAAAATGGAATTTTGATTATTTTCCAGAATGCTCAATGTCTTCTGGCAAATACTACTGCACCATGGAAAAACGCTATATTTTTTCGCATTAAGTATCATGTTTTTCTCGTTCGCCAAATCTCTACGCCAAATCCTTCAAAAACCTTTCATATCAAAGTATTGGTTCTATGCATAATTCCTTAGTGAAATTCTAATAGATATCGTTCGCAGTTGTTTCTCCGCTCGCACATGCGTCAAACATATGAAGTGTTGTACATTAAATGAAATCCGAAACTTGTGCCGACATTTCAAAAAAGTATCCATCGAGATCTGTGACTTATGGGAAGTTTAACCCTAAAATGGTAACCTTATTTTTTTGACCTATTATGGTAACCTGGGGTGGTGAACCACCCCAATTTTGAAAAATTCATATCTCCGGTAAAATTTCACGAAAAGGGTTCTACTTGGGCTCATTCTTTTCGTTTTTTAATGCAAAATCACGTAGGCCTACGGCGATTCCGCTTGAAGTAGGATTTTTTTGAGTTATGGGTTTGGACATGGGTTTGGACATTTGTTTGAGTTATGGGTCCGGCCATCTTGAAAAATGTAGTTTTGAGATAAACGCGTTTAAAGTTAGTAGAAAGTCACGACATGAATCAAGAGGAGTTGCGCTAAAATTCGAAAATCGGGTACCTAGAGATTTTTCACGCCCATAATCTTTTGGAATATAATTTTATAGGTACTAAGGTACATTTTTAACAAAAAAAAACATAGATTTTTGAAAAATCCTAGAGTAGCCTAAGGACTTAAAAATAAATACTTCCGAATTAAATTTTTAAGAAATTCCTCCTATAAAAGTCAACTGTTTTATCACTTCGTGCTGCGATCCGCCGAGAACAACAGCCACGGGGGTGGCTTAAGTACATATATATATATATATATATATTTATCTATATTCATCATCCCACGTGGACCTCCCACTGTAAAGTGCTCCTTCCCATTTTACATCGTATACCGCGCTCGCCCTTCATGCCCTTTCGGTTGCCCGAGATCCTCCCATTTTCCCTGTTATACGTTTTTTTTTTTTCCTTCGATCTTCCTACATTTTGGCCATCGCCCTTTCGAGCTCCCTCATCGACTCGGCCACTCTCTTTTTGGCTTTCTCCTGCGAGAACGCGATAGCGAATTATTCATGCCATTTTCTCGACGCGGCGCTCCGCGGACGCGCTCGCAACTAAGCTATATCTACGGTGGCCAGCGCACGGGAACATAGCTTTTCTGGGACGATGGGGTGAAGGAGGTTACCGGCATCTATATACATATATATATATATATATATATATATATATATAAGGAACACTTTGATAGAGGGGGCGATGGCGAAAGGGAATCTTATCCCCAAGGGAGTCACCAACCCGGGGATTTGTTTTGGCTATCTCGTGCCCGTACTGTAGGCAGTTTCCCGTAACAGAGTCACCAGGACGACTATCCCGCCCGTACTGGACGATACCGCAGGGTCTCTATCTCCGGTGTAGTACGAGAGTGAAGCATTATTTCGATTCCACACAGCGTTTCGAAATGAGATACGAAATAATTCAATGTGAACGAAAATAATCCCTCAGTCTCCCCCACTGTACAGCTGTCGATTCAAAATGTTGAGTTCTGAGGGTGGGTGCTTGCGTCGTTGACCAAGAGATTTTTTATTTATTTTTCAATTCAACAAGATTATAGTACAATCCGATAGCGACATTGGAATTTTGCGGTATCTCTTGTTTTTGTATAAATACACGTGGACGATTCGATTTAAGGATTTTCGAGACAAGTGAAAAAATGATACCATTCGATTCAAATTTATACAGTAGATTCTATGTCATATATTAAATGCACCCTCCAAATTTCAATCAATGGTCTACGCCGTTTTAATAATATTTCTAACTGAAAAAAAAACACTCTTTAAAATAGGGAAATGCTTACACTCATCGCTGACCGGCAGCTTTACGTACGAAATAGTGTGAACAAAATGTTCAGAATATTATGAAAAACTGTCAAACCATTCAATACATTATGACAATTGTGTCACCCAAAAATTCAATGATCCGTCTTCACGATTTATTAAATACTAGCTTCTACCCGCGACTTCGTGTGCGTGGATCTCGCAATTTGTGTTAAAATACCCCTTAATGGATTATTTTTTGTTCAAGGCTGTCATACGTCATCCAGAATTTAGTAAAATATGTGATATTATATTTGATTCTATTCTATTTTGATTATATTTTAGTCGTTCGTATTCTATGAGAATTAAAATTTCATCATTATATTTTTTAAATATTATAATTAGAAAAATATTAGACGTTAGATTTTATCAAATTCAAATTATATTTGATTCGTTGTATTCTATAAGAATTTGTATTTGATAATTACATTAGATTTGCCACGAATGTTATGATTAGAAAAATATTAGATATATTTATATTAGATTTGATATTATATCATTATCTATTTTAATTAAATTTGATTCGTTTGTATCTTATAATAAGAAATATCTAAGACTGATAATTTCATCATTGAATTAGATTCGAGTCGAATATTAGAATTAGAAAAATATTAGATGTATTTTTCATAGCCTATGTGTTATTCGAAGTAACTCTCTACATGTGTGCCAACTTTGATCAAAACGGGTTCAGCCGTTTTGGCGTGATAGTGGAACAAACATCAGGCATACAGAGTAGAAAAATATTAGATATTAGAATTAGAATGAAAAGTATTCTATGTGTCATAAGCCATCTACATTTTAAATTTCATTGATTATATAATAATTTTAATTTCATAATTAGATTAGATTTAAGTATATAATATTATAATTAGAAAAATATTAGATATTAGAATGAAAAGTATCCTATTCCTTAACCCAGGCCATAACCTATCTATATATTAAATTTGACTATGAGTGTCCGAAAAATAAAATGAACATATTTATAATTACATAATAGATGCCCCTTTGGCGTGAACCGACAAAAATATTTTTAAAAAAAGCATGTTAAAATGGTAGTCCTTAACCTCATTGACTCGATTTTTTACTAATAAGTAGTGGATTTTTTTAAACTGGGTAATCAATTTTTTTAGCTTTCGAGGTTCACGAGATAGCAATTGATAAGCAGGATATGCTGTAAAAATTTGAAAGCTATCGGAACCTTGGTTCGTGATTTCTAACTAACACGAGGTAAAAAAAGCGATTTATGAGAATACGGCTTTGAAGTTAGCGATAAGAATCACCGCCCGATATCTAATATAAGATATTATTTTATGTTATTTAATAGCAGCATGCACCCTGTGTGGAGTCTACCTCGGCATCTAAAACGTATCCGGCATCCTTCCTAAGGACGCTGCTAGAGGGAAACAATGAAATTCGGGATAGCACCCACCGTTCATCTCCCTACTTCGAAGAAAATAAAAATTTGGTCGCTCCAAACGCTGAAACTTCAACATTTTGCTCAAATTTGTCATTTTAAAACCTTTAAATATTCTTAAGAGTTCAGGTTAAAATAATATCGGAAAAATAAAATAAAAATTGTGTTTTCTAGTGTATATAAGGCCTTAATTGGTACTTCTATCGAAGCTTACTGAATGAGGCAGGCAAAAGATTTTGAAATAACAATATATACATAATCCGTTATGAAGTATTGTTGGTTTCTACATTGAAAAAGCTTAGGGTTTAAACCAATTTGGCACTCGCAAAAATAGATATAAACATTTTTTCAACTATTGACGCGACTATTGAATATATTGAATAATTTTTTATTTTTCACAAATCCATTATACATTTATGAACTAATTTTATAAAAACTTCTAAATTTTTTTATTAATGGCGAAGATATAAGTCGTCTAGTAGGACCTTCTTATCAAACTGGTAGACAAAATATCTCGAGATCTACTCAACCGATTTTGATTAAATGTATACCATATATTCTTTATAATATTATTTAGGATATAGCAGGCGATTTTTTTCGGCTAGATGCCGCGTTCATTTTTTATTAAGTTTTAAAACTCAACATTTTGGTAAAAATCAGAGTTTTTTACAAACAGCTGACATTGCGACAAAAAAAATTTAGTTTGTCCCTTATACTATACTTTAGCTATTACCTTTCGGTACAAGAATTTTTTTTTTACATTTTTCAGACGATGTCTGTCAGAGAAAAAAATTCCTCCTTCGGCAAGGATTTTTCAAAAGAGGGTACTACTTATATCGCCGCGATTAAAAAAAAATTATTCATTTTTTATTAATATTTGTTCATAAAATTATAATGTATTTGTGAAAAATAAAAATGATTTTATATATTAATTGTCGCCTCAATTTTTTAATAAAATTTGTATACCTACCTATTTTTCCGAGCCCCAAAGTGGTGCAACGCCTTAAATGATAAAAGATTATGTAGGGGAAGGTGGGGCACAGCGTGTCACTTTTTTTCTATCGATTTTTACTCTTATCAAAGTAGTCTGATTAGAAAAAAAAAAAGGTCATAACCGACTCTATAGACCTTTTGGCGTACAAAACCTAATATAAATCACTGACCAACACAAAAAACATCGGATTTTGCAAGCTACAAAACTCCGAAACCTCGCATGTGGTCGACAGTTGCCCGTGACACACTGCGCTTCTTCGGAACGCCGTCACTTCTTTGTTTCCTCGTTGGGAGTCGGCTCATTTTGCCCCACCACTCGGTGACACATTGTACCCCACTAGTAAAATATTGGATAATTGATGGAAATAACCATTAATTAAAATACGAATGGAAAAATACAAGTCACTGAGTGCATCATAAATAATAAAACTATCGATTATAGGAGCGAAAACCGGAGTCGCTACAGAATGTGTCGTTATATTTTACGTTTTCCCGGCGAGCGAAATATTTTTTTTTCCAAGTCTCAAATCAATTATTAATTTTCAATAATCCTTTGCGAGCTGCTGTCGCCTTTCTTTTAGGCTTGACGAAACTAATATAAATCGCGGTCCAACACATAAAATTTCGGAATTTACGTGCTACAAACCTCCGAGAAACCGCATGTTGCTCACTGTGTCCCGTGACACATTGTGCCCCACTCTCCCCTAAATATACATGTCGCGTAGATTAAAGATCGTGGGCGCAAATCCCATCCTACCGCTCTGTATTAATCGCAAACGCCTGCTATTACCGTCGGAGGAGAGAAAAATCCATTCGTGAACGTGCATCATTCGAAATTCTTTGAATCGCGAGTATTGTTCGATTTTGTCAGATTTCTGATGAATTTGTGCCACTTGTGCTGTAACATGCAAGTGCGGGGGTGAGAAATGTAACGAACGAAATAGAGGATGAAGACGATATGAATAGCGAGAGAGCTCGAAGCGTAACTGCGAAACGAATTTACGACGTTAACGCCGCGTTGGCTGCCGTTATATTACCGAGAAAATTCGTGCACGTTTTTCTAGTTCCTATTTCGGTGCTTCGAAAACTTACGGCCGCCCCCGCGAACCTACACTGTAAATACATGAATGCTTTCTCTCTCTCTCTCTCTCTCTCTCTCTCTCTCTCTCTCTCTCTCTCTCTCTCTCTCTCTCTCTCTCTCTCTCTCTCTCTCTCTCTCTCTCTCTCTCTCTCTCTCTCTCCCCCTCTCTCTCTCTCTCTCTTACGCTGCAAGCAGTATATTTAGCGGCATTGGGTTTTCTCGAGGACAGTAAAACCGTCACGATTTTCGTGGCGATTGTCGTGCGGAACGGTCTCCGATAGAAGAAAGCGTAGAAGTGCACGGAGAGAACGAAGAACACCATTGTCCAGGGAGCAAGGCAAGTTAGAAGGGACACAGCGGGTGGTGGATGTTGGGAAATTCGCCCAGGGGCGTAGAGCTTGTTGGAACGAGAAACTAGCTATATCTCACAGCAGTCCTGTGCAACGAGAGGGGGCGGTATGAGAAGGATCATCCGCAGGCTTAGAGAGCGAGAGAAATAGAAAAAGTGCACGAGGGAGGGGAAGAGTCTAAGCCGAGAAACCTTTTTTCCCAAAAGTACTGCAAAACCATTACGACGTGCGTTCGATGCTGCAGCGGTGATGTATTTGTCGGATTTTTCAAAGTTACTATGCAACGTGAATACATTCCCGAGGCACCACGATGTTTACGTATTCGTACGTGAACATTGCACCCGCGTATATTTTAACGCCCTAATGAAAAATTAACTTGTCTGTGAAAGCTATTCCTGTGAAATAATTACTTCCGGGTCCGTAGAATCGACTAGATCCTTCAAATCATGCCACGATACAGCTGGTGGCCGATATTTCGATTTAGACAGTCATCGTATTCGTCAAGAGTTATGAACAACGAGTTTATCGCAGAGTCTATGTTTTTTAATCTTAAATAACGACTTTATATTTTCTTAAATTAAGGCAGTATCCCAGTCTAGAGGCCTAAATTTCGGACGTTTTGTCGGCTTTGATAAAAAAAAAATTTTAATATCCATTTTTACAGTGTTTATATTGATGTTTCAAGAACTTGCAAAAAATGTGCAAGAAAATTAAAATTGAATAGTTATGGGCCTCTAAATGGCCGTGAAAAAAAAGGATTGAAACAGTTGAGATGATTCGATAGCTCCCAGTCATCTGAAACCGAAATAAAACCAATTTCCTTGATCAATAAGAATACCATTATGGCAGGTGCCAAATAGATTTTTTTAACTAAAATGAATTTTTAGTTAAAAAAATTAAGAATTATCTTTAAAAAATTAAATCTTTAAAATAGTAATAAGCTTAATTTAAATAAGAAGTACAAAGTGTATTATCAAAATTGATTTTTCTAGAAAACAAAGTTTATAAAGTGCGTACTCTTTGCGTAGTCTTTATCCTACATACGAGGTGACCCGCGCTCGCACTAGTGTTTCACGCACCCCACCATTCCACACGCACACCCGAGGTCCCTTGCGTCCACACCAGTGTTCTACGCATCCCACGATTGCACACGCACATCCGAGGTGCCCTGTGCCTACACCAGTATTCCACGCACCCCACCAGTCGTACAAAACGGTGAACGCGATAGCATGTATAGGTATAGCTAAAACTGAGCCTGTTAGCTATAGATATAGTAGGAGCGTATTTCAAATGAAGATAGATATACTCGGCGGGCTGTAGTAACGATTCTCAAAATTTCGACTTCTCGAAAAATATTGCAAATCGCCAAAAATCCTTTTAAGGCAAGTCTTATAACATTAAAATGAAGGTATATGCCAAATTTCAGATCGTATATATAAATGGATGTACGAGAAAAATTTTTCAAGACTGAGCTAAACTCCGAATAACTATTATGCACACTGTTGGAGCGGTTTTAAAGCAGAAAACCTGGCTAGTTTCTCACAGGAATGTATCACGCCGTTTATCGGTGGTTACAATCTCAATCCACAGTTTCGGCCGTGCCCCTCTTTGTATGTCGTGCTATATATATATATACACTTGTAGATATAGTATACTAGCCATGCCAAGATGGATTCATTAACGACCGGCGCTTCATTAGCATCGCAATGGGGCGTGTACTGCGCCGACCTAACACGATTTCAAGAAACGTTTTATTTGGTTTGGCTTCACATGCATTATACACACTACGGACTCTACCTGTATGTCCCAGTAACGTTCACGTTCTTTGGTTTTCCGGAGGACTTCAAGAAACTCTCTCTCTCTCTCTCTCTCTCTCTCGCTCTCTCTCTCTCGCTCTCTCTCTCTCTCTCTCTCTATGTGTGTATATACATTTATATATTGGCCTTTGGATAATCTAGACGCGACGACTTGACACGAGCAAGCGAAACTCAAAAGTCTTACGCTGCAGGTCATAAATATTTCAACCTGATGATGGTCTGCAGGGACTTTCCTTCGTTCGATGCCGCTCATTGTTCTAAGCTCACAGCGGGTGGTCAATCTCTTTCTCTCGCACTTTTCGAAATTGCAATTTTTCTTCGGAAATTCTTGCTAGCGTATTCAAACGAGAAACGGGAAAATAATAACGCCGTCAGTTGACTTCTTTTCACAAATGTAAACGCGGCAGTTGCATGTCACTTCGTTCAAAGAAAATTCAATGATAATTGAATTTTTATTTAACGCGCTCCGAGGGGCCATTGAAAAATCACTTGATAATTGATGCAGAAGATTAAGAAGCTGGAATTAGAATCACTGCTTATGTGATAATTCGTTAATAGAATTTTTAAATGCAGTTTGTTGGTTTACGTACAAAAGTTTTTCTTTTCTAGAATATATTCGGTGCATTGATTTCTATCGAAATTGAGATTCGAAGAATGTATACACAATTTAATAAGTTCAAAATAAAGTAGATCACTTATTTCGTAGATAATTAACATTTAAAAAATATTTTACCATAAGAAATTGGTCCCAATTTTAGAAAGTTATAAATGAAAAGGAATTCTTGAATATGACAAAATGAGGAACTCAAATATCAATATCAATTTTATATTAAACCATTCGTGAATTATCTACAATAGAAGCGTGTGCGATGCATAGGGCAAATGAAACGAATATCGAGGTACTATATGAAAGATAAAAAAAGACACTCCGTTATGCTTTTTTCTTATTCTCTATTACTTTTTTTTCATTCACTAGGTGATCTCGATCATAATTATTTTTTGCGTTTTTTCTACGCTCATAAACTCTTGTTTCATTTCTGGAAAATAGCATAGGAAATTCCTTCTTAGAGAGACTCTATTGGAGCAAGATTCTTTTTCAGTTCATCTGGGCAAAACGTTTTTTTTTTTTTCAATTTCTTCCACGAGGTATCCGAGCTGTTTGTAAAGTAGTGCTTTTTTTAAATGCGCTTTATCTTGAAAGCTATGAGGTCACAGATGAAATATCTCTAAGTACAAAAGTGCAATTAAAAAAAATACATAAATCGAAAGGGAAACAATTTGTTTGGGTTTATTTGGGCCACTGTTTCCGGTCGAAAAATTACGAAACGTGTTTAAATACTTTCGCCAGATAATATGTACCAATATATATCGTTGCGGCTACGATACCTTCAACATCAGTGATTTTTTCAGTTCTGTAGCGTTACCTACGCGTTTTAGATCACAGAAACAAAATACTTGTACACTTGCATGTCACGAACGTAATATTGGATGTAATATTCGCGAGAGAATTAACTGCCAAAACTAGTGGAACAATGGCGGTTTACCCCATTCTTGGTTCGCCTGCGGCTAATCGTATTACCGCCACACATTCTCGAGGGTTCGCCCATTCACCGGAAGCAGCATCAAATTTAGGGTCCCTCTCTCCCTTTTTCTTTCTCTCTCTCTCTCTCTCCTTCCTCGAAATTCCAGGACTAAAGCTAACTACGCAGCGAACTATAAGTGCAAATCAATTTTATTCGATCCCGCGAAACTCAATCCAAGTGTCAAAGAAATTTGTATATCGATCGTCCTATAACTACCTGCTGAATCAAAATATAAATGGACGTGTCTCGATATTCGTCTATCAAGTAAAGTCTACAAAATTCAAAGCAAGTTTATACGACGAAAAAACTTCTTCACTGCAATAATGGAGACAGTCTATGAGTAACTTCAGTGCTGTCGATTTTTTCGTGCGGAAAAATCGTCAGTCGAATAATCCAAACTCAACGAACGTTCGATCAATCTTCCACTCTGGCCTCAAAGTTTGCATCGTTGGAACGCAAAGATGTTTTTTTTTTACTTTGGTCTTCACGCAATATATTTTTTCGCAAATTTAGGTTGCAGAGTTATAAAGGATTCTAAAAAACATTTGCGTGATTCTCGTTGCCCAAAACTGCCAACAAAATTAAATGGTAAAAAGTTAAACATTCTAAAAAAAAACGATGTTAACGTTTGCATCATTGGAATGCAACAAAAATTCTTTTATATTTTTTATTTCTTCATTTTCTTATCATCGAAAATCTTATCCGGCTAATTTGAGCAACATATTTTAGATAAGAAGTCTAAAAAAACGTTTCACTTATCACCGCAGCCAAAATTTGTTTAAAAAGTTTGGGTTACTAAATTTTCGTTACGTTCCAACGATACAAATATCATTATCATGAAAACATTAATTCTGCATCCGAATGATGTAAACTTCAACACCATTTAGCCTTGCTGAATAGCGGTTTCGTCAGTCCAATTACTAGATTGCACGTATGTCTTCGAGTTAGCGCTCGCTCTTCGTCATTGCGCCCTTGTCCCTCGAGCTTCAAAATTGAACAAGTTCTCATTGTTTCCGAAATCAAGTAGCGTCTTCAATTGATTAAGCTACGCACGTAGCTGGACTATGACACGTGTAGAAAATGGAGAAGCGACGAGTAGTTGCACGGTCCAATCGAGAGTTTCGAATCCCTGGAGTTTCTAACGTGTGCATTGTCGTAGGGTGAGAATCTGAAGATTGACAGCCGTTTCCTAGCCACATTATTCGCTTCCATCTTGCTTGCTCTGCTGCCTTCCTCTGTATCTCCCGTTTCGCCAATATATATATACATATATATGGGGCATTCCACGTCAAATCGATCACTTCCCGGTCCGACACCTTTCGATTTGGCTGAAGATTTAATATGTTATTGTTTTAATCTTAAAACGCTTATGTGATTTTTTTCAATTTTTTTTTACATAATCACAAATACGTAGTGAATTAAAAAAAATCGCCCGTTTCTTTTTCAAATGCTCACAACTTTCTGAAAAATGGACCGATTAAGACCTTTTTTCTTTGAAATTCTTCGTTTTGAAATGTTCTTTATGAAAAAAAAAATTAGGAAAACATTCAAAGTCATCGACATGTTTTTTAGTTTTTTGTAAAAAAGAACGTGGTTTTTTTAAAGAACGCCACTTTTGATTTTTTATTTTTTTTGTAAAAAAAATATAATAAATCTAGCACTTTTTGCTGCAAGACCTATCATGGTAAGATTTTTCTTTTTATTTTTTTTCTAAATTGAAACATTTTTATTCTTATTTTTTCCAAATACAGCTGTTTCGTATGATGCAATAATGTCCATTATTAAATTCTATGGTTTTCCAAAAAAATACAGTGTACTATTTCAAGAGATTCAAGAGATTCAAGAGATTACAAATTACGTAAATTATTCACACATGCCAGAAATGAATAAATTCATCATTAATTACTATTAAACAATTAATTGAATAACTATTTCCTTCATTCCCCATTAAATAATCCTTACAAATAATTTAATATAATTGGAAAACCTTTTACGTGAGTTAATATTATATACAAAGTATTGAGTATGATATAATTAACCATTTAAATGATTATATTCTCATAGGAAACAGCTATATTTGGAAAAAATTAAGAATAACAATTTTTCAATTTAGAAAAAAAATAGAAAGAAAAATCTTACCACCATGGGTCTGGCGGAAAAACCTGACAAATTTATCATATTTTTTTTACAAAAAATATAATAAAACATCAAAAGTGGCATTCTTGAAAACATGGCGTTTTTTTTTTCAAAAAACTAAAAAAATCATGTCGAAGATGAGTTTGAAATTTTTCAAATACTTTTTTTTTCATAAAGAACATTCCAAAACGAAGAATTAAAAAAAAACAGATCTTAATCGGCCCATTTTTCAGAAAGTTATGAGCGTTTGAAAAAAAAACGGGCAGTTTTTTCAAAAATTCACTACGTATTTGTGATTGTGTAAAAAAAATGTGAAAAAAACACACAAACGTTATCAGATAAAAACAATAACATATTAAAGTTTCAGCCAAATCGAAAGGGGTCGGGCCGGAAAGTGGTCGATTTGGCGTGGAATGCCGCATATATATATATATATATATGGTTTCGGGATCTGCATTTGAATGGTTCGCACGACTAGCATCGTGTGGTTGAGCCAGGAGCAAGCCAGGGTAAAGCGAGAGGAAACACGAGAGCAAAGTCGTTGTATTAACCCCTTAGGTCTTCCTGGTCTCGGTCGTCGAAACGAGGACGAAGGATAATCCGCTGACTGACACAATGTTCGCGTAACCGGCGATTGTACGGACTCACAGTAGGGTTACGACACATATCCACACGAGATGGAGCGAAGGAGGACCGTAGAAAGAAAAATATATGATGAAGAATAAGAGGACTGCGTGGACGAAATATCTTCTTCTTTTTTCGTCCCCACGAATGGCACACACGCGCCACGAATATAATCCCCGGCTTGCATTCATCGTCATAGCAGAGAAGGCATCATGATCGCCCTCCGATCCCTGGCAGCCAAGACGTTTTCGAAGCCACCCGCGCCCGTGCTCGTGCTTCTTGAATAACTTCACGCCAATGTTTCTAATGCAGAGCTTAGATAGTAACGGCCAGTCTATATATCGATAAACGCCTATAAGAATCTCCTGGGAAGAACACGAGGAGAGATTGGGCGCGAGACCGAGAGAAGCATATTTTCCGATCGTGCGACTTTCCATGTTTGCACAGCCTAAGCGTTAACCCGTGTGGATTTCACGTTTTTCAGACAATTTCCTCTCTCGGTTTTTACCATGTGAAATTCGACGATATGGAGAACGGTCAAATTTCATCGCTCCCTTTGTGCACCATGATACTATTGCGAAAAAGTTATTTCGTCTCTGGTGTGCTGGAGAAATAATCGTTCGATTTTTTTTTTATGTAGACGAAGAATCGATTTTGGCCCAGAAAAATCGATTCGTAAAAAAATCAGACGCAGGAGAATCGATGCAAAAAATCGATTTTTCTCATCGAGAAAATCCATTCACCTGAAGATCGATTCAGAGTTAAACATCCATACTCTAAACGTATTTTATAATTAATCATTGATTAGTTCATTGAAACTCGTCTGCGTATTTTTGAGGTTTTTTTTAAGCCCTGACTGCATTTCAACGTTTCTATTTAAACATTTATTGGCTCAGTCAATGAAATTTAAATATTTTGTGAGTTTCGTAAAAATAAAATGAGATTGGTTTAATCTATATGTATAAAACTGTTCCGTGACTGCCTGACTGACTGACAGACAACGCACAGCCTAAACTACTGAAGATAGAAACATGAAATTTGGTACATATGTTCCTTAGAAGGTATAGAGGTGCACTAAGAAAGGATTTTTCGAAATTCGATCCTTAAAGGAGTGAAATGGGGTGTAAAAGTTTGTATGGGAAAACATATATTTTTGGTCGGATTTAATTGAAACTTTGCATAAACTCTACAATAAAATTAATGAAACAGGTATTTCAGCATTTCTCAAAAATTCAACCCTTAAGGGGTTTCAAGCGGGCGAAAAAGTTTGTGTAGAAAACAATATTTTTTTTGTCGGTTTTACTTGAAACTTGGCGTAAACGCTCTATAATGGAAATAATGAAACATGCACTTCAGTATTTCCGAACATTCAACCCCTAAGGTGTTGGAAGGGGATGGAAAATGTTGTATAGAAAAACATATTTTTTTAGTCGGATTGACTTGAAAAATTGCATAAATTCTCTACAATACAAACAATGAAACACGTATTTCGGCATTTCCAAAAATGTAACCCTTAAGGGGTTACAAAGGCGTATAAAAGTTTGTGTAGAAAACAATATTTTTTTGGTCGATTCTACTTGACATTTGGCATCAATACTCTACAATGTTGGACAATGGAAAATGCTGAAATATGTGTTGCATCATTTACAATGATGCAACACATATTTCAGCATTTTCCAAAATTCAACAAAGTTGAATGTGAATTTAAATTTGGATTTTTTTCTTCTTAAAATATAAAACTGTTCCTTGCCTGGCTGACTGGCTGACAGACAACGCACAGCCTATCATTGCTGTGCGTTAGATTTCAGGGAAGATTATTTTTCCCACGGTCAATTTTATGTAGCTTGCTCACGCGTAAGTTCGCCCACGGGCCTGGTGATATTGGTGCCGTCCAATAAAAACAAAAAATATTGTTTACAAGGAAATGCTCTGAAGAGGAATCAAATATTTACCACTCATAAAAATGAGTGTTGAAAATTGAAAAATGAGTGAAAAATAAATTCATTAAAAAAGAGTCCCGCGTTAATTTAAATTGGCGAAATCAGAAAAGTCATAGATAAACAGACCAACTTAACCTTCTCCGTTTAAAATCAAACAAAGTTTATATCCTAAATCTACGCGGACGAAGTCGCCGGTAAAAGCTAGTATTACATATAAAAAGAATTCGAAAAGGAATAGACTGTTTTTTACTTTTTCACGGGTGAACTGTCAGTTTGTGTCAGTTCATATACAGTTAGAAGAAAAAAGTAAGCATTATAACCTTGCTTTTTTCACTTTACTGAAAAGAAACACGCCTTGTCGTCTTTAGCCAGGCAAATTGATTTAGCAATTGAGGCCGAATTTTTATTTTTATAATTTATCACAATATATTGGTGTATTTACCTTGCCGGGCTTGCCGTTAAACAATATATATGGATCCTGAACATATCGGGGTTTTCCAGTAGATTCCAAGTCTTCCAGGTATAACAAAACACGGTCATCAAAGTTCGGATGAACTGAAAGTTGGGTATGTGAACTTGTCAATATTCGTTTCACGTTTATGACCTGGCAATTAAGGCATCAGCCTCCATCTATGGCACATATTTTCAAAAAAAATTTTTCATTATAAAATTAGTCTCCATATTTTAATCTTTTTATACTCAAAAATAGAAGTTTCAAAGTACAAGAAAAATATAATTTTTTTTTTTTTCAATTTATCTTGGTGAAATGTCTGCCTGAATTTACCCCTGCTTTCACCTTGTCGACACGAAATCTTAACTTTGGAGCATCTGAAAACAAAAAGTCGAGTATTCATAAAGTGGAGTTGTAGTTATGACCCCACTATAAACTTTCACCCCCCAATAAAAAGAAAACAAAATGGCGCTCTTTTGAATTCTTCGACTGTTTTTTACAACTTAAATTGTTTAAAAACAGATTTAAATATTAATGAATATTTATACCGTTAGTAGGGGTCGAAGAGATACATGCATAGAATAATTCCTGTAAGTTTGAGCCTAATCGGTGCAATAGTTTTTCCAAAATCATGTCGACAAGGTCGAAAAACGTTTTTTTTTTTTCAGAAAAAACGCGTCTGAAGTGTCTCTTGTAAAAATGTACATAAAACTTTAAAAAAAAAGCATCTTACCCTCAATCAGCGATGCCTGGCCCATGCATTATTCCTTCAGCTTCTTCAAAAGCTTCACTTTCTTGGGACTTTTGGCTTCGAATCACTGTTCTGCGAGCTTTGGACGCTTCACTAAAAACTAATGTTTTTAGAAAATCGAAAATGACCGAAAATAGACTGATACCGATACTTAAGAATTTTAACATTGACCTTTTGATCTTCCGTCAATGCGTCTGATTTTATATAACGGTTTATGAACTATAAAGTATTTTTTTTCTACGCACACGCACAAATTTATATATACGTGTATGCGCTATAGCTATTGAAAATCCTGTACCTTTCGTTGAAATGCACAACGATAGACGACAGAATGGTCGCGGAAACCGAACGAGCACATAACGGCACATACGGTAGGCGGGAACGAACAAAATCTGTATAATCCCGCATACGTTTCCCATGAATATGCATCTGCGAGGCTAATGCGATTTGATTCACGATCGTTCTTTCTTGAGAGCATACACAGGAGGGAAATGAAATGGGGCTGTTTCGGGCCTCTCCGATCTCAACGAGCTCTCCAGACAAATGTGTATGCGTATGTATAAAATAACGAGGGACAAAAAGGTCTCTCGAATCGCACTTTACACCTCTCCTTTTTCTCCCAAGTATTGTTATTTCCCTACCTGCTTCGGTAAAACGTTTCTTGTCAGTGCAATGCGATTTTTACAATACGCAAATTTCCGAATTGTCGATTATTTTGAAAAAATGCAACATTTTTTTCAAGCCACATCGAACTGTTGGCAATGAACGATTGTACAATAAATCTAGGGAAACCTTTGGTGAAATATCCCGATTATTGATATGAAAAAGCAGATTTTATATGAGAATTTTCGATCCGAAACTAATCCGGGGGCCTTTTCCCTATTTCTCTCTCCCTTTCCCTTTCTCTGCCCCTCTTTCTCCCTTTATAGTAGGGGAAGGTGGGGCACAGTGTGTCACTTTTTTTCTATTGAATTTTTACTCTTATCAAAGTAGTCTAATTAGAAAAAAAGTTATAACCGGTTTTAATTCTCAATAAAGCTACCATATTTTTTGCAAAAAGATTAAAGATTCTAGAATAAGGGGTTGGAAAAAAATTTGCGGATTGGCTCATTGTGCCCCACGGGTGGGATACAATGTGTCAGATAGGTGGGTATACTGTGTTGTAGGGTACAACGAGCCGGTTGAATCTTATATTTTCCTAACATAGATAACAGATTTTCATACATACCGGTAATTTCACAACGGGTATAATTTGCCAATAACATTGGGAGTCGATTCATTGTGCTCAACTACTCAATGACACATTGTGCTCCACAGAATTGCCCCACAATATTTGACTTTGCCCGGCAAGAGCTATTTTTTGCGAGGCACAAATTAATTTTGTACTTTTAATAATTCTTCGTGAGCTGCTATTGACTTTCTTCTAGGCCAACCGAAACTTAATATAAATCACGGAGTAACACAAAAAATTTCGGATTTTACAAGCTACAAAACTCCGAAAAAATCGCATATGGTTGACAGTTGCCCGTGACACATTGCGCTTCTTCGGAGCGTCGTCACTTCTTTGTTTCCTCATTGGGAGTCGACTCATTTTGCCCCACCACCCGGTGACACATTGTACCCCACTAGTAGAATATTTGATTATTGATAAAAATAACTATTAATTAAACTACGAATGAAAAAAATACAAGTCGCCGAGTGCATCATAAATAATAAAACTATCGATTAGGACCGAAAACCCGAGCCGCTACAGAAAGTGTCGTTATATTTAACGTTTTCCGGGCGAGCAAAATATATATTTTTCCAAGCCTCAAATCAATTTTTAATAATTCTTTGTGAGCTGCTATCGACTTTCTTTTAGGCCTGACGAAACCAAATATAAATCGCGGTCCAACAGATAAAATTTCGGAATTTACGAGCTGCAAACCTCCGAGAAACCACATGTGGCTCACAGTGCCCCGTGACACATTGTACTCCAGTCTTCCCTAGACATTTTTTTAATTGATTAAAAAAATACTATGATTGTGTTTGCGATATTACAGGTGCTCTCGCAGTGGAAATAAGCCCATGAGGTACACGCTGCTGTGGTGAACTGTGGCGGTAGATTTCAAAGAGTTCTCTGAAGAGTGTGGGATATTTAATTTACTGAAATTACCGCTGACTCGCAATAATTAACGCGGAGTAATGAACGTGCCCAGGCATGGTCATAGAACAAGAGCGGGAGGATAAAAGAGAGAGAAGGAGAGAGAGAGAGAGAGAGAGAGAGAGAGAGAGAGAGAGAGAGAGAGAGAGAGAGAGAGAGAGAGAGAGAGAGAGAGAGATAGTAAAGGAAGGAAATAGAGGCTACCAGAACGCTCTGCAAAGTACATAAGCAGCTCAGATTTTACCGTTCGTTCTCTCCCTTTGCTAGAAGAACGCGCGATTAGTTCTCTGTCTTCTCTTCACCCCCCGCCCCTCCGTCGCACCCTCGCCCTCAATCCTGTTGGCAAAGCTTATATGGTGGAAAAGGGCCATTTATGATTTTTCGAAACGCCTATTTCCCCTCTCCGAAACACGAAATTAGTCTGTTCAAGGTTCCCGAAATTCCTAGCGTTAAATCGTTTTATTGGGCACCCTTACTTTTTTCCACGCCAAAGACGAGGAGACAAGGAGCTTGCTTCTCGTTTCTTCGTGTACATTGTTTCACGATATGGCTACGACGAAAACCATCAATATCGCTATATTACTTTTGTCGCTCGTAAATTTTATATGCCCTTTATTTTCTGCGTACGAAATCCAACGTGACATGTACGAAAATTCTTTGTTCCCGTACCTGAGACGAGAATTTTGTGAGCTTCGGCTGTGTCGTTAACAATGTCCAACTGCTGTCTAAATTAATAAGAATACGATATTTCGTACGTGGCCAAAAACATTTTCCATGGGGCTTAAATTATGGGGGGCAATTCCAAAGTTTTTATATAAGCTGCCATCACGGCAATCAAGTAATGGTTTGAATTTAATAAAAAAAAATTAACAACCGATCTATTCATATTTTTGTTTGTATAATTAAAAGTATATCGAAACCTTCTTGTCTATGATACTGAATTTACCGGGTGGTTAGTAAAATAAAAAGATTATAAATATATTTATGTATATATTAGAAGTATAAGTGGAAACAAAAAATCAAAGCTTCCCGCAAATTGCGTCTTATTTGCATCAAATTCGACATATCCAACGCTTAAATAAAGAATTTCTTTTACACTTCGGTAAGATAACACATACTGAAATCTAAAGCCACGTGATGATACTTTGACATGAAATTAGTAACAATATGACCCGATGCGATATAGTACTAGTTATGCCATCTCTTGAAAATCCCATAAAATTAATGCACACACCTAATATATATATTCAGGAAAAATACATTTTTTATCCGTTTTATCTATGTGATATTTTTATCAACACATCTTTTCATCTGAAGACCAAATTTCTTCAAACGAAACGACATTTTTCGGGACATCTATCTTCGGGACGTCGGTTATCTTCGACGTCAAACGTCTTGAAAATTACCTTTCCCAATGTACATATGTACATATAAATATATCGATATAAATATTAACGAGTTCTCGGCTATGAACTTAATAAAAACCTTGATTCGTGGATCATCTTACGCGCTCGTGTGCATGTCCATCGAGAACCTAAGAACCTAACCTACATTCAAACCCTTCTCAATTGCCTTCCCGACCGAAGATCGGTGAACATATTTGGAAACATAGCCACTCTGCGACCCTACGTAAGAAAAAAAAGGATAGACAAAAAGAGACACTCGGAATTAACCCTTCCGGAGCTCAAATTCTACTGGGGAAGTCCGGTCCTGAAGATTCCAGTAAACCGGAAGGCACGCACCTGTCCCTATTCTGGTCCATTCCTGTTTGAAAAGGGAGAAAAATGGGAAGGGAGTCTGCAGTCTTCGTACACCCATGTGTGTATCATTCTCTCTCTCTCTCTTCTCTCTCTCTCTCTCTCTCTCTCTCTCTCTCCATGTATATATAAATTCTTTCCGCATCTAAATCGGGGCCATCCAGGTTAATCCACGAATGACCCCTCGTTCAGGTTGTCCATCTCTGGTTATGCAACCTACCCGTGTGTACACACCAACGTCATCTGACTAGCACTGCTCGTCGGATATGTGGAGAGTGAAAAGGAAAGCCGCGCGAGCAGGGAAGAAAAAAAAACGTGATTCCATTCCGGCACGCGACTGGGCAGCCTCGTACGGGTAGTGACAAAAAGGGTCCCTTCACACGCGGGACAACATTCACTACTACATTCCTATTCATCTATATATGCGTGTATGCGTTAAGTGTACGGGTGTGTGGGTATATATGCACTGAGTGTGCTTCTTAACATAAACCTCAGACCTCGGTGAGGGTCCGACCGCGTCCGTTGGTCCCTCCTGGTTCGGATCCCCGCGGTCTTTAGCTACATATACAGAAGATATAGTATATGGCGTCTTGCTCCGATCTTGTGTAGTGAGTGAGGGAGAGAAAGAGAGAGAGAGAGAGAGAGAGAGAGAGAGAGAGAGAGAGAGAGAGAAGTGCATATTATACGTAACACACGACAGGTAGTATATACAGTCGCCCCACTTGCATCCGCGGCTATCCTCTCGCAGTAAGATACATACAATGTTTAACCCTCACCTGCGATCCAAGGAGTCTACGGTCGATTGAGGTAGGAACAGTAGCGACGTGCCATTCAAACACCCACGTGTATACATGCTCGTACGAGCTGATTATGAGCTACACACTCATACGGGAGACCGAACTATATACGTTCATGAGAGACATTGATTGGTTGATTGATTTATGGCTTACTTGGACATTGAGGCACATTATAAAATATAGTGATGATAATATCGAATTGTTACTAAGAAGAAATATAGATAACTTACTTGATAACGAAAACTTAAAACTAAAGATAAATAAATCCAAATACAATAATAATAATATTATGTATGAACAGATCGCAAAATCCAACTTGCAAAAAAATGGCAAAGTGTACTATGAATGAAAGTAGACTTAGAGCCCCCGCAGACTGCAGACTTTCTGTCGGCCGATAGTTTGGTCGGGTTCTTAATCAGTATTTTGTATCGGCTGATAAATAAGTTTGATGGGCTACACCATTGCCTTCAAACTGAATTGTCGGCGAACTATCGGCCGACTGCTAAAACAGTATGGCGCGTATTTCACGCGCGCACACTTGTCGATTGTTTAGTTGGCCCACTCAACCGATAGCTTTAATTCACTTTGTGATTTTTATTCTAATCAAAGATAATCAATAGTATTTGTGGTTTATCTTACCGTATCGTAAAGCTCAATATCTCCTCCACAGATATAGAAAGTTAAAAATTTGTATCCTCTTTCGCTATTGCTGGCCCCATAAATTGAAAAAGTTCGTTGAAGCTGGTTATACTCATTCGATAAAAGGCGAAATATTTTTTTCGGGAAATCTAGTAATTTGGAATGCATCGTGTAACACTTTCCTTGCAATAATATATCGCTTTAGATGGGATGCAACCAATACTATCGGTTTCTCTTCCTGATTCTCTTCCTCCGTTGTATAAAAACAATAATAACATTCCTGTATAATATTGGTTTTCATTATGCGACGACCACTCACTTCAAGAGCAGCTTACCTGGCAAACCTCAACTTACATAGCAAATTGTTCGAGAGCAATCGGCCGACTCTTGGCTGGTCTGTGCACTCATCACCAACCAGATTGTTTAGTTGGCCCATTGTGCGCGCTAGCAGCGCAATCCGACTTAACTATCGGCCGATAGAAAGTCTGCAGTCTGCGGGGGCTCTTAAGGTATTTCTTTTGGGGAGGGCCGTATTTTGTGAGCGCGTAAATCAGGACCCTTTTGAATCATTAGTAGATTACAGTGACGCTTAATTCAAATAAGTTATGATAATTTATTATACTTAACGATGAATTGGAATTAAAAATTTCCCGTAAATTTTATAGGTTTATACATTTTTACATTTTCTCTGAAATTTCGCGGTTACGAAAATTCTTCTGCTAGTCACATTTTTCCAAGTTTTATCATTAATATTTTCTTTAAAAATTCGGTGGGCGCCTGTTTTGGTTTTCGTCACGGAATCTTAAGAATCTTTTACGTGCTTAGCGCAGTTTATTTCAGACATCTAGAGTTATTCAGTATAGCAATTATTAGATAGAAATGTGGCCAGTATAGGCCACAGATATGGAGTATCATCTCCATAAAGTGCCGGATAAATTAGATGATTTTTTAATTCGTAACTTTTTGTTAAAAATTCGGTATCTTGGTTTGAAATTTTACCTGCATACCGAGATGTCTTTTCTTAATGCTTAATTGACGTCGAAAGACAGTCAATCGTTATATATTCGAGTTCGTGAATGGCAGTTGGTTTACTGACAGTTGGTCCTTGGAATACGGTTTTGCAGAATATATATTTAATTTGCCGTTAGGTGGATTCTCTAAATAGGTGCGCGACTGTTATAATTGCGGCACGGCTCACGATATCGGACCATATTCAATCTCTGTGTCAAGCGTTCTCTAGTCCGTGCACCCCAAAGAGTATTCTCCGGGGATTCAGGCTATTTCTTTAGTTATTCTAGTTGATGGATTCGTAAGGAAGTAAAAAAAATGTACGTAAGTCTCCATTCCCATGGTTGAATACGGGAAATTGTCGAGGGGCGGGAGAATGTATGTGTGTATTATATACATATATATATGTGTGTATGTGTTAGTGTGTTTGTATGGAGAATCGTCATCGGTAATTCACGCATTAGGATGTAGGTCGTTTCGATTCAGTTTAGTGTTCGGAGGATTTCCTGTTCATAGATCCTCCGCGAAGGTAGAACTATTACAACCCAGACGGGCCATGGAGAGAGGAATAGAGAAATAGATAGAAAGAGAAAGAGAGAGAGAGAGAGAGAGAGAGAGAGAGAGAGCACTTTTGCTCATCATGAATGAGACTGGAGACCTGCCAGAGATTGCCTGCTTGCGTGCACTTGCGTGGCTGTACCGCCCAACTTGACACCCCCTTCCGGTTAGACGATCCCCTCGAATATATATATATATATATACATTTAACGTCATATGTACATATAACGTTCGTATGCACGTGACCTTAAACATACATACATATAAATATATATTTTGAGGGCCAGCGGGCTGATGAATCAACCAAATCTTTCGTTACGGGTGGCAAATTAAATATTCGGTTCATTCAACTAAATGTTCGCTCAACTGACTGAGAAAAAATAACGAATAATCGTAATCTCCCTACACATAGTAATTAATGATATATTACGTTCGCCATCCCTAATCGCTAAAAACATTGGCTGGGTAAAATCATCAAATAATTTTGGAGGATCGATGGAAATGCAAGTCTATCAAATTATATGCAATACAAAAGGCCTTCAAAAAGGCACAAAGTATTTTTCGTCGATACCAATTTTACTTTGAACGGAATCAGAAAAATAAAAAAGAACGTCAGAATAATTTTAATTACTTTTCCAACGAGACAATACCCTCCGCGATTCGTTGACATTTTGGCCAAATGCGGAAGGGTCTAGCAAATTGGTGTTGATAATGGGATTTTGGAAAATACGGACAAGTTGACACTGCTCCTTGCTGAACTCTACAGTATCATATATTAATGGAAAAAACACTAAATAATGATGCCCTTACGCCTTAAGGCAGTATGCTAGACTACAAATTTGGAGAAAAAAATTGATTCTTAGCCTATTTTGTTGAAGTATGGACTCGTAAGAATATGTCTTCAAAAGGAAATGTTGAAATTCGCAATATTTACAAGTTTATAGGTATTTCAATACAGTCAGATTGAGAGGCCGCACCGGCGCGAATCGGACAATCAAAAGATTTCAAGGAAGCTAGAACTACTCGCAAGGAAGCACGAGCTTCAGAAAATCATCATTGCGAGGAAGGCACACTTTACGAGGCAAGAATGGCCGATTGATATAACATAAGTATAACATACCATTATACCACTTAGATAGTTGCGGTTGCCTGAAATTGTACTCCAAACTTTAACCGCATGTTTTTCTCGAAACTATTTTTTTCAAACTGGTTGACATAAAATCTCGAATTCTATTCAACCGATTGACTTCAAATTTGGTATGGACCTTCAGTAAATAGCCCTCTATCGTGCCTACCTCGGACATTGCAAAATTATTATTATTACTAATTTAAAAAAATTGTAAACTTTGGAAAAAAATAGGGCGAATAACCAACTTTTTCCGATAGTCACCGATTCATGTTTTTTTTTTCTCTTTGGTACCTGCCATAATGACAGTCTTCTCGATCCAGAAAATGTTTTATCTCTGTTTCAGATGAATGGGAGCTTTGGAATCATGTCAACCGTCTGAATCTTTTTTTTCACGGTCATATTTACAGCCCCATAACTTTTTCAATTTTTATTTTTTCTGCACAACACTTTTGTTTTTAAGTTCTTGAAACATCAATAAAAAAGACTGTAAAAAATGGACACTAAAATCATTCTTGTTTTTTTTTTTATCAAACCCGACAAAACACCCGAAATTTAAGCCTCTAAATAAGAATATTGTCTTAAACGTTCATTCAGAGCAACTATTGGGGTATTTTCTTCGTCCGTTGAACGGTCTTCAACAATGCGAATTCATTCGTTGTTGTTTCATTTTGCTATTTGCATAATTTTGTGTCAAAACCACGTTCGATAAATTAATTTGTGCTGCAACCAGTGTTATTATTGAAGGTTGTCTCTTCTCTGTACACTGAGAACCTTTTTTTTCATTTTCTTAGTCTGATTTATCTTGTATACTCGGTTTGCGTTTTCACAAATACAGATCGCTGTGCGAAGCTGTCTTCATCCGATGCTGTACACGATCGAGAAAACGTCATAAAGCCCGAAGGAACTTCAAAACACGTACACGTGTATGTAATATCACAAGAGTACAAAACGTCGTTCCACGTCCATCAAGATTTCTCCCGAAATTGTACGTTTCTTTTTGTTCAACCTCGTTTCTCGATTTCAATCGGTCCTTCGGTCGTTCGCCGTTTCACGACAATGCTCGTGGCTGCCCGGCTGTGGTGGGTTTTTCATCGTTGAAGCGGATTTCCTTAACCGGGCATCGAATACCCCGTACGAACATACGGCCGAGAAACCACTGCACCCTCTTGTACGCGCGGGTATACCAGATCGTACCGCGAACACGGTGCACACAGATATATTTATATAAAAGGACTCTTCCGCGATCTTGCTGAGCGTATTTTCGGAAAGCCCGAAAGGATTCCGTGGGAAAGGAGGGTGCAGAGGCAAGAGTTGGATTGGAGCAAAAAAAAAAAAAAAAGAAATGATGGTGCGGGAAAAAAAAGAAGGAAGAAAGCGATCGAAAGGGGACTGAGGGAAAGAAGAGACACGGAGGGGTGGCGGATCGCCGAAACAGGGGGAACACCAAGGGAGGATAACGGCTGTCACGTTTGTCGCAAATTTTCACGCTTTTACGGATAGAAGACTGGCAGATATTACTGACGTATCCCCCCCCCCCCCCCTTCCGCCTTCCTCTTCCACGAACCCCGTGGAGTTACGCGTTATTTATCTTCGAAAAAGTATAAATTACCAGAAAGGGTTAATGCGAGGCCGGGTCACAGGTATACGGTCACACCGCGCCAAGGGTTATAGTTCGAATCGTTTCGGAGAACTATGCACGCGGGTATGAAGATCGATGGCCGTGGAAAAAAGGGTTGAACGCGGCCTTTGCAACAATGGAGCCGCGAATCAGAGATCGCAACTGAGTCATGTGTGGCGAATAAATATCTGAGGATCGCTCACTTCTGCACTGTGCGGTAGCAAAATTTCTTCAAATAAGGTAAAGGGTTGACGTCTCGACAACCCTTTCCCACATCGCACCAACTCTCTCTCTCTCTCTCTCTCTCTCTCTCTCTCTCTCTCTCTCTCTCTCTCTCTCTCTCTCTCTCCCTCTCTCTCTCTCTCTTTTAGAACTCAGTTCTCAGCTCCGATATAACGTATGAAAAAAAAATAGCAAAGGGTTTTTAATTTTTCGTCACGGTAAAAAGTACAAAAAAAAATAGCACCGGGTAGCAAATTTTCTCTGGAAGGCTCGTCAAAGCGAGGCCAGAGTGCGAGATTTATAGACTTTCTTCGTGCAGGTAAGAAAAAAAAACTTTTTACTCTGAAAAAGTCAGTTAATGAGTTTCAACCATTCAGAAAAGGATTTTTTTTCGCAACCCTTTACGTACACCGCGTGGGCACTGGTCCTACGAGAAATTCGTTGAAGCGTTGGAAATTAATGGAACAAAGTTTGAATCGGTTGCAAGAAATTTCGGTTAACTGCCAATCCTTTATATATATTTCTTCTGTGCCCATGAGATTCGTAGATTTTTTTTTTTTTTTCGTACCGGTAAACATGATATATCTTGAGAATATCTGAAAATTCATTGGAACGCGATTTTACAAAAAGGGTCTTAACCGTAAACCTGAGTATGTCGGGATATTTGGACGCTTTATTATTTGCTTCAATTTCTGCATCTACACGTAGATACATATTTTGGTGTTTCAACAGAGAAATTGTTACTAATTTTTTTTCCTCACGTTCGTGCCAGTCCTTTATGAATCGAAAAGCAAGCATTCCAGGCAGTATTATAATCTTGAAATAAAAAAAAAAAACGATTTTTCTTGCATTTTCTTCTAGTATTGACTCTCAAGAATATATGCTCGAAAGGAAATTTGAAAATTCCCAATATCTCCACAATTCAGAATCAGTTCTATCAGATTCGACAATCAGAAGATTCTAAGGAAGCGAGAACTGCTCGCGACGAAGAATGAGCTTCAAAAAATCATCTTTTCGAAGTCGAGGAAGGCACACTTTATAAGGCAGGAATGGCCAACTAATTTAACTTACCATTATATACCACTTAGATAGTTGCGGTTGTCTGGAATTTTAAACTTAAAACTTTAAACGCTATCTTTTCGAAACTACTTTTTTCAACCTGGTTGACATACAATCTGGAGTTTTATTCAACCGATTGACTTCAAATTTGGTATGGAACTTCAGTATATATCCCTCTATTGTTCCTAGCTCGGCCAAAATTATTATTATTAATATTTAAAAAAAAATATAAAAAATAGGGCGAAAAATTAACTTTTTTTCGGACAGTCGCCATTTAAATGTTTTCTTTTTCTCTTTGGTACCGGCTTCACTGACAGTCTTGCTGATCAAGAAGGTTTTATTCCTGTTTGAGATGAATGGGCACATTGGAATCATGTCGACGGCCCCTTTTTTCACCGCCATATTTAGAGGCCTATAACTTTTTCAATTTGTGTTTTTTTTCGTACAAAAATTTTTGAAATGGAAAATGCTTTTAAAGATGTTTATAGGGGGTCTGATTTAGCGAGATGTCACACGAAACTAACGCTGCCCCCACTCCACTGCCGCTGTCTTGTAGCAGGGTGGGAAAAGGTAGCATGCCGCAACTCCCCCCACCCAATGAGTGTGATTTGTTGAAAAATTCTGCATTACATGTAGTCATTTGTGCTTACAAGTTGTAAGTTCCAATTTTGGTGTATACATTACAATGTTGGTAGGTTTGTTTTTGGATTTGGGTTTGTTTGGGTTTAAGTTGGGTTTGGGTTTGTTTGGTTTAAGTTGGGTTTTCTTTGTTTGGGTTTAAGTTGGATTTGGGTTTGTTTGGGTTCAAGGCCTTGGGCGACTCTAGGATTTTCCAAAAATCGATTTTTTTTGTCGTTAAAAATGTACCTTAGTACCCATAAAATTATATTCCAAAAGATTATGGGTGTGAAAAATCTCTAAGTACTCGATTTTCGAATTCTAGAGCAACCCCTCTTGATTCATGTCGTGACTTTTTACTAACTTTATACGCGTTTATCTCGAAACTACATTTTTCAAGTCGGCCGGACTCATAACTCAAACAAATTTCAACCGATTCACTTGAAATTTTAACTGTATATTTCGAATTGCATTTTCTAAGGCACTACGTAGGAATTTCAAAAAATTATATTGCATAGTTTCCTTTTTATAAACAATTTTCTGACGATTTTCTCATGGCATTTTATACTTTTTGTTTTAGAAATGCGCTATTTTCACAAAAAACAATATATCAAAAAATCCTACGTATTTCTATAGCTATTCTTATATATAATCGAAAAAACTTTAGTGTCTCATTATAACTCAAAAATTATAGGAGCTGTTGGTCTGGCCGTTGACCTTCCAGAAATAGAGGCGTCATCGGAAAAATGCTGCACAGTCGCCATTTGACATGTCTTGCTGTGAAAAAATAATTTTGTATAGTCAATTACGTGTATAATAAAGCCCCTATTTTGTAATTCCGATTTATTTTATGGTTTCGCTGAAGAAAAAAAAATTAAAAAAATATGCCCTTTTTTGGCGTCTAGAGTGACCTAAGGTTTAAAGTTGGGTTTGTTTGTTTGGATTTGAGTTGGGTTTGTTTGTTTAGGTTTAAGTTGGGTTTGTTTGGGTTTAAGTTGGGTTTGTTTTAGTTTGTTTGTTCGTTTGGGTTTGATGGATGGATGAATGGATAGTGAGAGAGTGAGAATGTGAAAATGTGAGAATCTATGTGAAAGACCGCGAGAGTGAGAATGTGAGAAGAGAATGAGAGAGTGAGAAATTGAGAAGAGGGTGAGAGAGTGAGAGAGTTAGAGAGTTAGAGAGAGAGAGAGAGAGAGAGAGAGAGAGAGAGAGAGAGAGAGAGAGAGAGAGAGAGAGAGAGAGAGAGAGAGAGAGAGAGAACAACTCATATTATTTGCATGTACCTTTTTTTCATCACCCGAAAAGTCTGATTACATTTCCAATGCCATGAAATACTTGCACTTTGTGTAACATCTGTAGATTTTTTGGTAAGTTCTTAAAACATTAAAAACATTACTGTAAAAAATGGATACTAAAAATATTTATATTTCTTTTTTTATTGAGCCCGAAGTTTAAGCCTCGAGACTAGATTACCTCGTTAAATTAAATTATTTGCAACAGGAAATAAAGTATTCTTACCTTTTCGCTTACATAATATTATAAGCGCTTCAGAATATTGTTTAGAATCCAAAAAGTACCTGAAAATAAAAGTACTTGACAGATAGATCACGAAGCGATTGTTTTTTCTAATTGCAACCACTCGAAGTTTTTTACGTCCATGAAAATAGGTTCTCCCAAATCCGTAGGGTATGCACAGTTTCTATTCGTCCATACACTCCGTTTGATATTTTCTTTCGATATACAGCTGCGCTACGAGGAGCAAAGCACGTTCTACAGCGAGAATCCTGCGAGATCGATATCGGAAACTGGATCGGCATAGTACTTTTTCGTTCCATTCGCTCTTGCGGGAGAGAGAAATGAGGAGAAAGTACGTCATGGACACCGTTTCGCAGGTTCAAAGGCATACGCTAATGGTTCTTATTCCCCGTTTCCTCGCTCGTTTCTATTCTCCTTCTTTCTTCAATACGGACCGCGTAAAGGAAAAGTTTCGTGTGTCACGTTGCTCCATACCGATGAGACAACAAGAAAAAGAAGAAAAAAATATGTACACCACACCGCACACGGAGAACGCCAAATCGTTCTCTCGCTCTTGGGAAGCTTCTCGAGTTACCAGGAAGTATTCCTTTCTCAAGACTCTGACAAAATTGCTCCTCTTCTCTTTCTTCGTTTCTCGATGAGTCTTCTCTCCTCGAGCATTTTTCAGAACGATGCGATGAAATAATACATTTTTTTTCTCCTTGGGTTTTATCTCCAAGCTGTCCAATCTTGGGGCAACTCAAGCCTTTCCGGATGAAAGCACGAAACAAACGATGATAAAGAATAAGGATAGCTTGGATTAAGCTATTCCCTTTACGCACCTAATTTTTTTTACCAATTAACTGATTTTCGTCGAGAATGAAGTAAAAAAAATGGCAAGAAAAAAATTTCAAGCCACGTTACCGAACTATTAACAAAAAAACAGTTTTGAATTCTAATTCAAAAAATGTCTAATTCAAAAAACGATTTTGAATTAGACATTCAAAATCGTATAATTTACACTGCCAAAAAATAAATATTTAATTTCAATTGGATCTACTTAATTTAAATAGATTTTATTCTTGTCGCGCAACCTACTACGACTCTATTTGTTTCAAATATTATTTTTTATATTTGTTAAAGCTACTCTTTTAAAATATGAAATATATTGAAATTAAATAAAGATTAGATTCAAATTAAATAAACAAAAATAAAACACGGTATATCGTACGAATACGAGAAAGGAATATAGGTTCATGATATAAAAGTGCGGTGAAAAAAAGTTAAGGGGTTACACCACCGTGAAATTTTCGAAAAATCGATTTTTTATTTTAATTTTTTTCTCATAGTTTGAACCTTCAAGAAAATGTTAAGCCGAATGCAAAGTCTGTACCTACAATATTAACAAAGATATTAATTTTTTTTTCTACCGCATTGTGCAAGGCTCCCTTAGATAGATTCACCCTTCGCTTCTATGAAACTAGTAGCCGAGCATAGATTTCTTCTTGGAAGGTCCGATTGCATATTCAATTGGAGGTTTACGAGGATATAATCAAAACTGTAACCAAAGTATTGTATAAACGCTATCATAAAATCGCACCGAAAATATAAGTTTCAGTGGTATGAAAGTAGTTGAAATAGCTACTTATATCGCTACATGTATTTATAATGATGGCTACAGTAATATTTTATTAATATTACACGTATTAAACATAACCATCGAAAGTCATTGTTATGACATGTGTAATGACGAAGTCGAGCACCGTATATCGCTAGCTGAAAAACGCGCGCAAAAAACTACAAAAGAGGCTAGAACAGCTCGAAGAAGGTCAAGATGATCTCTCGAGGACCAGCAACTTGCTGCGGAAGGACCCCAATATGGAGCAGGAATCACCGATTGACTATACAACAAGATATTGTCACAAATTTTCAATGTTTTTTACTATTGAAGCCGCGTCAAAACTTTAAACGCGTTTTTCTCGAAACGACATTTTTCGAATTTGCGGCAAAGATAACTCAACAACAGATATTCCGATTGATTTGAATTTTATACCACACATTTGTGTAACACAATTACTTCAATCTGTACGTAGGACTTTTTTTCCAATATTAACCGTTTTAGTTTCATCAATGTTTTTAAATACAAATTTTATGTGCAAAACAAATAAAAATTTCTGCGTGGGCTCTAAAAGGAAAGAAAATAGTGGAGGAACTGTGCGAGGTGGTCAGGGAATTCTACAAGATCGGGAAAAAGAGGGAGGAGGAGACAGGGAGGGAAGTCTAGAAGGAAAAGTGGACGAGAAATATAAATAACAGACAGCATTGTAAAAAGAGGAACAGATGCGAGATTGTAAAAGCCCGCAATATTTCCGTCTGTCTCTTTTGTCTTATACTACCAGATGAAACCAAATCACAGATTTATTAGGAATAAATAAAATGTTTAGTTATTAGATGATATTACATAGATCTTGATTTGAATAAATAAATATATTTAAAATAAATAATTTTATTAATGGAATGGAATAGGAAAACTTTGATTTCACGAAAAATCTAGTTAATTCTAATAAAACAAAAAAAAACAAATAGACGCTTCTAGTTAATATCAAAATAATTTTTCTGTCAGTGTATGCAGCACTTTATGAAGATGACATGCTGGTCGCATTTCGGTCTCATCATTTATGCACTAAATAATTGTAGATGTCTGATAGAAACTGTTCGAAGGATGTAAAAAATTCTGAAGATTCCGTAACAGCAATAAAACAGGGGGTCACCAAATGTTTGAAGAAAATATTAATGATAAAACTAAAAAAATGTGAGTAGCAAAAGTTTCGTAAACGTGACTTCTTAGAGAACACGTAAAAATGTGTAAATCTACAAAAATTATGCGATTTTTTTAATTTCGGTTCATCGTTGGGTATAATAATTTATTGTAACTTTTTTTTATTAAGAGCCGCTGCAATCTGTTGGGTCTATGCAT
The DNA here is from genome assembly GCA_963932345.1 of Ophion ventricosus. NCBI lineage: Eukaryota > Metazoa > Arthropoda > Insecta > Hymenoptera > Ichneumonidae > Ophion > Ophion ventricosus. Next base: position 13,253,462 of record OZ010718.1, read on the forward strand.
AATTCCGTAGCGAAAATCGAGTATTTTTCAAACGCAAAATATTTCCCAAAAAAAAATGCGTCTTAATCAACTAAATATGTTCCATTCTGTTCAATGACTTTCTGCCATCTCTCTACAAGCTTCGTTATCCCTCTGCCATAGATGTCCTAAAATCATTGGGCAAAGAAGTAATCCAAGTGGTTTTTGAGGACGTCCAGGAAACTGAAGGTTTTATTATTCAAACTGTTCTGTAGCACCCGGAACAAGTGATAGTCTGAAGGTGCCAAGTTCGGACTATCGTTGGGTACACCAAAACATCCCACTCAAACCACAATAACTTTTGTCCTGTTATCGCCAAATGCCGGTCGGACTCGATTAAAGCATTGATTTTGTCGACATCAGTAGTGACTGGCTGACCGGAGCGAGGAGTATCTTGGAGATCAAAATGTCCACAACGAAATCAAACCAACCCACTTCCGACACACACTTCCGCCTACGGCATTTTCTCCGTACACGACGCATATATTTTTGTGCGTTTGCCACACATTTTTGCCTTTTCGGAAATAAAAAAGTGAAATGCATCGAAATTAAACGTTTTTTTCCTTCCATTTTTTAAATATATTTAAACTTCTTATAAGTTACAGATCTCGATGGATACTTTATTTACAATGTCGACACAAGTTTCAGCTTTCACTTAACATACGACACTTCATATGGTTGACGCATGTTGCGAGCGGCGAAACAACTACGAAAAACATCTGTCGAAATTTCGCTACGGAATTCTGCATAAACCCAATACTAATGATTTAAAAGTGCCCTGGCTTATGGGCCCACAAAATACGACCCTCCGCGAAAGGAATACCTTGATTCGAAAAATCTTCAGATTCCTGTATAATCGAAAAACGATGCTCTTGAATTGCGACCGAAATTCAAAGAAGTAAAATTTAGCTAGGCATGACTAGCTCACCAAAAATCAAAGTCGTTTTTCCAAATCGCATTGCTGCACTTTTTTCTCTCAAGAACAAATTCTCGCACGTGCTCGAGAATCTCCACAAGCCGTAAGATAGAAAGATAGAAACAAAAATGCCTTGGTGTAGCATGAAAAATTACAAGACCGTCGGTCGGTGATCGCAGTGAACAGTTCTTTTTTTTTTACCTTGGCCGGTATCACGAGCGATATCGTTGTTCTCCTCTTTTATCCGTTTTTTATGCTTGCTTCCTTCGAATAAGGGCTTCCAGATTTTTTTCAAAGCTATCCAGATCGAAATAAGAATAATAAAAATATAGGGGGGGGGGGATCAGACAACGAGCGGTAAGAGATCGAGACGACCGTAGCATTTGAGAAGAGCCATTCGAGTGGCAGACTGACACGTGCTCAAGGTAGCAACCAAGCGCAAAGTTCCTTGCCATCTATACAGTCTCGCTTGAACTCAATACGTGTGTGCATGTGTGTACATATGGAACTGTGTCTATGTGCGTGTGCTTAAAACTACAGAATGTGAACATGTGCACCCACATATGCACTGTATTCACACGTGCTACGCACACACAACACGCCATCTCTTCTATTTTTCTTTTTTTTTTCAGCATTATTGTACAGCACACGCGGGTATTTCCCCGCGAGCTTACGCCGAAAGGCCAGAATGCGACGGAGCACACCCCCACGTGTGTCAGCGAACGAAACTTGTACGATGAGCTAAGAACGCCGAATCTGGGCGAAACCTACACATTCAAACGCCCGGCCTCATTGTTGACGAATATATTCTAAGCTTGGCAAGTTTTTCTAGAGGATCTACGGAGAAGCTGATTGGGATTTTCCCTCCAAATATATATATATATATGTACACAACCGGCGAAAAGTTTCCGGACAAAAATTCAAAACAGTTCCGGGACGATTTTTTATGCCATTTCGCCGATACTTGACATAAATGATTTTAATAAAGGGCTTTTTGACGGGGAGGGATTCACCTTCATTCAGTTTTTATTGAACATTTTTTACTATTTTTTTTACAACTAGTACCCTCTTTCGAAAACGACCATTTTTCGCCTTTTTTCTTCATTTTCTGGTGGACTCCGTTTACAGGCAAAATTTTTTTTGAGCATTTCTTTGATCGGAATCATAAAGGGGGAAGTTCAAGCTTCAATTTTTTTTTCCTTTAATCTTCGTATGATTTTTTTTCTAAAGATATTTTGATTAAAAAAAAGAGGCAATTTGAAAAATAACGTGTAACGCAAAAACGACAAGGATTCAAGGAAAACCTCCAGATAGTAAAAAGTTGAATCCGTTTTCGTTGAGTTCGCGAGAATTTTTTCAGATCTTTTTTCGCATTTTCTTTCACTCATTTTCGGTAAAAAATCAAATGATTTAATTACCGTAATTCGAGAAAAAAAATGTCGAAAAAAAATCTGAAATAATTCTATTGCGTTGAAAATAGAAAAATAAAAAATGTTCCACTCCTGAAATTTTACCACAACCCCTTAGTTCTCGGGTTACGGTAATTAAACGTCTTCCATTGAACGTATAAAAAAAAGATATTTTATTCCACTCGGTACGATAATGGACGCTTTACGCACGCCTCGAGTGCGTAAAATTCCCATTTTCATACCGCGTACAATAACATTTCGTACAATACTCGACGTTCCCACTCGCCTTCGACTCGTGCTGCAAGCTGACACTCGTTAGAAAAATTTTTTTCGTCCTCGTGTCATAATGTACTATTATTTAAAGCAACTGAATTTTCATCGGACTTAAATAATATCTGTGACGAAGTGTAGCAGTCATTCTCGATCGTAAATAACTCGGATTCAGATCCGAACGAGTGTTGTTCCAGTTGAATCAACTATAGCTTCCATGTCTCTGAAATAATTCTCCTAAAATTCACGCGGAAAGTTAGAACCGCAATTGCTCGTAAGCATTCGTATCGTTTTGCAGTGTCTTCCACCCGCGACATTATTTTAATGACCGAAGATTCCGATAAACCATCCATCCCGATGGATAATATTGAACGAATCGTCTCCAACAAATTCCACGATAAAGAACGAGAAAAGCGATGTCTTCGGGCGTAGAGGGCATCTCGCGTTCCCTTCATGGGTCCTGGAGAGAAAAGGAAGGGGAAAAAAACGACGAAGGGCCATAAGAGAAATCACCCCATCGTCAGGTTTATTTAATACGAGCGAGGAGTGAGAGTAGTGGCAAGTCACAAGGGTGCGAGCGCAGAGAGCCTGTGCGCGGTTGTGGTGGGAGGACACGGAAGGGTGAAAGAGCGGGCAGGAGTACGGCAACCTGTTGAGTCAGACAATATCACGTTTTTACTAATGCGCTTTGGCTGTACAGCCAAACACACCGATTGCCCCGAAAGTTCGTACTTGTGAGCTTGTACCTCCACGCCGGCCACCCACGCCCCCTCCTTCTCGTCCTCCTTCCAACCCCCTCGTCATACTCGGATCACGCGCTAAAAGGGTTCTCGTTGTATTTTTTAACCCGTTCGCAATTTCTCGCTACACCCCCTACGGAACTGAGAAAGTTTATCGACCGTTGAATTGTCCGCTGGTACTTCACACACTGCTGTTTTTCTTCTCTCCCCCATCCCCCATACACTTACACCCACGCTACATTTGCATCTGTGATTCCAATAAGAAAAAAAAATTGTGTTTCACGCCGCATCAAGCTGACGGTAACGCACACGGACACAAAAGAATGTCCATGGTATCATGCAACAGGCGGTAAAGCATGATGCAGTGAAACGAACCATGGTTTATTGGCGGGACAATCATGGTATAGTGTCCGCCAGATGACGATTGACCTCCCAATAAACTACAGTTCGTTTTTCTTCACACTCCAGTTCCCATCTTTTACCATGGGCGTTTCATGCAACCCATGCAGAAATTTGTCCAGCAATTTCCAAATCCTACGTAGCATGTAGAGAGTTCACATTACAATCCAAGTGGATTTTTTATTTGAAATTCTCAACTGGCATTTGTTGGATCTCCCAAAAAAGTATTATCTCGTGATCCTGTGCACAAATTTTTTAGGGCGTTCCATGATACGCCAACATGCCTGTGGGGATTTTTTGGGGACATAGGGAGTCCTCATTGGGACCCAATTGGATTTTGAACTGTTCTCCGATAAACGCCATTTGAGAATACTTACCACGTTCGAATCGAACATATGTGAAAAGGCACGAGAAAAAAAAAACTCGGTATGTTGAAACATAACCTGTAAGTTTCGTGAGCGCGTGTACGTGTGTAGTGATATTGTGTTAAAGTGCAGTAAAATGAATAACAAACGATAATTAAAGTGCATTTTCAGTGATGTCATTCAAACCGATTTTTAAGATATACTTTTCCAAGTGATTTATATTTTTTTGAATAAAATTTATAATTTTTTCGATTCCACTAATCTTGTATATATATATATATTGGGTGAAGTAAAAAGTTCTGAGCGTTTTCCGCTAAATGTCTTTAGTGAGCCATATCTCACGATGTATACATCGCATCGGGTCATACACTATACGGCGATTTAAAGGTGACATTACGCTTCAAAAAAAGTTCTTTGACAGTTTTGTATTTGGTGAAGCCAGTTGTGTATTACAGCGTTCCAAAATGGAGGTAAAATAAAGAGAAAATTCGATACATTCTTCAGTACCACTACGACCAAGATGAAAGGCGGAGCAGGCGGCCAAAAAAATTTGTGCTGTTTATGGAGCCAATACATTATTGAATGCAACAACAAAGCGGTGGTTCCAACGATTCCGTTCTGGTAATATGGACGTCGAAGATGAGGCACGTTCTGGTAGGCCAATCGTCGAAAATGTCGATAGAATCATGGAAATCGTCAAGTCGGACCGGCATGTGAGCACTCATTCCATTGTCCAGAAACTGAAGATTAGCCAGAAAACCGTTTGGAACCATTTGCATAAGGCTGGTCTCAAGAAGAAGCTCGATATATGGGTGCCACACGGATTGATGCAAAAGAACCTTTTGGACCAAATTGATGCCTGCGATTCTTTGCTGAAACGTAACGAAATCGACCCACTTTTGAAGCGGATGGTGACTGCCGATGAAAAATGGGTCACATACGACAACAACAGCCGAAAAAGATCGTGGTCCAATCGCGGTGAGCCGGCCCAAACGATCGCCAAGCCCGGATTAACGGCCAAGAAGGTTTTGCTGTGTGTTTGGTGGACTTGCAAGGGAATCATCCACTATGAGCTGCTCCCATCGGGCCAAACACTCAATTCGGACCTCTACTGTTAACAACTGACCAGATTGAAGCAGGCGATCGACCAGAAGCGGCCAGAATTGGCCAATAGGAAGGGTGTTGTGTTCCATCCAGACAACGCCAGGCCGCACACATCTTTAACGACGCGCCAGAAGCTCCGAGAGCTTGGATGGGAGGTTCTATCGCACCCGCCGCATAGTCCAGACCTGGCACCAAGAGATTATCACCTTTTCAAGCATTTGCAAAATTTTCTTGATGGTACAAAACTGGCCTCAAGAGAAGCTTGTGAAAATGAGTTGGTCAAGTTTTTTACCAATAGGGACGAGGACTTCTTCAATCGCGGAATTATGAAATTGCCTTCAAAATGGACGAAAGTTATCGAAAAAAACGGTGTATATTTTATCTAAATTGGATAATCCTAACTATGTTAATTTCATCGTCGAAATAAAGCGAAAAAACGCTCAGAACTTTTTACTTCATCTAATATATATATTTTGCTTAGAAAATTCAACGTAACAGAATGCAATGGGATCCATGAAGAATCGTATCGGATTCTGTTCGATAATATGGAAATCCTTTAGGATTTGAATTGGTTTTGTACATGGGACTCCAATGAGGAACTCCGATTAGAATCCAATATACGAGCGTGACGTTTTAGTTATAAGTATCCAATGCAATGACCCATTGGATCCCTATCAGAAAGCAAGGACAAGTATGGGAATCCAATTGGATCCCTACGATAAATTCCGGACGGGAAGCACAATGTATATTCCTCTCCTTGTAAACTGCATACTCGCGGTAATGATTTTTCTTCTTTCCATCATACATGCAGCGTTATTTCGGTCCGACCGTCGAAGGAAAAAGCATCGCGCAAAGTAGTGGCCGCGAAGAGAGGGGGAGTGGAGGAAAACGAGGGAATGAATTAGGAGTAGATATAAATCTATATATATATACACACACACACATATACCTCAGCAAATATATAGCTATATACCTTTGTTGAGGTCATTTATCCGTGAAGAGGAACGCAGCTTTTCAAACGAGAGATCGTACATACCGATCGACGGAGATCCGGACTGATGCACAAGCCTCTCTGTCTATCCTTTTCTTGCGCGCCCGACTCTTACCTTACCTTATTTTAGGCAAACAAGGCGCGGCGAGACTTTAGTCTCTCTCTCTCTCTCTCTCTCTCTCTCTCTCTCTCTCTCTCTCTCTCTCTCTCTCTCTCTCCAATGCTTTCGCAGTTACTTTCCTCCCTGTGTGGCTTCTGGCTCTCTATTTTGTTCTTCCTAACCCACCCCTGCCCCCTCCCTGTACAATACTTTCTTTTTCTCTCTCTCTCTCTCTCTCTCTCTCTCTCTCTCTCACACACACACACACACACACATGCAGGCACACATATACAAACACACTGTCTGGATCGTCTTCCCTACTGAATGCTGTACACACGTTTAGACGCACTCACTGTATATATATACAACACACATGTATTCGCGAGTGTGCGCATGTGTATTCATTGATGGTGGATGAGCATCTGCCGGTTCGCCGAAGATCCGTAGAGATCTTGCCACGAGAGAGTTTGCGCTTCCCAGGCTCCGGCGATGCACCTGGTCCTCCTCGAGAGCATCGCCGAAACATCAGACGCAGCCCATCGGTGCACCATAGCTCTTCTTACCGAGAGCCGCTTCCCTCTGCACCACTCTGTACGCACATACGCTTATACATATATATATGAGCTTATGCGTACGAATACACGCACATTTAAGACAGTGAGGGGCGGGGGGGTAACGGGATGAAATAAGACACTGAAAAAGTGAGTCTTTCACAATGCAGTTGGTACTACTATTGACATAATTGATTATTATTATGTTATTCAAGCAGAAAGAAAAGCTGAGTTTAAAAGTATTCTGTAATTCTTCCATGGACTTTTCGGCAATATTTAATTCCGTTGCTGACGTGAGAGTATAGTAAATTTTGCATGTCTTATTGAGAAGCTGCACAGATGAGCATTGTCCGAAATTCCCTGAGAATTTATTCGAGAACTACGAGTTAAATCTTCCATTCATTTTTTTTTCATTTCCTGTAGTTTTGTTTTTCATAGTTTTTTTTTTGCATTTTACAATCGTATGGATTCTGGAAAATTGTTGAAGATTTTTAAGATTTCGGAGCATAGATACTTAGGAACGAAATTTTTTTTTGTCTCAAATTTTTTTGAAAGATGTCAATTATGACTGTCAGAAGAATCAAAATATTGCGTCGTGTCGAAAAGTTTTTGAATGGGAGGACTTAAGGGGGAAAAACCCTTTACAATGTTCAAAACATCAATTTTTTCACGTATTTCGAAAGTATAATATATTGAGAGTATACTGGGAAATCAAAAAATCGAAATATGAAATATTTACGAAGTTATAGCACATAGTCGAGAGCGCGCCAGGACCGCATGCTGTGAACTAGGGAAACTTTATACGTGATTATCTTGAAACTGCATTTTCAAAAACTGCTCATGTTATAGCTCAAAAAGTTATTGATCGATCTGGCTGAAATTTTGAGAGGTTTCTCACTATAACATTATCGGAAGGATATACCTAAAGTTCTAGGGTTATCGCGTAAATAAATAACTCTTTTGAGATAAAAATTGTGGAGAAAATTGTCAAAAATATGAAAATTTGATTAAAAAGCCTCTTTAATTTTTAATTTTATACTTTTTTACATTTTTATAGGTATATCCTTCCCCTACACATGTCAATAATTGAAAAATATTTTCGATTTCCGTTTCAGATCAATATAAAAAACCAGACAAATAAATCACCGTTCGATATCAGGCAAAAGCCGCGTAAAGGAATACCTTATAATGCCGGCATATTGTTTTCTTTGAAAAAAAAAAAAAATTGTAATGTAATCAGATGATGTCAAAATTTTAAAATGATTTTTTTATCACCTTTAAAAAAATCATGAAAAATGATGCATTTTCGGGCGTCTAAAGGGTTTTCCCCCCTTAAGCTACGAAAATAACAAGATTTCCGCAAGCTGTGTATCATGCTTTGCTGATTTAAATTTAGTGGACATCCGGCTGGTTGCAATGTTTATGTGTTGTGCATTAATGGCACGAAAGCTCGACGGGAATCAGCATTTGCGTTTTTACCCAAGAGCGGAGTTGGAAGTGTTCTCGAAACGGTATACAAGTCGATCTCTTTCCTCTTAGTTTTCATCTTATATCCTTCACCACGTAAACGAAATACACGATACACACAGACAAAAACATACACATTTCTGGAAAAGTTTTTCGAGCTCTAGATATAGAGCTCGAACTTTCCTTGTGCTCACGACCTGCCTCACCTTTGTCCTCCCCTTATGAGTTATGGGGTTTAAAGACTGCGGCAGTGAGTAAGAGAGAGAGAGAGAGCGAGAGACAGAGATGTAAGAACTTTGCTGGATTTCCGACCCTCATTCCGCACGGAACCGACCGAAAGGGTCTTAAGGAATTCGGAAGCATCTCCGGTGAACATCTTCACCCCAATCGCTCGGGTTGGAAAGGGGCTATCTTTCAACTTTACTTGGAAGATGTTCCTTTTTTTTCAATCGTTTTGTTAGCTTTCTACCCATTTCTATGGTCTTTAAATACTAATACGATTAAGTGTTTTTTTTTTCAATTACAGGCGCAGTCACTGCATATGGGGCAATTTATTTATTCGTTGGGCAGACGTGCTTAAATCAAATCTATGCAAAAATACATGCACTAATTGATAATAGTATTCATCTTTATTTCAACTAAAGGCATTTTAAATGAAAAACGAAAATTATACCCCCGATTAATGATAAATTTCATCGTTTTACCAAGGATTTCGAATGAAAAATCTAAATCATATTCCTGAAGGACTTTTGTTCCTTATTTATCACTTTTATTATTCATTATTTGCTGACAAGTTTTGAGTTCTTCCATTCAGGTGACAATTTAAGACGGTTTTTTCATGATCCTAGATCTTTCTAGGCTTCCCTTAGATTTCATTCAAGAGTTAATTTTTGCCAAAAAAAAATGATGAACAAAGATTTATCGACAAGATAAATCTTTGTTCAAACAAAGGAATCACTGATGAATTCCGCTGCAGAATCTTACACGATTTTGATGCACCATATCAAAATTTGCACCAAACCATAATTTGGGCCAGAGGACAAGGAATCTTTCCGGTTGGAACAAAATCTGTTTCTCATAATGTATAATGTGACGAAATTACATCTTATCCTCTACTCCTGGTCCGAGCTCGAAGTACTTGCGGTAAAGCTTAACCAAGATCTACGAAACAATTGAAAAGGTTGAGGAATCTCTTCTTTTTTTCCACGCTGTTTTTTTTTTTTTACAACGTTCAACCGCGAAGACTGTTGAGATGATGGTGCGTTCGGGCAACCGAAGGATGAAGGAAGTTACAAAACCTGCATTGTCACGTATATAGCAAGGAGTTCGTGTAAACGCGCATTCGGAACGCGATGCCCAACATCCGTTTGTATGATGTACGTATTTAGTGTGTGCCTGTGTGTGCGTTATAACGAAGGGGAGAAGAACGTGAGGATGCAACTCATTACGACAGCTGTCTTTGGTGTGGGAAAGCTGGGATACGCATCGATGACAGGGTGTGTACGAGAGAAGTGAATATGAGCTTTTTGCCACATCTCCTCTGCTGCCTGTAAAACCGCGGGGGTCCAGATATTAACGTAAATCAGCGAGGACCCGCACCCTAACGGACTTCAATATTTTCCGTACGCTTGTATACGCGGGAGACAGGTTCGGCGAGAGTCCTATTATTTATTTATTTATTTTTTCTCGTAATATCGTCGTTTCTACGTGATATATGTTGCTCCGTCGGGTCTTTAAGACTTCACACCTCGGGAAAAAATGTTATAATCGAAGGGCAAAAAAAAGTCGGCGTGACAAAAAAAAAAGGCCGGGAAAATGGTCAAGATCGTAAGTGCCTTTTGTGCAGCTAATATCAAGGCAATAAAGAAGAACTGATGAGTAAGTAGCGAAAAAAAAGGAATCGTGGTGTATTTTCGTTGAGAAATTTAGTTTTGTCACTTTTTTTTTCATTTAAATCGGAACAATATGGTTGTCAGGAGTATCGAATGATCGCTGGAAAACGATTTGCTATCGGTTTGTTTTCTGTCTCACGTATTCATTGTAGAATTATTATTTATCAATTATTTTGTTTGTCAATTTACTTCTTTATGTATATAATAAAAATATATAGAATTGTTTTTCAATTTTATTGTTACTAAAGTAACAACCTATTCCAATAAAAAAAAATACGGTTTCAACAATGATACACGAGTTTATCGGGAATCAATAAAAATGCTTAAACTTAACATTTTTTTTTCTATAGAGCAATTCTAAACTTTCAAAATCACCGACCATTGGGCATAAATATAGTTTTCCGAAAATCCTCACTATCTCAATCCTTGAATCCTTTGAATCCTCAAATTACAACAACAACCAAATTCACTAAACATCGAAAATTCTACAACGAGTGTGCCGTACTAAATTTATTTTCCAAATTCACATATTGTTGTTGATAAATGGTAAAGAATGCATCTGACCAATTTTTTTACGGATTTTTTGTTTAATCGTCGATCTCATTAACCATAATCAAGTGCGGTCTTACGGGGCTCGAAGATGCTTGGACAATTTTTGCGTACGGGAAATTTCTTTAACAAAGAGCGGTAAGTATTCGGTGTTTCGAGGCACAACCGTGGACCATACATTTCGGTCTCAGCGAATACGGGCCCGGTCCCACAGCCTTGAGAGAACATATGGTCCACGTCGAGAAAGCAAGAGAGAGAGAGAGAGAGAGAGAGAGAGAGAGAAGCGTTCATTGGCCGACGAACAGAGACTCGTAATCTCGCTATTTATCACAGGATGCGGCCCGGATTCGAGAAGGCCCGCGAGTAATAAACTTCACGATCCGAGTCTCACGTGGTGCGTGTATGTTGTTACGTTTTTTTTTCTTCATTTCATTCCTGTTTTTTTTTTCACTTTTTTTTACAATTCATTGTCGCGACGAAGAGAGTCGTATGAGATTCGGCAGCTGTTTGCCGAAGCTCTGTCGTACGAGAGGGAAAAAAAAAGAGGAAGAGGACAGTGGCGGAGTTAGCGAGGAGACAACGATTGATTGTAATGTCACGTCGCTATGGAAACGACAACGTTTTTATCCTTTCTTTTCTTTTTCTTCGTCGGATATTCATTATTTATTAATTAGCTATCATTCTTGAAATCGTATGAACATTTGTACATGTGTTTTGCATCATGAGGTACTTGTGTATGGCATCGTCAAAATACATAATTCACAATGTATTATTTCATAGTATCGATATTTTATTTCTTTCTTTTTCTCCTTTTTTAAATCCTTATTTATCATTATTATTATTATTATTATTTTGTTTTAATATTCTGTTCAAATCGTTTTCTCGTCTCGTGGCGGCGGCAGTGAACTTGTTCGGTCTCCCTTTTACTTCTCGTCTCATCGTCGTCGTTATATTTCACGTGTGTGCGTGTGTTGTTTATACGTAAATCTATGTAAAAAATCGAAGGACGATGCGAAAATGACGTACTTCGTTTTTCTTCTCTTCTTTTTCTTTCCAACGTAGAAATACGTAAGATCATTTCACTTCGACCTAAAACCGTGCAACGGATAAAGTACGATCGGTTACGTTGTGCAAACGGATGCGCCGAAATTTCGTTCGATTTGGTATTACTTTTCGTAACGGTAATTTCGTTTTTTTTTTTTTTTTTTCGTTTGTTTATTTGTTCGTTAAACGTATCATTTACCCAAATGTGCGGTTGTTATCTTGGTTTTTCGTTTGTTCCTCTCACTTCTAATTCTTCACTAGTCTAAGTCATAAATAATTCGCGCGTCGTTCGCCCAGCTTAATTTCTTCTTGTTTCCTTTTTTTTTTCCTTTTTTGTCTCTTTACTCTCGTGAAATAGAATCTTAAGATTTATCTCGATCATTCAAAGTCCAATTCGTCCCTACCTAAAGTGAAGTATATTCGCAGGAAAATCGTCAAACCGTCGATTGAAAACAATGCAAAAATCCGGCACGTATGCTTTCATTTTTTTTTTCGAGGATTATTAATATCCAACGTCTCATCGTGGACCTCTTGAGAGTTGACGTTTCGAAAAAATTCGGTTTCGACAGACGTTTATTTGTCTTTCGTTCTTTCGTCTCGCATTCATTGAGCATTTCGTTGAAAATTTTGAAAAAAAATGCTCATTTTTATACTCATTTATCGTGATTTAAATTCACAAAATAGTACCGGAATTAACCATCGCACTGCTCGTTGATTTTCTTCGACTCTCACACTTTCGTCATTTTTTTTTTTTTCATTATCCTACAATTTATTGTTATACAAATATTTTGTCGTAACGTAACAAAGGAAGAATTTTTTTCGTTTACAACGTATCGAAAGAAACAAAAAAAAACATTGGAAATTCAACTAGATGACGCAGTACAATATAAAGAACTACACCTAACATCCTGAAAATGTTTTTCCTCCATCACACGGTCTTTATCAACTTGCATTTTTTTAATTCTCTCGATCCCATAGATGTAGATAAAACGCTCGATATTGCTTTGCGATCAGGTAGAGATGTTGCCTAAACCTAATATTGATGGTAATAATAATAATAATAATAATAATAATAATGCGTGTTCTGTTGCCAGAAATTATCGAATTGATAGGATAAAATCGTGTCTGTCGATCACGAAAACTCGTAATTTCTTATTTCTTTTTTTTTTCCCGCCAACGACGCGAAAGGTCAACACGTCTATTCGACGTTCAATTATAATGGCCCTCCCACCAAACTATCCAAACGTTCTAATTTACGGAATGCCCAAATTTATCTCCTCGTCATGTAAGAGAGAGAGAGAAAGAGAGAGAGAGAGAGAGAGAGAGAGAGAGAGAAAGATAAAGAGAAGGAGTGCCAGAAAGTGACAGCGAGCACATTGACTCGTAATTATATACCACAAAAAATACGTTCGCTCGTGACTTTTTGGGCAGTTGAATCGATACGCGTATAATGCCCCTGATTGAACGATACGAAAATGCATTATTTCGTTCCAAATTGGTAAGCAAAAAACCGAAACAAGAAAAAAAAAGTAAAATCATCGTCGATTTAGCTGCAACCGTATAAAAATGAAAAAGGCTAGCTTTATTTCACAAAATCCATTTCATCAGCGATTAGAGAGGGGATAAAATGATTTTCGTCTATCAATTCGAAATAGCGGTATCGTACGACGAGTGGCTGAAATCTTTACAAAACTATACGGCGATAAAATGAGCTCCGAAAAGTTTCAGTGGTCCGGAATTAATCGACGGAAAGGAATGGCAACGGTGAAGATTGTGTGAGACAATAAATAAAGAGAAATGTGTTGTTTGTGTGGTTCATGAAATAAAATATATTTATAAAAACAGAATTAAACACATATAAAATAATACAGATCGTATAATTATACTTCTATCTTCGTCATAGTCCATCTTCATATTTCATACCTCGTCGTACAACGGCCGTAATACAGGAACAGAAACCACGTGTCGTTATTAAATTATTACCTAGACGTTTCGCAGATTGAAAGAAAAAAAAAAATATATATATATAGTGTGCGCACATGAAATACTAACCCGGTAATATACCAGACACACCTTTTACATTCTTCTATATATTTTTCTTTTAAATTTATGGCACAAGTGAATAAGAGTTTTTTTTTTCTTTCGTCGTACAGATTGAGCCCGGAGGCGATATCGATCTCTCATATTAGTATTATTGATTTCAAAGAAAGAAACAAAATTTTTAAATGCACAGACGTACGGTTATTTTACACACAGTTCCCCCCTCTCTCTCTCTCTCTCTCTCTCTCTTTCATCAATGCCCACGTGAAAAATTAGAATACGTTAATTACGTGAAAAACGAATGAAACGCTACAGTTTGGCACAACCAATGATAGTTTGGTACTGTGGAAGGTCCATAAATATTTACGCGATTAATATACGTACGAATAAATCGTAACGAATCACTGTGCGCACACGAATGTCTTTCTTTGTTGTGCGAGGCCAAAACGCTTGTGAGGCTCGTGCTCTTGCTTAATCGATAATCTTCAATCTTATCATTACGTTTTTTTTTTTTTTTAATTATTCGTATCGAAGGAATGCCCGAGTCATAAATCCCGATTTTGTCGTTTTTGTTTACCTAATTACGATTGCTTCGCACAATTGAATACCCGGTGTCACCATATTGTGTTCGATGAAGAAAAAAAAATGGAAATCGTTTTGATAATGATATGGAAGTAAAAATATGTATCGATCGTAGTTTTTTCATTTTTCTTTCACCATAAACTGAGTACACAGTAATACTGTTTGATATGTCTCTAATGTACGCTGATCTATTTATATTAGATTTTTTTTTCTCCTCTCGTGTTTCTCATTATGTTCTATTACATGCACATTACCAGTTTATCGGCGGACAATGGAATAAATAGAAACTCGTTCTGCATACAACGATAATTATTACGATGAACAATTCTTTACCCTCGAATGAGTCAACATATGTCTGTATATATATATATATAGGTATGTAATCGTTCAAACAATTTATCTGCGTGTGCTTAGTTATATATATATATATACATATATTTTTTCTATTTCTCGATAAAGAAGCAATTGATTAATTGAAATGAAAACTAAAACCGGTGTTTTTTTTCGCAAAACAATTGACAAAGATGCATAAAAAATACAGAGACGAAATTAACCTTCCAGTCCGCACGATAAACTCTGTACTTTAACAATATTATTATTGCATTGGCTTTATCGTTCACTTCTCATCAACTTTATTTCTCTTTCATCGATAATTCCTGAACTCTGAGGTAGTCTGTTCTGGGATATTCACGTAGTTTAAATGGCAAGAGTCTATAATCCGTTATCGTTTTATTAATAACTAAAAATTATTTACAAAAAAAAACATTGTCGGACCTCGTGTCATTGAGATCTATGTATATATTTATATATGTATATATATTTTTTAAATATTTGTGCATATATATGTAAATAAATACACGATACATATGTATTTACATATACATGCATACACTAGCATTTACTTTTTCTGTCTTGTATCAAAAAAGAAGGCGAGGGAAAAAAAAACTTCGAGATAAAACGCGAATTTAAAGAAGAGAAACTTGTGGAATCAATCCCTTGAGACATATTTTCGATTATTAGTATTACTTTTTTTTTTTCTTCAAACAACAACGAGACAGAACGGAACCCCGGGGCTCCGCCGATAAAACACAACACAATTTTTTCATTTTTACCTCGGTTTAGAAACAATCAATACGCGAATTTATTAGTCCGATTAATCAACAATCAACAAAAAAAAAAAACATTTCGCTTGTATTTCGTTATGGCAACGTCAACATTTATCCATAAGTCATGTGGAACGCTCGAAGAGGAGTGTGTGCGTGTGTCAAGTGTCTGTACAGATTCGACTCAAAGTGTATAATATAGTCATACGTCAATGTTTCTTCAACGAATTCACGTCTCGTAAAACTTAGGCTATGTCTTAGCTCAAAAGAGGAGGAGTACGAAGAAAAAGTTGAAAAGAAAGAGATCGAGAGTTCTAATGGAGCATCGCCGAGAAAACGTATCGAGCGACGAAAGGTAGTAATATATATATATATATATCTATATAAATATGGTAATTCCTGTAAAGGAAATGTACGCTGTTAGGATGAATTATTTTTTAAGGATTTTTATCGTTGCAATTTTTATGAACTTTGACTTTATTTTTCAATTTGATGTTACCGTGTGTGAATATAATAATAATAATAATAATAATAATAATAACAATAATAATCTCGATACAATCGACTCCGCAGAGGAGGCAGAAATTTCGATAGACATTTTTTTCCAAGACGAGGAATATCATTCGACACGATAACCGTCGCTCGTACGCTCGTTATCACAATTATCGTTGCGTGCATTTTTGTTTTGTTTTGTTACTATGCAAGGACCTAATTTTGTTAACATCAATTCGCCTCCTACAGCGAAGTCGATACTTCTCGTTCTCTTCCTCTTTTTTCTCCTTTTTCTTCAAAATATACATGTAGTGTGACATACGCTATAAAATACGAGTATCATGAGTAGGTTTCGCGATCATTTTCTAATCGATCACATTAAATCTATAATTACAATAATAATATTAATATGGCTATACATATAACGTATTTTGTACAATCGATAAGCTTCGAAGGTTTGATATCGCTTCAATATTCATTAATACAGTTAATCGTCTCATTAACCACTTGATTTACAATTCGCTTGACGAAATGTCTAATGACGGGAGGAGAGGTGGCTTTGGTGGGATGCAATGGAAAAAAAAGCGCGATTCGCGAAGTCGAGCTGACCATATTTATTTACTCGATACTTCGTTCGTCTCCGAGAATCGCGTTTCGGGATTAGAAATACTCTATCGATGCGCTTTACAAACAAACAAAAAAATCAATTTCAGCTTTCAATTCCGGCAGTGGAGAGCCGTTCTCCAGATCTCGAAAAAATCGCACAATTCGTCGTATGGCCGCAGTCACGGTACACTTGGGCTTGTTGTTTCTTATTCCTGTGGAGCTTGCTCGATTAAATTTGTTAGGATGCGATGATTAACAATAAAATAAACGCGAAATCCACCATAACTTTGTTATCGGATGCCCTGAAAGATTTCGCGAGTGGACACGAAGGAGACGATATCTCGCGATTCTGGCCTCCCGCCAAGCCTAATTATTTTTTTCCCTGGAAACCGGCAAAGCTCCAGTCATGGGCAAATAAATATTCTTGAGCAATAAAACCAGCAGCTGTAACCGTCTCTCTTGCTCTCTTTCTCTCGTCATTCCGTTTATCCTTTATCGGTGCGAAACCTCGCCACTCCCCGTCAGCACGGAATATCGACCTAAAATCGTCGTTACTTTCCTTTAAAACGTGCCAGCACCCTTAATCGAACGTATATGAATCGCCCGAAACAGAAGATCTAATGAGAATCAGAGAGAAAGAGAGACTCTGCCCGAAAAAAAATTACATTTTCCAAGTCGGAGAACTATTTTTTATCGTTGATATAAAATAGTCGAACGACTCTTCGTCTCGAATATAATTACAGCCTTGAAAGAAATATCATTGAATCACATCAGGAATGAATTTAAGGATTTGGTCGGAGAGAGACAAGCGAAATTTTTTAGTTGATTTTTTAACCCTTCGACCCAATTGCCAATTACGCTCTAAGGCGCAATTTGTGATTGTTGGGATTTTTTTTGTGCGTCTCGAGATGCTTCAGCATGTGATCCTTCCTGATGAAACCCTTGCCGCAATTATCACAGGCGTACGGCTTTTCGCCAGTGTGTAGGCACATGTGCCGTCTGAGGTCCGTCTTATGGTTGAACTGTTTCGGGCATATCTCGCACTTGTACGGCTTTTCACCAGCATGCTTTTGCAAGTGCTCCGCTTGCAGGTACTCAAGGGGAAAGCGTTTGCCGCATTGATTGCATTTGAATGGCTTGTCACCC
This sequence comes from Ophion ventricosus, assembly GCA_963932345.1. Lineage (NCBI taxonomy): Eukaryota > Metazoa > Arthropoda > Insecta > Hymenoptera > Ichneumonidae > Ophion > Ophion ventricosus. The sequence goes on from OZ010718.1 coordinate 13,271,246, forward strand.
GAATGGAAACTTTTGTTGTGTTGCGTCAAGTAGCAAGCTTTGTTAAACACCTTGTTGCACTCGATGCACTTGTGAAAACCGTCCTGGGATATGTAGTGAGAGCCGGTATTGGTACTCGTAACTTGATGTTCCTTCGTTATTAAGCCAATCTTTTTCTTTTCTTCCCTGATTGGGGGACGATGTTGCTTCACGATATTGGGATTGATCTCCTCTTTGCCCTGTCTTTGTGGAACATTGTTGTTAGTTTCCATATGGCGCTGTTGCTCATTCGATGCTTGAATTCTCGAATTTTCATTGACACTTTCATGCTCGTCCGTATGAAGATGCTGCCGTTCCTCGTATTCCTTTAGTAACATACTTTCGGTGTTGTTAGGCTGAGGAGACACGTCGACGACAATGTCCATACTCGTCAGTGACTTGTATCTCGGTGGTGAATTTTCGTAATTTTCGTAATTCGCGCTTGAAGCGTCGAAAGACCCTCTTTCCTGAGGAATTACACCCACCGGACTTAGCCCCCCCACGTTAACTGCCTGCGATTGATTGTGACCTCCGATAAAGCCAGTTATGCCGGACTGCGAGAAACTCGGCACTGGCCTCTGATGATTACTGAAGGACCCGAAACCCGGTAATATAAGATCCTGGCTCTGCTGCTTGTGTTGTTGCTGAGGCTGATCTTCTTGGTGTTGAGACTCTTGCGGAATCTCGTTACCAATAGTAGTTAGCTGGCTGGTGAAAGACTCCAGCAGGGCCGGGATGCTGGTAGTAATTGTAACGTGGGGGGGCAAGGCGTTTGGGTACGGCTGATGAGGCATCGAAATACCCCCCATCGGTGGCGAAATCATTGACGGTACACCCGACATGAGGGGCAACGGCGAACTCGTGAGATGATGGTGATGGTGCGGCGATTGCTGATGATGGTGGTTGTCGTGATGTTGATTGTGCAGATGATGGTGATGGGAGCCCATTGGCGAAGGTGAACTCAGATGCTGAGGTGGGGGTGGTGGTTGCATGGGGGACATGGGCGAACTCATGGGATGATGGACCACCATTTGGGACGGCGAACCTATTGACAACGGGTGTTGAACCAACTGGGGGGACGGCGAACCCATTTGTTGATGATGCTGATGCGGATGATGCTGAGGATGGGAGCCCAGTGGCGACGGTACGGGTGAATTGAGTCCCCCCATTGTGGAGCCCATGTGGACCGTTGAAGCCGCCGACGGCTGCTGCTGCTGCGGCGGCGGCGGTTGAGTTAGGACCACCGGCGAAGAGTCGCTGCTGTTGCTGTTGCTGCCGTTGCTGGAATTGCTGGTGGTGTAGAGATTGGTTGGCGTGTTGAGCAGGCCCCTCGCCGCCTCGCCCGAGGGACCTGCCATCAAGTTTGGGGGACTCCCCGAGGTTGATAGCTCTGGTGATCTAGATACCCCGCCGCCTCTTCCACCGTGCCCCAAATTTGGATCTCTGGTGGGATGGTGATGCGCGCTTATCGGCATATTAGCCGGATCCGGCATATTGCTTTGCTTAACGGCGTTTTTGTGTAGCGTTGTATTGTAATGCCTCTTCAGGTGTCCAGAACTCGTGAACCACTTGTTGCACGCTGTACAGTTGTAGGTCTTTGGTCGACGCGCCTCGTTACTCTTCCACGATTGATTACCGATAGCCGATGGCTTTGGCGGTTGTGGCAACATACCCGTGGCTATCTGATGGGTCGACATCGGTTGGGTACTCGTGATCGCGGGTGAGCCCGGATGCCTCGGTGGTTCTACCGGTATATGTTGGCCGCGCATAAATTGACTCTGGTCGGGTACCGGCGAGACACTCTCGATCGGTCCCATTGGCGAAAGTCCAGGATGATACTCGTGCGATTGGGATGGCGGCCAGCCCAGCATCGAACTCACCGAATGAGGACCGCCTCTCTGTGGTTGTTGCTGCTGCTGTTGCTGCTGCTGGAGTGGAATAACGTGCTGTTGTTGATGAAGCTGCATCTGCATTTCTTGTTGGTGAAGCCTCATAAGCTCCTCCTCGTATCTGTGAGTCTGTACCTTATGAGAGTCAAGATCGAGTATTTCGGCTTGCTCCTCTGGCTCTTGTTTCACTTCGATTTTAACCGACGATCGACCACCATTATACTCGTAGACGGACTGCTGCTGCTGTCCTTGTCCCCCTTGTTGACTGCTCTGCGTAGGCGACGTGTGCATCTGTTGTTGCTGGTGTTGGTGTTGTTGTTGCTGTTGTTGTTGTTGTTGTTGCTGTTGTTGTTGTTGTTGCTGCTGCTGCTGCTGCTGCTGCGGACTACCACCCAATTGCTGATACTGCGTCTGTCCGGAATATGATGCTGGTGACGTCGTGTGATTCGCCCTGACATGCTCACCCAATTGCATCGCATCCTCGAAAACACTACCACACTTGTCACACTGCAACGGTGGACTCCGCGGGCTCGTCGAACTTACCGAGCTCGCGCGTTCGCCAGGAAAGTGCTGCTGATGCTGATACGGATGATACCTGGTATAATTAACCGCGTTACCGTTGTTCGATGCATCCTCGTGATTCGGGGAATAATCATGGGGCAGTATATAAGCCGGTTCATTTTGCATGAAGTAGCTCGTCTCGCTGAACATTGGTGTTTGGAAGTGACCACCGTAGTTCTGCACCGCCGAGGACGGTGGCTGTTGTCCCCGTTGTAACGAGTTTTGTTGTTGCTGCGAAGGGACAGATCCTTCGGAGGGTGGCCTCGACACGGGGTCGCTCGAGTCGGCAGGTGCACTAACGCTCTCCCTTTTCATTGCCACTACTCCAACATGACAACCAACCCCGCTATTGTTATGATTGCCAGCTTTGCTATTATTGTTGTTACTTTCCTCCTGTTGTGCCTGATTCGCCCATTGACTCAATAGATTCTCTTGATGATAACGAAGATGCACTTCGAGACTCTTGTTGCTCTCAAAGTACAAACCGCAATCCTTGCAGTGATGCTCATGATTCGAGCTTCCACTTACATATTGCTGTTGTTGCTGCTGCTGTTGCTGCTGCTGCTGCTGTTGCTGCTGTTGCTGCTCAACACTCGTCATTTCACTCATATTGTCTTGCGATCGATTGTCGATCCACCTTTCCGTACTCCTTCGATCACGATGACGCGCACCGTGATCTACGAAGAAGATTGACAAGTTTCACGTGGAAAAAAAAAACGTCCACCCACGGTTGCGGCTTTGGCGCCGAGAGTTCGGTCTCTCTATCTCCACACGGTAAATCGCGCACAAGGCACTTTCGTCGCACTTTCAGCGAAGCTCACCCGCGCGCGCGCACATACTCATTCGACTCCGTATAATGAGTAATTGTGAATCGAGAAAGAGCGAGAGAATAGAAACGATAGTCCCGCGTGGGCGGACGAGCCCTTTTTCCCGCTCTTTTTCTTTGTCGTCACTCCGACGAGTGACACCGAGCACGAGCCTGAAAGTTACTCAATGCCAAACGCATCAGTGACGGGAATACTTTACGTTTAGCCTTCACCGTGATTATCAAAAGTCTCACCAAACTCGAACGCCGATGATAACTTTTACTTCTCGATTGTTGTTACTCGAGCCGTACACTGACCGAATATTTTAGCTGTGCCAAAAACTCAAGTTGACAAACCGAAGGAACAAAAACAATCGTCAATAACTGATGAACCAAGAAATGGATTTAGAAAGAAAAAAAAAAAGATAAACGTATCATCTACATTTATCATATGATCGCATTGGACGTTGGTAGAAGAGATTGTAGTCGCGACTCGTGCGAAATTGCAGCGCTTGTACAGACTATCGTAAACGCGAACGGCGTCATTGTACTTGTATCGATATCCGTTACTCTCTTCGCGAAAGGAAATTTGAAATAATAAAAGCGCGTGTGCGTATTACCGACACACACACACACACACATACACAAACGCGCGCACGTACCTGAACCGAGAAACGCGATGATGGGCGAGCGTAATCACGAATTCGGGATGTGTAACTGACGACAAACGCAGAGTACGGAAAAGCAAGATAGAGAAAAAATAAATGAGTCTTTTCGTAAGAAAAAGAAACTAATCGAAACAAAAAAAAACGGACAACTCGCCGGTCTTGTCGGGTCACATGACTATTGAAGATGATTCCGTCTTGTTACAAATTTATTTGCGTGTCACCAAGAACAACCGTGCCTTTCTTGTCCTTTCTCTCGATCGGACGATCTTTCCTCACTGATCGTTCGTATTACCACTTCCCATCCATCTTTGCCTATCGCCAATATCACAAAGATCTATGGATCACCATGGGTTCTCGCGTCGAACGCATATCTCGCACTGTTCGCCGCGTCCAAACCAAGAAGCGCTTCTTCCTCCCGATTACTCGAAGAACGACCGAGCTTTCTTCTCTCGGAGCACTCGTCTCGTGAGATCCGAAACGACTTATGAACTCAAGCTTAAAAAAAGAAGAAAAAAATCGTAACGTCGACCGAATAGTTCACGAGATGTTACGAATATGGCGATCCAATTGCTTCGGATGGATCGTCGGTGTTCTCCGCGTAGCACGTGCTAACGAACACACACACACACACACACAGGCGCACACGTCGTGAAGAAAGCAGACTCGCTTGTAAACAAGAGGAGCGCGGATACACTAGTGTCCAAAGCACTGCCCCTCCAGTAATACTCGAACGGCGTTATTTTTTCCTTATCGTTGCCACCACCACCACCACTATGACCACCCTTTCGCTCAGTCTAGTCCGGAGTTCTTATATATATATCTCCCTATCTTGCCCCCACTCTTTTTGCAAGCGCGTTTCCTCTTCCACGTTTTTTTTGTCCCCCTTTTGCCGAACGCAAGAGTGTTTCTATCTCGCACACACACACACACACATATGTATGCGAGCGCGATGATATAGGCAACTTTGCGCTCTCACGTATACACGGGGCTTTCAAGCAACGCGTCGACGAATCTTCAGAGACCCGCGTCCCACGAACGCCGGCACTGTTCTGTCGGTTGAAATTCCAGAGTTTCGAGTCCTCAGGGGGTTCCTCGCGCGCCAAGGCACACCGGCAATTCTCTCTTTATCTCTCTCCCTTATTCTCTCACTTCTGCTACCCCCTCCTCGCCCCTTCCGACGACGCTGTTCCGTCTCACCGAGGACGCCAAGCTCTTCGCCACGGTTCTCCCCCCCGTCCCTCCTCCTCCTTCGTCGACGGAATTGTTCGCTCTCACTCGCTCTCACTCTCTCTCTCGCGCTCTCTCTCTCTCTCACACTCTCTCTCTCTCTCTCCCTCGCGCTTTGCGTCCCAATGCCCGGACGTCGAGAGCAACCGGCTTCGAGACAGCCAACCAAATTTCGAGATGTCGGGCTCTCCTTGCCCCACCGGGGCGATCGCAGCGCTCTCCTTGCCCATCCTCTTTCTCGCCTCCCCCCCCCGCCCTTTCCTTCGCAAAGCTTGCTACGACGACCACCGATGCCCACGCCGTCGTGAAGGACAAACTCAATGTGTGTGTGTGTGTATGTATATATATGGATATATACGTACGCGCATATACGTAAGTTACCAACAGGCAAAAGGGCGTAAGCAATTCCACGTTCAATGATAAAACTTATAGTTACAACCCTTCGATTGCAAGACGTCGCTCGATGTGTGTGGCCACGTATAGGTGTATGCTACACGTATTTATCCTGTAGGATTTTGCGCGTGTGTGTCTCTCTCATTCTTCTCTCGCTCTCCCTGGCTTGCCTAACTTTCCTTCTCACTTCTTCTTCTTCGTTGGTTCGTTCGTTTCGCACCTTCTCTCTCTCTCTCTCATCTCTCTCTCTCTCTCTCTCTCTCTCTCTCTCGCTCTCTCTCTCTCTCTCTCTCTCTCTCTCTCTCTCTCTCTCTCTCTCTCTTCTCTCTCTCTCCCTCTCCCTCTCCCTCTCCCTCTCTCTCTCTCTCCCTCTCGCTCTCCCCTCCCTCTCTCTCTCTCTCCCTCTCCCTCTCCCTCTCTCTCTCTCTCTCTCTCTCTCTCTCTCTCTCTCTCTCTCTCTCTCTCTCTCTCTTTCTCTTTTTCTCACTCTCTCTCCTTTCCTCACGGCGGTGTATTTGCGCCCCCGCGCACCGAATCTCAACCTCGTTCGTCGCTAGGTCCCTTGGCCCCCTCTGCGGACCTCGAGAGGGGTGGGGGCGGAGGGCTCCCTTGTCACCGCCGAACTCCTTCGACGGCGTCATTGGCGTTGGCAAAACTCGAGATATTGGTGTAACGGAGAGAGAGAAGAAGAGATGGAAGTACGGGTTGAAGAGAGAAGGAACGATAGTTTTCGTGCGAGAGAAAGATGACGAGATGTGCGACGAGAGGGCGGCAGCAAAATGAAGCAAGTGCCGATGCCGATGTGTGTCTGCCCATCTTACTCCGAGATACGCGCCACACGTTGAGAAACATTTTCGCTGCTTTAGTTCTATAGTGAAAAGCTTACGTATGGAATAGGCGATAGAATAACAGAAAAATCCAACGTACACTCATTGACATTTCGAGTCGTTATTATGATTTTCACGAAGTTCATCACCGACCATCGCAATTTGTGACAATGTTCGGATATTTGTTTGGGTTACGGGTTCGTTCGATAAAAATAAACAGGCATTACCGCGTGCTCACATTGCGAGATTTAAATACAAAAGCAGTTATTGAATTTCACATTGTGCCTTTAGATCAGCCCAGAAGGAAATTTTATTCGATAAGCAAAGCTCCATGGACGTCATAATATTTAATTATGGAATCATTTATTTTAATTATTTCATAAATAACGTATAAAAAATCGACGGTATCGTCAGGCGGAAGACAACATTTTTCTGCGGTCTGCAAAGTAAAATTTAAAAATGTTCGAAAAATTCATAGCATTGTGACGGAACTTGTAAAACGTAAGTCTTCAATTTTCTACCATCTTTATGGCTACAATACGAATTGTTTATTCCCTTGCTAGATACGATTGTGTAAAACAATTGCAATCTTTTCCGTTTTTACGCATTTCAGGGTCAAAGTTATAATTATTAATTATAGCTCCTGCGCTTAGTTCTTTTATCCTAGCGAGTTAACGTCTCGCAATTACAGCCAAATAGTTCGCGATATACAGAATCGCGGATCTAAATGTACGCAATTAATAACCACGCTGTTACCAATCAAACTTTGAACGGTAACTATGTGAAAAAGTACTTCGAAAAATGCGGTTGACGGTAAAAAAAAATTACTTCCGTCTTGTATTTTTTTTTTTCTTAGATTCACGGAGCGGAAGAATCGTGCCTTATCCTTACACTTGAAACATTCCATAAATATTTATTTTTACATTTAAATGCAATCTCGTTTTATCATTGCGTCACAAATGTCATTCGGTTAGTTCCGATATTCGTCGTAGGTTTATCTGATAAGAACTCGAAACACGCGCGATAGATCTGACGACGATTGTGTTACGATTACCATTTGTGACTGACAATCTTTATCAGTGAACTCATATTTGCATTAGCCACAGATTAAGATCGCTCGAAGATTTTGTCACCGTTGATATTTTTTTTTCAAAATTTCTCAACAAATAAACTTCTTACAGTCGGCACAAATTCCAAGACACAATCTTCAGACGTCTGTCAGAGTTCGTTGAATCGATCCTGACCTACAGAACACCATGAATATTACGAGTAATGGTATTGAAGCTTGCACTTCGTATTGCCGTGTTTTTTTTCGCAGATTCAGCTGTCGAAAATCAGACATAGAGGATCCTTATTAAAAATCCGTCAACAAAACCTACAAAAAAAAAAAAGATTTGAGATAATAATAAAAATAAAGAAATAAAAAAAAAATATTTGTTGCACTCCAACGATGCGAACTAACCCTACGAGATACAATGCATTCGATCAAATGTCTGTTCCGTTCGAAATGGTTTTGAAATACTCAATACAGAATGAAATATTCAAAACCGAACTCCGAATTCTTATTTCGAGCTAATCGAAGCCTTGCTCTTGGTAAACCGTTGATATTTTTTTTTTCAAAATTTCTCAACAAATAAACGTCTTACAGTCGGCACAAATTCCCAGACACGATCTTCAGACGTCTGTCAGAGCTCCTGGAATCAATCCTGACCTGCAGAACACCATGAATATAACGAGTAATGGTATTGAAGCTTGCACTTCGTATTGCCGTGTTTTTTTTTCGTAGATTCAACTGTCGAAAATCAGACATAGAACATCCTTATTAAAAACCCGTCACCAAAACCTACAAAAAAAAAAGATTTGAGATAATAATAAAAATAAAGAAATTAAAAAAAATATTCGTTGCATTCCAACGATGCGAACTTCAACACCCTACGAGATACAATGCATGCAAATGTTTGTTTCGTCCGATGGTTTTGAAATACTCAATAGAGAATGAAATATTCATACCGAACTGCGAATTCTTATTTCGAGCTAATCGAAGCCTTGATCTTGGTAAAGAGCAAGTTGTTTCCTCACGAGACGAGAGTAAGGTCACTTTCAAGGTTAAGGTCGAGTCGTTCAACGAGAGTTTGGAGGTTGAATTTAATACACATTATATATATATCAGTGTGTGTGTGTGTCCGTGTGTATATGAATATATATATATATATAACATGACCGGATAAGAAGGGAAACCGAGTTCTCTGTGTTTTGGAAATATAATATTTTCATTCCACAGTAGCTCGGCTTTAAAAACTTTATTTTGGACATAAATGGATTATAAAGATTGAAATCGTTGGTTAAAAATAAACCAACGAACTGAAGTTATTATTATTATTATATATCGGCAGGTTTCCGTCTCCACAAAATTTCTATACGTACTTAGGCATTGACGATTTTGGTTTTAAATTACACTTTGTTCCCGCATCTCAATAGAGTATGTCTCCATACAAGGAAAAACGTCCTTGTATATTCCTGAGATATTTTCTCCTGTTATATTTTTTACACCATAACTTCAGTTCCATGGCTTATTTTTATGCGACGTTTTCAATCTTTATAAACATTTTTATTTCTCGTATAAGGTTCTAAAAGCCGACCAGCAGTTAAAAAAGCTGATAAAGAGCTCGATTTCCGTTCAGAATTAGGTGAATATTTATATACACATGTACACATGTAGAAAATGTAAATGATCATACGAGCTCGAGCACTATGGCGTCAATGCGAAGCTGAGAGACATAAAAAAATGAGGATACAAGTTTAAAAAGTACGGCAAGCAAAGAAGAAATGTGTGTGCATGTGTGTATGTGTATATGGGTGTGCGCGTGTGTGTATGTGTGTGTGTGTGTGCGAGAGAGAGAGAGAGAGAGAGAGAGAGAGAGAAAGAGAGAGAGAGACGGAGACGAAAATGCCGGGAAACAATTTCCGGACACTCAGCGCGATACACGTCACCCGCAAAACTTAATTGAAACTTTCTAAAACGAACTTCACGAAACCACAGTCCACTGACGATCTCCTTCATTGTCCGTTTCTTCATATCTTCGCACAACTTATTAATTTTTTTTTCTTCAACTTCTTCTCACTTTGTCTGCTCGTTTGATTCTCGATCTCGAAAATACACGATCGAAATGTTGACCTTGAATTTCGACGGTGCTCGGAATTTCGATCGTGCATTTTGATCTCATCACCTCATAGCGCTAACTATATACGAGGAAAACCAGTATTTTAATGACAGATTCCTAACGAGGCGCTTGGAATAGTGTTTTTAGCGCACGAAACTTCGCTCGGTTAACATGAATACGAGCAGGATGAAAGTTTAAAAAAAGCGAACAGCAAGCACGGCGGATGGTAGATAGTAGACCGGAAAAATGATCTAGGATGCAATTTGATAGAAAAAAAAAAAAAAAACCCCGGTGTTTAATCCTCAGTTCACCAGGGATTGGTGCAGCTTCGCAATTCTCGCGCGTGCATCGCGGCCAGCAACGCCGTCGACGACCCCGCGAACCACCGGCCTGACCTTCGCACCGCAGTACGAGCCAATGAAAATAAAAATCTCGGTAACCTTGCATTTTTTTTCGGATACCTTTTTTCCTCCCTTTTTCGTCCTCTCGCACCTCACCACACGTTTTGCAGAGAGCTCCGCTCGGCTCGAACACTCGTACGTACAATGGGCATGAGGGATGCACGGCGCATATTTAGAGCACCGTCTCGTATCAATACCCTATTTTATATATTTTACTAATATTTATAAAACTATCTGAACTTACGTTTTTTTTTTGGGACGTAAATTAAGCTGGTAGAGTTGGAGTACGATCCTGAGATGATATCACACCGTTTCTCATGTTTTGTGTGCTGCCTGTCAGTGTGGTGTGTGAAAATCAGCACGTCCGAAACTTCACTGCACTTGGTTTCATTTGGATTCGTCAAGTAGAATCCGAAAAATTGCGTTTTCCCCTATGCGGCAGTATTTTAGACCTGAAATTTGAAGATATCGATTTTTTCGGGCATCTTCTTAAGGAGCTATTCTACTGTAATGGTTTAAAAAATAAGCTATTTTTAATAATTTTTTTTTTCGAAAACTGTTGCATGTATCGGTGAAAACTTTTTTTTCGCTTAAAGGTACACTTTTACAGAATAGAAAATAATTTTTTGTTGTTGCATATAAATGTATATTTATTTAACAATTGATAATCGTGTGAAGTCATGAAAAAAAGTGTTTCGCTAGCGTTGATGATTTGCGCTCTCCAGGTAATCTGAAACAAAAAATTCAAAAAGATTCTGAGTATGCACGAGTGTCGCTATCGCCCGAACTATAGTTATTACTTTATATTGTAAAATAACAAAACGGCGTTGTTTTTCGCAAAAGTGTTTGAAAAATACGTTTTTTTCGCCATAATTCGGGCGAAAGTATAAGTGAAAATTAATATTTTTTAAATAATTCTAGTTTGGGCGATAGCGACATTCGTGCAGATTAAGAATCTTTTTGAATTTTTTGTTTCAGATTACCTGCAGAGCGCAAATCATCAACACCAGCGACATACTTTTTTTTCATGCCTTTACACGATTATAAATTGTTAAATAAATATAAATTTATATGCAACAAAAATGATTGTTTTCTATTCTATAAGAGTGCATGGTCACCCTTATAGAATAGAATGTCACTTCTACCCAGAGTGACCCTTCATGGTCACCCTGGGTACAATCGACCCGTCGATCAATTTTTGGCGTTAATATATGATAGTTCTCTGCTACGAATAGGACTATATTCACCATCTTACCCGGAGTTTGAAGTATCCTCATACCATAAAATTTACCATTTACCATGTCGGAATCAATACCTTTTTTTGGAACGCGCACTAGGCTACTATTTTTTTCCCAAAAATAGCATATCTAAGGAGTATCACGTCCAAATTTTAGGTAAAAATGTTGAAAATTCACGGGACTATGATTTTTTGAGCGAAAAAGTGTCTTTTTGTGTTTTCACCTCTTTATGAATTTTTTTTAACATGTCGCCATTTTATTTCTTATGAATAAATTTTTCGTACATCATCTAGAAAGTTCAAAGCGTGTTCCGTAATTTTTTTAACCACTTCGGAGGGACAGTTTGGTCACAATACTTTCTTGAAAACTGACTGGGTAGAATTGACCCAAGTGTGACTACCGCGATTGAATTTGGATGTGTTGACCACGAAGGGTTAAGCGAAAAAAGTTTTCACCGATACATGCAACAGCTTTCAAAAAAAGAATATTAAAAAATAGTTTATTTTTTTAACCTTCACAGTAGAATAACTCCTTAAAGTATAAACCCTCAAGGATATGTCCTTAAAAGAAAATTTTGATATTCCCAATATCTAAAAAATTATAGGGATTTGAATACGGCCTGATTGAGGGGCCGTATTCAAAAGAACTGCTCGCAGGAAAGAACGAGCTCCAGAAAATCATCATTTCGAAGCCGAGAAAGGCACACTTTACGAGGCAGGAATGGCCGATCAATATAACGTAAGTATAAAAAGCTATTATACCACTTAGATAGTTGCGGTTGTCTGAAATTGTACTCAAAACTTTAAACGCGTTTTTCTCGAAGCTACTTTTTTCAACCTGGTTGACATAAAATCTCGAGTTCTATCGAACCGATAGATTTCAAATTTGATATGGACCTTCAGTATATATTCCTTTATCATCCCTACATCGGGCATTGCGAAATTATTATTACTATTTAAAAATTAATAAAAACTGAAGAAAATAGGACGAAAAATTGACTTTTTTTCAAACAGTCGCTATTCGGCATTTTTTTATTCGCTTTGGCATCTGCCATAATGATATTCTATTCGTCAAGAAAATTGGTTTTATTTCTACTTTAGATGAATGGGAGCTTCGGAATAATGACAAACGTGACAACCTTTGTTTCACGGCCATATTTAGAGGCCCATAACTTTTTCAATTTTTATTTTTTGCACAAAAAATGGTTTGTAAGTTCCTGAAACATCAATAAAAAGACTCGAAAAAATGGACATTAACAATATTGTTTGTTTCTTTTTATCAAGCCCGAAAAAATATTCATACTTTCGAATAAAACAAACTTGGATGAAATCCGAGGAATAGTTTTTGAGATAATAATTACCAAAATTCACCAATTTTTTTCGCCGTAAACTTTTCGTCAGAGTGAGAAAATGTTAAAAATTTATAATTTATTATGCAACAATAAAAATTTATAATTTAAATGTTAATAATTTTTTTCGTCAGAGCGAGAAAATGTTAAAAATCGCGAGGTCGCTTGATTCTTGTTTCCTCATAGCTTCACAATGCAAACGTATTTTGCGAAACGTCAAATCTGCAACGTGATTATACATGTTCTGTTTTTTTTTTTAATTATACGATGACGCGAATACCGCGTCTACCGACCGAAAATCAAACGAGAAGAAACAAGAGATGAAAAAAACAAATGCAAGAGCAAATTATCATCGAAACTCTCGTTAATCAAAAATATCGATCTAGTAGGTTGTTTTTGTATTCCACGCCGCTTCGATCCAACAGAATGACGCGAATTTTTGTTTCTGCAATAAAAAAGCAATATATAACTTCGATGACCACACGGTTTTTGTTCGTTTAAAATTTGTTTTTATTTCGACGATGGGACAGAAGGATATTGGGATGAAGTTTGAAAAGCAATACCCGCGAGAGGACCAAAAAAAAATAGATACGGGGAAAGATGATTTTGAAGAAATTTGACTTCGAAGACCATCGTCGTAGTCGCCAATAGTTCCTTTAGATAAACGTAAACATATTTATAATAAAAAGGTAATTTTAAGGACAGTCCTGGCCTCAAGCGATTCATTGTAAAGAATGTAAGGACCGTCCTCAAAGCAGCCAGGTCTGCTGATAAACGACATTGGGTTGATACAACGGGTTCAAAAAATACTTTGCCTATATACACGTACATATATATATATATAAAATGCGGCGCACATTAATTTCCGTGCTAACGTTATCTCAAGCCCTCTTCGTTGGCCTAAGTGTCGGATTTGGATAACGCTAACTTAGCAAAGCCCAAGCTTGGTGACTCTATATCGCTACTAGCTCTTTCTTTCTCTCGTTCTCTCTTACTTTCTCCTACATTCGTGAAATTCGGGCAATCCTCGATCTTCCCCTTCCAAATTCTCTTCGCGCTAATTTATACATTGCACATTTATAGATATGACATACGCAATATATGCATGTCCAAAAATATTTGTCGTCTTCGTTTTTTTTGTTTGCTTCTTTTTTACCCGAATATTCGAACATTAAGGTAGTAGTCTCGCCACAGTCACGTTGAAAAGTTTATTCTCCGCCCAATCGACGACAGCTTCGGAATATTGTGAAATATCCTTATAACGTATGTTGTACATCTTATCGGGATGTAAAAACTTTTAAAGTAATGATAAAAACGCCTAATATAATGTTTACCTAAGCCTCACTTTTGTATCAGACTATCCATTCCGGCTTTTAATACGTAGATACTCTGCGTACAGGGATATGCATACACTACTGCAATCAAGTTCTAGTCTACTCCCTGGATCTCTAAAACTAGACGGTCAAAAATCATGATTTTTTTTTACCCACTTCGTCATATGTTCCTCTGTAATTAAGATTAAAAAGAAAAATCTTTAGAAAAGTTTCGAATTTATTGCGTGAAATGTGAAATTTTCCACTGCCCCCCACAAGAACACGTGTAAAATCCGTGAAATCTTTGATTGCCAATATGTCGAAAACGGAACGGTGAATCCTTTTGAAATTTTCCAGGTAATCATTCAATAGTGTCCTAAATGAGTCCACAAAATTGAAAAAAAATCTATATAAAAACGCCTTGGCGAGACTACTACCTTGATTGCAAGACAAATGGGAAAATCAAAAGTCAAATACTCCACAGTTCTCTGGAATACTGCTGGAGAGAAAGAACGTCGGACAATCTTTTCGTTTTTTGGAATTAATTTTTTTTTTAATTTCATATTTTGGAAAGTAGCCAATTGAATTCCACGCGGTTTTGGGCAGAATCCGTCCGCAATTTTCGTCGAGGATATTAAGTAAAACGAGGGCGCACACGGAACGGACGGGATTGAGAGCCTGAGCTGGTACGGTATAGCGTGGAAGGGTGAGGGGTATACACTCGTGCACACATAACCAGGGACACGCATGCTTACACGTATACGAACACTGGCGAAGCCTCATAGAAGCTCGAAGCCGCGCGAGAGAGCGAGAGAGAGAAAGAGAGAGAGAGAGAGAGAGAGAGAGAGAGAGAGAGAGAGAGAGAAAGACCTGCGAGCCAAGATTCTCTCTCGTGTCAGATTGAATCAGCCCGAGCAACGAAAACTCTCCCTTCTCTTATTCTAGATTTTCCCTAGCAACCCTCGAAACGGTCAGAGGATTTTCGGTGGTCGACGTCGAGTTGACCGTGCCACTATCAGCAAGATATTCGCTTGCGTGGCGTTTGCGTCCCATTTTATTAAGGAAATCCACAGTCATCCTCCGCAACCAGTTCTCTATCTATCTCTCTCTCTCTCTCTCTCTCTCTCTCTCTCTCTCTCTCTCTCTCTCTCTCTCTCTCTTTCTCTATTCATGCTTGCACCGCTTCTTCTTTCACCCCTTGCAGAGACTATAGAAATTACGGACTCATACCCATGGAGTATGGAGACGCGAGTTTATGTCGTCAGAAATTACGACTTGTGTGACTACACCCTATGTATGACGCGGCGCTGCATCCTGCAACACACTTCATTCTGATGTCTTCCGGTACATACTCGTATCAGTTTGCAATTCGGAGATTATGCAAAAATAACTCGACTTTTGGATCATAGAAATTTCGATCGCCGATTTATACGATATTCGCCGTTTAAAAAATAACCTACGCCATTGAATTCGATATGTCTATGATAAAATAAAGAAATAGTTTACGTACACATATTACAGACTGTAAAATTCCATGCCGGCTTTTTATCCGAGATGCACGTGCTATTATTAATATTATTAAATATCGTTATAATAATAATTGTTATTGTTTTTAAATATAGTGATAATAATACTTATTATTATTAAATTCGTATCTGTAGTTGCATTAAAATTCAATTATTTCTAAATCATCTTTAGCGAAGATTATTTTTTATCCGTATACAACAAACTATACAAACAAACGAAATAAAAACAAAAATATTTCTGCAGCTCTCATTTATATTGGAAATATTTTTTGTACGTTTTTTTATAATTTTCAAATAATTTTTAAGAAGTCAATTTATTTTAATAAAATTAATTAGTTCGAACAATTCATTTATTTATTTTATTTTAATAGATAATTTTTTTTTACTCTTTAATTTTAGTGCATATTTTATTTGTTTAAATTAGTATTTTTTTATGTGAATCAATTTTGCCAAAAAAAAATGACCGCATATGTATGAATTTCTACAATTTACAGCAGCAATATTTAATTCGAAGCAGTGAAGTTATTAGAAAAAGAAAATTGAAAAACAATCGCTACGACGTACTGGATTTGTCATTTTTCGTTATAATAATAATTGTTATTATACTTAAATATAGTGATAATAATTCTTATTATTATTAAATTCGTATATGTAGTCGCATTAAAATTCAATTATTTCGAAATCATCTTGCTTTAGCAAAAATGATTTCTTTATCCGTATACAACAGACTGTACAAACAAACAAAAATATTTCAGCAACTCTCATTTTTATTTGAATTATTTTTTATGTAAGTCAAATTATTTGAATAAAATTAATTATTTTGAACAATTCATTCATTTGCTTTATTTTAATAGATAATTTTTGTTCACTCTTTTATTTTAGTGAATAGTTTATTTGATTAAATAAATATGTTTTTATGTGAATTAATTTTGCCAAAAAAAAAATGACCGCAGATGTATGATTTTTTTCAATTTACAGCACCAATATTTTATTCGAAGCAGTGAAGTTATTAGAAGAAAAAAAATTGAAAAACAATCGCTACGACGTACTGGATTTGTCACGTCCAGGATTGTTGCCTATTATTGGTTCGCATCTCAAATCTAGAATGTATAGAAAGCGTTCTAGCAATTGTGTTCAAGCTGAATGGTCGAAAATTGTGAAAAAAGAAAAATACATATTCAGTAGCAATAATTCGTCCGTGGATGCATGCACAAATTTTCGCGAAGCAGATACTGCACTGAGCTATGAAAAAAATCTCATTATTTTTCGTCTATTATCGAAATAGATTTTTCAGAATAAAAAAATAACTTACAATCCATATTTTTTTAGACAACGCTCCGACTAACTCACGTATTTTCGTGGTTCATCGAGGACGCTCGATATCTCGTCGAGTCAACGTTGGAAGATTGGAGGATAGTCGCGGTGGATGTACTATAATTTTTTTCCGCCACACACACACACACACACAGCCTCCAAGAATTCCTTCGTCGGCCAAAGATAAATAAAAAGCGAGAATATTGGCGGATCGATCCTACCCCCGAAGAATTCACACGAGTACACGATCTAAGGGAATATCGACAAATATATACGAGTAAATTAAACAATATCACGTTTCTGTACAACGAATAACATTCGGACGTATGATTTTGGTACGTGATGACGAAGAATTATTTTGCCGTACGTACTGTTTTCGAAATCAGCGACATAGTCGTGAACGCTTGTGCGGATTTAGCGCGAGCCCGATCGATACTGTTAATTTTCTCTTTATTCACGTGCTCGCGAAAGCGTACGATGGAGCACTGAGTCGCCTACTGCGCAGTCTATTAATCCAACGTACGCTCGTGAATCTCGAGCTGTTCGCTGTGTCTGCCGAAAAGACACGTAAGAAAAAAAAAAAACAACAACAACAACAAAGTAATTCTCAATTTTGTTCGTCTAGGCACTCGTTGTGAGGATTAAGCGCTGTCGCGTGTTGGTCGCAAGTACATTGGCAAATCGCTGCTACGAAATGTCGAATAATTTACGACGCGATAAACTTTCGCTATTATTGATTCACACGTCGGTATTACGATAATCTCCGAATGACCATGTGAACGCAATGTCTTTTTCGCTACTAATCTCGGCGTGTGTCTGATCTGGGATCTTTTTATTTTATTGAAAAAAATGACGAGCTGTTGAGGAGGGTCGAGAGTTTCATCGATGAATTTTTAGCGACTGATTTATTTTCAGACGTTGATACGTCCAATAAAAGTTCAACTTCGATCTTTCGATACGTTCAATTACACCGTTTTCCGCGAAGAAATACATTAAATTGAAGCAATTTAGGAAAGTTTTTTGCGGAAAATTGTGAATTTTGGCGCAATTAATATTTCCGACTGACATATTCTCTCCTTGATTATAAAAAGACAGCACAATTTGGCGATTTTCCAGAAGAAACTGCGCTCAATTGCTTCGAATTTTTACACAGAGAGAAAAGTCCATGGTATTTATAATAAACGCCCATGGTACAAGAGAGAATAATAAACGTCCATGGAGTTTATTGATACCGCAATTATAATATGGTTAACGCAACTATAAGCAAAAAGTATATCTAAACATGGGATTTGGGCTGCGTGTTTGACGATTTATTATCCCCGAAATAATTATTGACTATTGTAAATGGCTGTCACAAAATCGGCGCAAAAATACTAACGTTGTATACCGTACGTTAGGTTTTATTCAGTTCAAACTTCTACTATTTTATTTGAGTTTTTATAATTCATATGGTTAATATTGACGTTATAATAATTTTCTTAAAAGACCTTACGAAAAGTAAGTATTCTAAAAAAAAATTATGTTTATGTTTACTTATAGCGAAGACGTCAATTATTTGCAGCTGAACCAACTACGTTTTGGTAGTTTTAAGGTGGTTGTCTCGCCAAGGCTTTTTTCTATAGATTTTGTTTTTTTAATTGCGGGGTCTCATCCGGGACACTATTAAATGATTACCTTCAAATTTTCAGAAGGGTTCACCGTTCCATTTTCGAGATATTGGCAATAAAAGATTTCATGGTTTTACACGTGTTCTTATGGGGAGCAGTGGAAAAATTTCACATTTCACGCAATAACTTCGAAACTTCTCAGTGTATCTCTTGAACACACTGTAGTGTAAACATACCGAAACTTCGAAGATGAATTTCTATTAGACGCATGCACATCTAAGAAAAGTCAGTACCCTCTAATATTAATTTGTGGAACTTTCGACTCGTGCAATTCATTTTTTTCCGGTCGTTACGTCTTGCAATTTGGTTTTTTATTTGCATCGTAATATAAATGTCGCCTCTTCGGAAGCAAAGGTGCATTCTGCTTTGCAAAGTTGGAATTACTGGAGGAGTAGGTTCCCGTCAATTTGAGTGGCCTGTACTCAAATATGAGAAAACATGGAAGAACGTCATCAAAGTGGAGACAACTTTTCGCGAGCTGGCGCTTCTTCGTCATACGATAGTTCGTACAAAGACAATCATAAAAATCATCGTGTCAAAGAAATATATTTTTTTGTCGTATAAGGACGAGCATCCAAGTTGATGCAATGAACAACCTCATTTATCGTATGTAATTTTGCAATAACTAAAGAATCTTCGCTTCTTTGGTTCGGGGTATAGCATATATTCTTGTCTATAATATAATTGGTGCAAGAATAGACATCGGATGCAAAAAATATAAATTTCGGCATCGAAGAATATATTTGAATAATGTTTTTTTTCTCCATCTCAACGAATTTTTACGAACTTGTTTCTACATTCGATCGTACTAAAAAGACGCGCTCTTGGTGCCACGTGTACGGATGTACAATCGTGTTAAGGTAGTATGGTCCACGCGCACACATGTTCGTATATATGTGTATGTATGTATACGCGGTATATGTACCAAAGAAAGAGGAAGGTTCTCAATAAACTCTCTCGTTTCGTTGACGAAGGGGTTTCGCGTAAAAACATGCATAGGCCATTTCACGCCAAGTGAACATAATTTTTTTTATTCGCCAAGATTCGATTCACAAAAATAAACATCGAACTTTCCACTGCAAAATCTTTAGCGCTTTGTAAAGAGTCTACCATCAATTTTTTTCCAATATAAAACAATTGCAAATATTCTTTACCCTAAATCAAACAAATAGAACCACATTTTGGATCACAGACGGTAAAAATAGTATTTGTACACCGCGTGTTTTTTTAATTATCCTGCGGAAAAAAATAAAATACTTTAGCATTTTTTGTTTTATTTTCGAAGAAAAATAAATTTTTCGACAAAAATTTTCGAAAAAAAATAAAATGCTAAAAATAGAAAAAAAAATAAAATAAAATCTAGCATTTTAATTTTTTCAGGACAATTTGACAAACACGCGGTGTACTAATACTTTTTTTACCCACTGTAAATATTTTATTTTGCCATTTTTTTTAATCAAAATTTCTATGATCCTTTTTTTCCTGACTCACGTTAATTATCAGTCAAGATAAAAATATTTTCCGGCAATATTCTCCAAATAAGCAATGTGGCAAAGCATCGTAACAAGCCCTAAAAAAATTGTTCATCACGATCATTTTTCCATCTCAATGAAATTAGGTATGCGCGTGAAAAAAAGAACCATTTTGAACAGTGGTTCGAAAATTTTGTTTTTGCGCACAAAACATATTCACCTTTTTCCAGAAAAGATCGCACTCACATTGCAGGGCCAGATATTTATTTCACATTTCTTTGCGAAAAATAGTGGTTGACACGAATGATGGGTAAAAAATTGTATTTTTTTTTCGGTTTGGACGATATTAAAATTGGTGATCGGGAATAAAATTGAATTTTACTTGGTTTGGACGATATTAAAATTGATGATCGGGAAAAAATTATATTTTTGTTTTGTTTTGTACGATATTAAAATTGAGAGCCAGTTCGAGGAGTGTCAGGATACATGTCGTCTGGTTGACGTGGAATACCTCATGCAAATATATATATATACGCGCGCGCACACACACACATACACATATGGACCGTTTCAAGGCCCCGGCATACCCAACGAGCTCGTAAACACAATTTACAGCACATGTATCATGTGTATATC
Source organism: Ophion ventricosus (assembly GCA_963932345.1). Classification (NCBI taxonomy): domain Eukaryota; kingdom Metazoa; phylum Arthropoda; class Insecta; order Hymenoptera; family Ichneumonidae; genus Ophion; species Ophion ventricosus. The sequence goes on from OZ010718.1 coordinate 13,291,710, forward strand.
TAGCGATCTAGTAGAATACGACTACGACGACGACAACGACGACGTCGACAACGACAAGGTACATACGATACGCGTTTTCGTCTCTTCCTACCTACATATGAAATTTTCTTTCACGTAGAAAACGAATACAGTTTTTCGGCTCTTGTTTTCGCAAAGACGGCTCGGGACTAATGAGCACCAACGAGGAACGCGAGTATTGAAATTTTATTGATAAATCGTAAAAGACAATTTGCATAGCAACTTTGGGCCAGTCCATTAGATGCACCATATAACTACATTTTATTTTCGTGACTCGGTTTCTTTTATGACAATTTTTTTCACAAATGCCTTCATTGCGTAATCACTCTTGACGATTTTTTCAAATTATTATTTATACTTGTGTTTTGATAATTTCGTAAAGGTTGTATATTGCTCTTTAATAGTTTTCTTTTAACAATTGGATTTTTGTTTGGCTGTACAAGGAACAAAAAAAATGGTATAAAAAATGTTTGACTCTTAAAAATTCAAATGTTATGTATGTATGTATGTGTGTGTGTGTGTGTGCGTACGTAAATTTGGCATCGTAAATGGAGAATTTCAATTAAGACTTCCCTGTGAAGTACGTGAAACGTTATTCGCCATCTACAGGATGTTTATAATTTATTCCCGCTTACGGTAATAATTTATGCACAGTGAAAATTTTCAACGTCCAAGTATGCTTATCTAATCAACTTCAAAGGCCATTTCTAATCTACTATCCTGAAAATTTCCAGCTATATATACGTTCGCATAGACACACGATATGTAAATACAGATCTCTTCCCCTTCTCTTCGACTATAAAATATCCCCTCTCTCCATCCGCCACCCACCTCCTTCATCTTTTCATAATTTATTTCGTTTCTTCGTATACGGACTCGTTACATTACGAATTCCATGATGATTCTTGCACGTGGACGCGTACACACAAACACATACACACATATACACATAGAATCGCAAATACAAACGCACATTATGGCCAAGTACGTAATACAACGAGTGTATGCGAGAAAACGAAACAAAAACCCTCGAAGCCGCGAAGGGGGGAAGAAGTTGAGAAGAAGACAAGGAAGAAGGCGAAAAGGGCTGCCCCCGTGAGCATTGTGTAAAATTAGAGCCCTTCTTATGGTAATTGGACCACTGTATGATTGCCAGGCTTAACACTCGCGTATAAATATATATATATTGTGGGTTGTACGGGTTTTAGTTTCCGCGTAACGTGCAAAAGGCCAACGACTGTTATAAGCATAGTTGATCTAGCCGAGTTGACTGGCTGTAGGTTTTTTTTTTTTTCAAGAATATAGACTCCCCACGACTTTCGGGACCTCAAAAAGGACCCAGTGGTTTGCAATAATTGTAATTTTTTTTTTCCTTCCATAGGACATGTGCTAATTAACACGTTTGAGAAGTATCGTTATACCGATTTCACGAGCAATCGGAAGAGTTCTTTAAAACTTTGTTCACACACAGAACACCAAAGGAATACCAAATTGTTTGAACTCATTTGCCGATCGTTTTATTAGGAACATTTGTCACGAATGAACAAAAAAAACAGAATTCTGTTTTCTCACATCACAGGAATAAATTATTTTTACTTTTTCAGAAAAATGTTCATACTCCAAGGTACAATTATACGAAACGGCTCCCGGAATTAAGACTTGCTGCACATCGCACAGCACATTTTCCAAGCATATGCGGATTGATAACGATATTCTTATTTTAGCATTGCTCGCACACACCCACACATTTATATATGCGATCTGTTTTATGCAAAGTCAACCTGAAATTTGAAACTTTTGGCTGCTGCAATTGATTAATTGCACTCTCGTTATCTTTTCTACAAGAGCATTGTAAATTTGCTCATAATATTATTTATCATCGAATTACACAAACATGTAAGGATAGTGGATCTTTAAATTATTGTTGATGAACACGGAAGCGCGGATTAACGTAGTACTCGTTATGGATCCTGTTTGCGTACAGGAGAAAGTTTTGGTTGTATGTTTGGTAATTATGCATAAATGGGGCACCACCCCAATTTCGATTAAAATTTTTCTTTCGACATGAAGTTGTTGATTCCTTTATAGTAAGTGCTATTACGTCGCGAGGGGCTGACATTTTCTATTAATTCCATAAGTTATGGGGTTTAGAAATTCTCGGAAGCACGTGATAAGATAGGAAATTTGTCAACATTTCAACGTTAATACTGGGGGTGGGGGGTAGGGGCATTCATAGAAAAATCCTCCCCAATACAATGCCGAAGAGAAATCGCGGTGGTTATCCCCCCCATAAAAAGTTATGGGCTTTTGAGGTTCCCGGAAATACGTGCTAAAATAAGGCATTTCAATAGAAAAAAAAAGTGTTACCATATGAAAGGAAAATCAAAATGTATGGTCCGAAAAATCACTTTATTTATACAAAAAAATTCAGAAAATAAAAAGCAACAATTATTTATAAAAAAAAGTCCCAAAGGTTCTATGACAAAGAAAATGAAATGAGGACGGAAATCATATTTTGAAGGTGATCTCATGCGCGAGTTGAAGATTCAGTCTCACACTTGTAATGGATTGGTCCAGTTTTATCCATGAAGTTCTTGAATATCTTCAAATTTAACTGGATCTAGGCATCATCATGGACTGAATGAATTCTTTCAGTCCACGATGAATTTTCAACTAACAGACAATAAAAAGTATTTTATGAATTTTCAAGTGGTGCAGGGGGAGTGGGAGAAATGAACACTGCAATTTTTTTTATTATTGCATTCAAGAAGGCTTCTTTTATAAATCGCCCCAACTTCCACCCCCAATATAAGCATCGAAATTTTCGAAAATGCCTTACTTTATCACGTGTTTCCGGGAACTTCAAAACCCCATAACTTATAGAATTAATGAAAAGTGTCAGCCTCTCGCGACGTAATATCATTAGTGGTGAGCAATTAAAGTAGGTTATGCTAAAAAAAAAATTTGACCTCAAAATTGGGGTGGTGCCCCACTTATGCATAATTACCGTATATTTTGGTTCTTACTATCTAAAGTCAAATTCGGATTTTCTGCAAATTTAGTGCTCTAATTATTTCTCGATCTACGATCTTTTTGAGGGCTTTTGCAGCGCAAAGTTTTTCCTTTTTTTACTTTTCGGTAAAAGAGTTTTTCCTCTTTTTATTTTTCAGTATAAGTTATCTTCTTTTTTTTACTTTTCGGAAAAAGTTTTTTTTTTTTTACTTTTCGGTAAAAGTGTTGTTCCTCTTTTACTTCCTAATAAAAGTGTTTTTCTTTTTATACTTCTCAGTAAAAGCATTTTTCCGTTTTTACTTCTCAGTAAAAGTGTTTTTTTTTTTCCTTTTCAGCAGTCGTTCGCTGAGTTTGCACAAAATTCTACACATATGTATATTCCGTGAGACCTATGATATGAACAGTGATTGGCAGGTTCGATCTTTAATTTCGTACGGAGCCTGATTGATAACCGGCGATGCTAATCATCGTACTTATAGACTGGTCAATGACCATGGTTGATCTTAAGCCAGAAAGATAAAGGATAGAGATGATGAGAGAGAGAAAAAGAGAGAGAGAGAGAGAGAGAGAGAGAGAGAGCCCTTCGTTTTTTTCCTGTGCATCGCTCTTCGCCGCCTGCTCATCGCGAGGGACTCTCTTACCGCCCCCCCCCCCCCCTCCTTCTCTCTTGCTCGCCCTTATTTCTCTCCTCCCCCGCGTTACCTCGCTTGATTACTTGAAAGAATAAATAAATGTAGAAGACAGAACGGCAAGGGGGAAAGAAACGACGGAGTGAGTGGGCAAAAAAAAAAGAAAAGAAAAAGCGAAGGAAGAAAAAATGGCCGGCAAGGAGCGAGGGGGTTGTGTATAAGAGCCGCGAGACGAAATACATTCGTTCTCTCTCTCTCTCTCTCTCTCTCTCTCTCTCTCTCTCTCTCTCTCTCTCTCTCTCTCTCCCTCTCTCTCTCTCTCTCTCTCTCTCTCTCTCTCTCTCTCTCTCTTTCTCTCTTTCGTTTTGTCTTCTCTCTCCCTCTCGTTTTCTCGCTTTCTCTTTCTCTATCACTCCTTTGAACAGCTCACAAAGCTTCCTAGCTTAATTCCCTCTTTGTCTTACTCGATCTTCGTGCTCTCTCTCTCTCGCTCTCTCTCTCTCTCTCTCTCTCTCTCTCTCTCTCTCTCTCTCTCTCTCTCTCTCTCTCTCTCTCTCTCTCTCTCTCTCTCTCCTTCTCCCTCTCTCTTTCCCTCTCCTCATCGTTCCTGTTTGTCTTTTACAATCGTAGCCGCTCTTCCCTGCTTTTGTGTTTTTCTCTTTCTCTTCTCGCCCCCTGCCACTGCCTGTGTGTCTCTCTCTCTCTTACTCAATATCTTTCTCACTCATTCTTCGTGTTTCTGTTTCGTGATTGTCGGTGAGCACAACGCGGCACGTTTACAGCACAGGGCGGGAGAACGAGCGCTCTCTCTCTCTCTCTCTCTCTCTCTCTCTCTCTCTCTCTCGCGATCCCAGAAAGAAATAATTCAAAACGCGAAAACCTATAATTTTCGTTCTCTGCCCATATCCTCACGTGAGAGATTTTTATCTCCGAAAACTAAGAAATATCATCGATATTATACGATACATATGGTACATATGGCATGTGACTTTTGGTTGATGTACTGGCGTGGATATTTCCGGGGAGGAGGGCATACCGGTTACGGGCGTTTGGAATACAGGATATTTCATTGTTGTTAGGTTGACTCTTGTTCCCGATCGAAAATCGATTCACGACCGATGGATTGAAAGGTCCAATTATGGCACGGGCATGATTCCTCCGTAGTCTAGTGTTTTAATTATTAACGCTATTTTTTTAACGATAATTATTATTAACGATACATTTTTGTAAAATCTCGTATGTTTTTTTTGTAATTCTTGACGATTTATTGCGATTTTTATTGTAATATGTGCAAAGCAGAGATTCCTGCGTTCAATAATTTTCGAAAATAATTTTCGACGTCTATCTTGTTGATGGCTTTCATGGTTCTCCTTGGTTCGAGAAAATAAAATAAAAAGACCCTATAATTCATAATAATTTAGTAAAACAATTAGCTATTTATAATTAAACGATTTCGTTCCATTATTTTTGCTTTTGTTAGCATTTATAAACTTCTTTTGCGCTAAATAATAAATGGATTGAAGATCGAAAAAAGTATTAGAACTGGAGGATCAATGTGAACTCCGTACTTACAAAAATAATCAAACAGTGACATTAAAACAAATGTTGATGACTGGTGTATCTTCTATGTCTGGTGTGAATTTCCTATTCGTCGATGCGAGCAATTTTAGATATCCGTATTTCTCATAGTTCAGGACTTTCATGCCGGGAGAAATTACGGAATTGCACTTCTCATTTTGTCTTTTTCGACATAGTGACAACGTTTTTTTTTTTTTTTTTATCGTAAAGATAAAGCCGCGGCTCATTTTCTCAAATTTTAAGCCTCTAGTGGAAACGTTTCAAATTTATTTTTATATTGTAAGCGCCCGACAACGCTCCTTTGCGAACGCAAAATGGACAGATGAACAATGGTAAAGATGATATTTATCTCTATCGGAATACAAGTAAACTATAGGCTGAATCTTAAGATTTTATGTACACACTGTACGCCGACAAAAGATGCGAAGCAACATTTACGAACTGTCTGATCCGCTTCCGAATGAATTTCAGGCCCAGTGCTGTAATCGACAACTTACGAACTTTATTTACTTTACGTGTGCACGAGATAGCACGATTGTACCGAGCCCTGCGTGTGTACGCAAAAATATCGACGCTATGATGCGATAGGTCTAGACTACCCAAAAGTATTATCGCATATATATCTACATTCATAAATCCTAATGATGGTGAAGCTTTGCATCGTTGGAACGGAACGCAAATTCTTTTTAATTTGTCCATTTCGTTACTTTTATTATCCAAAATCTCCTTTCGCCAATTTATGTGTTTAATCTCTAATAATGACGCTGAAAAATATTCGCACCATTTCCACAGCCCAAATTTAGCGAAGAATATTGGAGCAATTAAGGTAGTAGTTTCGCCAAAGCGTTTTACTATAGATTTTTTTTATTTCGAGGACTCATTTAGGACACTATTAAATGATTAGCTGCAAAATTTCAAAAGGATTCACCGTTCCGTTTTCGAGATATTGGCAGTCAAAGAATTCATGGTTTTACGCGTGCTCTTATGGAGAGCAGTGGAAAATTTCACATTTCACGCAATAAATTCGAAACGTTTCTACAGATTAAAAAAAAATCTCAATTACAGAGGAACATATGACGAAGTGGGTAAAAAGAAATCATGAATTTTGATTGTTTAGTTTCAGAGATATAGCGATTTAAGGCCGGATCCTGAATTAGAAGGTCCAAAAAATCGATTTTTTTGTTATTGTTTAAATCTATTCCTGATGTATCTAAGAATGTCTAGACAAAGTTTTATAGCCCAATTCGAAATATTTCCAAAGATACAGCACTGAACGTAGTGGAGTGTCGAGCAGGTATACGGGCGCTCGGGCAGTTAGGGCGCCCGTTTTCTCGAGTTTTCGTTTTTACGATTTTTCTAATTTGGCGTATCTGATTACAAAAAAACTAGAAGTCCAATCGAAACAAACCAAAGCTTGTTCGCTTCAGTATCGTTTTCTTTTCTATTTGAACTAAAAACATTGTCGAAAAAAAAATCTTAACAATTTTTTTAGCAAGTTGAAATAATTTTTTTTTTCACAAAAAGCACATTTTCTACTTCAAACCCGAAAAAACATTTAAATTTCAAAATTTTTTTCGTTTTTTTTAGTTCATATAGAAGAAAAATATGTCACAATTAAAATGGTTTTTGTTTTTTTTGTTTCAGATGAAAATTACGAGCTCCATTTGTCACGCCGCATGGAAACAGCAGTGGCACGAATGTGCATAAAAATCGGTTGCCTGTTGATATTTTTCTTTAAAAAAAATTGTTTTCTTATGTTCAGACATGTAATAAAATAATCGGAAAATTTCGCTAAACTTGCTTTCTTTTTACCCGAAAAAAATTCCTCAAAATATCGATTTTTCGAACCGGCTAATTCAGGATCCCGCCTTAAATAAAGCAATATCTAGCGACGCTAGCGCCACGAAGCGACTGGAGCAGACTAGAACTAGATTACAGTAGTGTGTGCATATCCGTATACGCAGAGTATCTACGTATTAGTAGTCGGAATAGATAGTCTGATACAAAAGTGAGGGTTAGGTTAACATTATATTAGGCGTTTTCATCACTACTTTATAAGTTTCTACATCCCGATAAAATGTACAACCTACATTATATGGATATTTCGCAATATTTAGAAGATTTCATCGATTGAGCGGAGAATAAACTTTCCAACGTGACTGTGGCGAGACTACTACCTTAACCCTTCGTCGTCATACATCCAAATTCAATCGCGGTGGTCACACTTGGGTCGATTCTACCCAGTCAGTTTTCAAAAAAGTATTGTGACCAAACTATCCGTCCGAAGTGGTTAAAAAAATTACGGAACATGCTTTGAACTTTCTAGATAATGAACGAAAAATGTATTAATAAGAAATAAAATGGCGACATGTTAAAAAAAATTCATAAAGTGGTGAAAACGCAAAAAAGACACTTTCGCTTAAAAAATCATAGTTCCGTGAATTTTCAACATTTTGACCTGACATTTGGACGTGATACTCCTTAGATAAGCTACTTTTGGGAAAAAATAGTAGCACAGTGCGCGTTCCAAAAAAGGTATATATTCCGACATGTGAAGAGGGTAAATTTTATGGTATGAGGGTACTTCAAACTCCAGGTAAGATGGTGAATACAGTCCTATTCGAAGCCGGGAACTTTTATAAATTTACGCCAAAAATTGATCAACGGGTCGATTTTACCCAGGGTGACCACGAAGGGAAAAAAATCATTATTCTCATTGCATTGCGACGATGCAAGCTTTAGCATCGTCGAATCGAATAATCACAGACGTCTGATCCGAGAGAATCTCGTGTGATCGCGTACTTTACAATCGATATATCGCGAGCTACGTGCTTGCCTTTCGTACGTACGCTTCAAATCCGTCAGTTAATAGCAATCTTTGTATTCACGTAAGTCGCAAAAATGAAAGCTTATAAACAAGTAGGGTGAAGTCGACGGAAATTGGGGCAATCATAACTTGCAATAAAGTTTCGTGGCGATAAGAAACAACAGAGTACACTTGCTCTTACACAACGTGGGTAGAATCTGAGAAAGAGAGAGAGACAGAGAGAGAGAGAGAGAGAGAGAGAGAGAGAGAGAGAGAGAGAGAGAGAGGGAGGGAGAGAGAGAGAGAGACCGACCAAAAACAGAGGATGCAAGGTTTCGCCCCATTGTTTCCTGCACAATGCGAATACCGAGTGTTTTCCGAAAGATCGGTACGCATGCAATGGTTAATGGCGGTAAAAGGACATATAGGGTTTAGACAAAAGGGTAATTTTTCCCACTCAACCAGCGACCCCATTGCCATCGTACTCCCCAGAAGACAAAATATGAATTCTTAATCGGCGATATATTTGCTACCTCGATATAATAATAGTCAGAGTGCACACCCCCTGAGACAACAAGTGCAACCATCTAAGTTTCATCCGAACCGATTTTAACTCTACAGAACGTCTAAATTATGCTTCTTATCAGGAAAAGTATAGATACCCTTTTTGTAGCTTGAGTCGTGGCAATTTTGGAGAAAAAAAATAATAGCTTGAAGACCGTGATAGCGGAGAACGAGAGAGACAAAAATGAGTGCGTAAAAAAATCGCTAGAGTGTCATCAACCCAGTGTGTGCTCCGAGCGATACCAATGCAACGAAATGATTCGTTGCTAAAGTTGCGAAACAAATTGGATTTTTTTTTGGGTAAGATCGTACTTGACGTATTTAATTTTTCTTCCACGTCCGTTGTATGCATAAATAGTACAGCCGAACATTCGGAAAATGCATTCCGTACATGAACTAGATGTGCACCTTCAGGAATGCACATACTGCGTTCCCCTCTTATATATATATATATATATATATATATATATATATATATATATATATATTGATTTATATATAGTACGTCGCATTGTGAAAATGTGACGGCGACGTCGGGGTACGAGACAAAAATATCAGGTAGACGAAAAGGTATTGTATGTCGTTCCACGCTAACCCTCGTTCGGGCTCCAACGACCGTACAATTTTCCAACGCGAGAAGCGGAAGGGCGTGCAATTTTATATTACTGTGCTTTGGCGATTACTTTATTGCCGCAATTTAAAGATTAATTTGCGTTTGAACGAAAACTCCGTGTACATACACGGGTACGTACCATTTATACGAGGGTAATATAATTCTCATTCGCGTTTACGCTTCTTTCGCATTTTACTTTAACTGACGTTCGATTGTTCAAAGTCCCACAGAAACTTCCCGTCGTGTTATATACTTAACACGTGAGATCGACAAAATATGCGGCTTCGCCGGTTTTAATTGTCGGCGAAAATGCAAATGTATATAGTTGCAATACCGAGAATGAGGATTAAGAAATTTATTGACTAGACGGAGTACACTATGGCATCTTCGTTTATTCCTCGTTTCATCGCGGGCGTTCAATCCAGAGGATTTTTCGGAAACAACATCCTTTGTAGAAAAAGATATTTATGTGATACAATTTTCTTAATGGTTTTTTTTTTCTTTTGTAATAAACAAGGCAATTCGTTTGCAGAGTATCGAGTGATTTTAATTGTACATAAACCTCATGTTCAAGGTGAGTCATTTGTATATAACTTTATATTTATATTTATATTCATATTTATATTGATTGAACTTTTTTTGTTGTTGTAAATTTACCTCAGCTTATCTGGATATTGTGAGAACGAGTTTACCTTCATTTTAGAGATTTTTCACACCCATAATCTTGTGGAATATAATTTTATAGGTACTAAGGTACATTTTTAATTTAAAAAAATCGATTTTTGGAAAATCCTAGAGTGGCCTAAGGCCTTAACCATGCACTCCAAGACCTTTGCTCAGCATTTCCGGTGTACTTGTGTGGTTCATCAATTATTTGTTATAAGGTTAATTGTTTAATAAAAATAAAACATTTTTCATTATTTAGATTATTTCCAAGGTTTAACAGGTTTGTATACAACATTTCCTGTACATTTGCATAATACATACATTTTACTTGGGTATTTTATAAATAATCTCTGTTTTTTTTTAACATTTGATTAATGGAAAAAAAATAATGAAGCCATTGTTTGAATTAAAACGAACAATGATTTTTTGCAAGGTAAACATGATTTTTTATAAGGTAAAACAAACAACAAAGATTTCGAGGGTTTTTTTTCATTACTTGGCGTACTTTTTAAACTTTTTAAAAGTTTTTAAAAGAGACATTTTATACAGAATATTTCAGCATAGTTTGCGTTAGCGTTCCCTGAAATATTTGCTCTACGAAAGAACTCTTCGTTCGCTTTAAAAAATAACCGGTTTCACAGTACAAGCCGATTTTTTGTATTTCTCATTAAAAAATGTAGAATACAGGCCTTCATTATTATATTTCGAATGGTTAAATCGTGAGTCTGCCATTACATTTCTTTAATGCAAAAAATTCTTCAGTGCTGACAACCCCTAAAGATATGGACGCCGATATCGCGCGAATTCAAAGGAAGAAGAACTCGATAATAATTGTGTGATAACAGTATAATGGGATGTCCCGGATGCATCTATGGACCCTCATACTCGAATCGGTATTTCCCGAATGACGTGGCGTTGCTATAAAACAGAACGCATATCGCAAGCTTCATCAGAACACTATCGACATTCGCCGCGTAGAAGCTTGTTGTAAAAACAAATAAACGCAATCCAATAAATAGGAATAACAAATACGTAAATATGCTGAAGTTTTTGTTTCTCAATCTCGTACTGTGGCAGGGGATATACGAAATTGCGGGTGGCAATGGCTCCGGTTCAATTGATACGAACTCCGAGAGTATTTCTTCAATGGCCGACCAGAAAACAGTGAACAGCAAAGATATACTTTCAAGTGAGTATGCAAATAAAATAAATTCACAAATAGTATCACAGTTGTCTATATACAGTACTCACAACAATTAAGGAATTTAAAAAAATCTAGATTTTTAGTTGATTTTCAAAAAGCTGTATCTGTGAAAAATAATCGTAGAGAACAAAAACCAAATTGAAGCTTGAAGTTTCTAGTTTCAAGATTTGAAAGTCAAACATTTTTAACGTTGCCCATCTTCGAGGTATTATAAGAAATCCAGCAAAAAAAAATTTCCAAATTTTTGCTTACTTTTCAAAAGGTCCACGGACGTACAAAATTTTTTTTGGCAATCCCACCCATCAGCTCTTTTAGATTATTCATTTACCTTCGATTTGGTTTTTTTTTCTTTTTTCTACGACGATTTGTTGCTGAGTTATGAGTTATCAAAGCAAAAATGACACTTTTGACTTTGACGACTCGAGCTATGTCGACGACGACATAGCTCGAGTACTAATAGTCGTACAGAAAGATGAAGGATGGTTTTGGAAACTTCATTGTATCCCCTATAAGCTGTTTTAAATGTTTATGAGCAAGAAAAAATTTTTATGACAAAAGTTTAATTAAAAAAAAGATACGAAATTTGATTTTTTCCATTTTTTTCTTAGCTAGGGATATCTTTGCAAATAATAAATTGACGAAGGCTATTTTCGGTTTTTTTAACCTCAGAGTATCCAAAAAAAATCCTTAAGAGTTCAAACCGCTGCGATTTTTCTTTCATTGCGATCCAAGTGGTTAAAATGATCACTTTTGTGAAAAATCGATTGAAAGGTCATTTTTTCGTTTTTCGAGAGATTCAATATTTTTTTTCAATCAATAATTAACATTTTTCTTGTTAAAACATGTTTATTATTGGAATTAAAAAAAATTAAATCATTTTTTTATTTAAAAAAAAACAAAATTCTTTTGCTTCCAATTTTGTTTTTTCTTTTACTTTATAATATCCACAATGCTGGAAAATCCTAAAAAAGTGTTCGAATTTTTTATGCCCTCGGTATCCACCGCATTTTTGAATGTCGATAAAAAAATTTATATACATAGTGTCTATATATATACAATATGTATATATATACACGAATTTTTACTGAAGATTCAGAACTGACATTCCTCAATTCGATTTGTGTTCTTCTCAATCTCAACAGTGCGACTTTTAATGTTCAGTTTACCAAAAAATTTTGGCACTGCTAACTGCATACGTGCTGTACAGAAAAATTGAAATTTTCATCGGATGAGCAACCTTAGCTTTTTTCCATAAGCTTAGAATTGCACAATTATAGTCTTTTTCGTGGCGAATAACGACAGTTGGTTTTCGTAGAACTGAGGTATATACGTGGTACGAATTGCTGATATGGACATTATTTTTTATGTACCACAGTGACTAGGACGGACAAACTCACATAACTTCATCCGTCTGTCCGTTTGTTACAGAATACCCTTCCTCTGCTCTTGTAAGGGTTGAGTTCACGAATCAGAAATAATCAGGAAAGTACCACTTAAAGCCGGAGCTTGAATTAGAGCGTCCAAAAAACAGCGTTTTTCGGAAATTTTTTTAGAAGAGAAAAAAACAAGTAAGCCCAGTAAAAATTGAGTCTTTTTATGGATATTTGAAATGTATAAAAAAAAATTTCAACATGAAACAATAAATTACTGCAGATTTATCAGCCTATTCCATGTGCGTCTTGCCACTGTAGTCCCCAATCGGCGGGAAAGATGTAACTCGTAATTCTTGACTGAAACGAAAAAAAACCAATAAAATTTTCAATTGTCATATATTTTTCTTCTGGATGAACTAAGAAAAAGCTAAAAAAATCGTGAAATTGTAACTTCGCTCAGGTTTGAAAAAAAGTGTTAAAAAAACACTTTAACGTGCTATAAAAATGATTTAAAAAGACGTTTTCAACGACTTTCAATAGGTCGTTTAGTTTTTTTGCTATCACGCCCGCCAATTTGGAAAAATCGTGAAAATGAGAACTGGAGAAAACGCGCTTCAAAGTTTTCAATAGGAGGATATATCAATCAACGCTTCTCTGCTTTTGGCCTTGTATCTTCGAAAATATTTACAATTGGCCTCTGTAACATTGTAAATAGATTCTTGGATAGTTTATCTATCGATTTAAGCAATAACAAAAAAATTATTTTTCGGACCTTCATTCCAGCTCGCGTTAAGAATATATTTTCGAAAGGAATTAGAATGACTGTTTCGAATTTAACAAGTTTCGATTTGCGTTTTTTATAACACAATCAGAAAATAATTATATGTCAAATTCTGTATAGTTATAGGTGCTTGTAAATTACTGCTGTTTTATTAATAAGAGATTCATTGGACAACCTTTTTAAATTCATTAATTGTCAATTCAATATTATAAATATGCGCGTACTTAACAGCCTATGCATCTGGACTTCGATATGTATTTGATTCAGCTCTTTATCGTTTTTTTGTTTGTTTATTTTCTTTGCAGAAACTGGCGGATATTACGACTTCCACGCAGGGAGTATAATATTTTACTTAAATGGGCTTTTGTCTCGAAAGAACCCGGTATCAGGCTTGATCAACGGCGCGGTCGACGTTAGGAACACGCCTGACGCTGATTACCTTGTGACTAGTGAGATCGGTGCACACAAGCTGCATCTTCGTAAGCTTCCGTGGAACAAAGCGAGAAAAATTTGCATCGACGAAGGAGGTGAATAATACACGATACTTCATTCAATCCACACGAACAATGATAGTTTTCTAATACAACATTGATCAACTGACAGTATAAAATTCGTGCCGTTGATGTTTCAAACGAACGGCAATTGTCTGGTCCTTCCGTTATTAAGATGTCAGTCAATCTCCAAACTCAATAAATAGTTTCTTCATCAATTGATGACTGACTTTCCAATTAATATTTACACCTCAACGACATATTAAAATCGTGTCATCATTGGAATAGGTCACTTGGCAGTAATTCGTTCGGTTTCGGAAGAAAAGATCGTACTTCAAATGATGAGAGAGGGTTCGACGGATGAGGCCTGGCTCGGCGTACACGACAAATTTGAAGAGGGTGACTGGATTACGGTGATGGATGAACCGCTTGGCCAAGCGGGATGGGCGAAATGGTCGAAAGCGATTGCAATAAATCCGGACAATTTTCAGGGCAAACAACATTGCGCGCGTATGATTACTAACGGAGGTGGCATGGATGACGAAAATTGTGATGTTTCCAAACCGTTCATTTGTAAAAGATGAAATATCTAAAGTAAAATATTAACTTCCAACGTTATTCGGTCATTTCAATTACGAATGGGTCAATATCACTACTTTTTACGCTCTTAGACCACTGATGTTGCCAATTTATTATGGCCATTTCGTGTTATTATGTTTAGAAGCTTTACGTATTGTGGGTAAAGTTACAAATAAAAATTCCTAATCCAAAAATATGCGAGAAGCTCGACAGGATTATCAATGAAAAAAAAAATTTCCAATGACTAATTTACGAACGCGCTGCTTTCGAGATAATTATTCTTCAATGTATGGCCACTGTATACTGTGACGTGAAAAAGTACTCTATTAAAAACGTATAAAAAGTTTAAAAAGTACGCTAAGTAATAAAAAAAAAAACCCTCGCAATGATTTTTGTTTCTTTATCTTAAATAAAAATATTGTTCACCTTAAAAATAATTATTATTTGTTTTAATTCAAACAATGGTTTTATTATACTTTTTTCCGTTAATCTCATTCCACTAACCGTGTTGACAGGTTAGTTCTGTCGAATCCACTGTAACACTGTATAGATGTATTGCAAGCAAGGTGTAGGCAGCTGTCCGGAAGTGCGAGAGAGATCGAGTATATGGACGCGTATGTCCGAGCTACTTCACGAGGCTGCGCAGACAATTCGCGCGCTGCGACTGTTGATAACAGTGTCAATCACTCTCAAAAGGGCGTATGTACTGTAAATTATGTAGAACGGTACGAGTAGCGATAGACAAAGGATACAGATATGATTTCTTATACAAGATAATTTTTAGAAATAGGATGAAGGAGATCAACGCTTTATTTGAACGACCAGTAATATGATATACAAAACTCTGAAAATGTAATATTAAGCATGTCACAAAAATCCGAAATTTTTATTATAGAAAACGAGCTATATCAGAAAGTTTAAATACAATAAAAGTTAATAAGAGATTCGTCAGGTTCACGAAAGTTTCGGACTCCGGAAATCATAGCTTCAATCATCCAGTTTACGAAAACTGAAGTTTAGATAGTGTAAGATTTCGATAAAGAACGTTCAGAATGTTCAAAATTCCGAAAACTCGCACACAAAACAGATAACAAGTTAGCCTAACGCGTTTAGATGGCAGCACCACGACTTATTTTGACGATGTTCAGATTTTCGGAGTTTTGGTCTTTTGGGTCAAATTCTTTCGGAGTTTTGATCTTTCGGAGTAGTATTCTTTCGGAGTTTTGATCTTTCGTGGTAGAATTTTTTCAGAGTTTTGATCATCCTTCACATTTTATTGTGAACATATAATGTAAGGATGTTTAAGTATCCATGATTCGTATCGATATTCTTGTTTTCGGAAATTTTCCCTGTACAAACCTTCGCCATTCAGGAACTCAAATTTCTAACACTACAATTTTTCAGAAATGTGGACTCTCTAATTATGGGAAGTTGATACTTTTTTTATGTGCTGTGTTTTCATGTCTACGCTTTATCAGTCGGTCCCATGATTATTGTCATTTAATTCCTTAGTGTACTATTATTTTCGGTTATATGATAATACTGTTTACAAAATTTTGGAATTATAAATTCCCAGAAGTATTGAGTACTATGTAATAAATTCAGAATTTTGAGCCTTCTGATCATTCAAAGTTCGGAATTTCAAACCGGCCCGCTTTATTCGATTCAACAGCGAGTGTGAAACAATTTTTGTGCTGACAAAATCGCTCGAAAATTCGCCCGTATATTATGATATCTGAGGATTGAGTGGACGAATAAAAAAATAACCTAAACAATATCCATAGAAAAAAATCACATTACATTGGTAAAATATCAGATTTTCGATTCGTCGACGCGTTTTCGCGTGACGTCGATTCAAAGTTCAAAAACGACTTGTTGCAGACCATCTTACTGTATAAAGTAAGGTACGTAAGTACGCAAGGTGTTCGTCAGTCCGTCAGCGGCGTCGATATCGGTGGCGTCGACATTATTTTTTTTTATTACTTGACGTCTAGACACTGCCGCGTCTATTGATACCTCGACGTATCAAAATTCACTGATATTCGTGTACTACTCTTTTGTTCTTAGAAATCATCGTGGAAGGCCGCAGAGTAAAACGCTTCTCTGATTTTCCCGGCGCCGGAACTTTTTGCTTCTCCATACATTTTTAACGAAGTACATGCTTTTGGCGACTCACTTTACCACGAACAATTACGAAGAGAAAGACTCAACGATGATGCATCTATATTGTATGATACATCCAATGCCATATGCATATAGAGTATATATATGTTTGTAGCCAGAACCAATCAATAGAAATTTCGACAGTCATCGATCATTTATATATATATATATATATATATATATATATATATATATAGTGCATTTCGCATTCCTATATCGCAGAGATGTTCGAAGGAAGCGATTGGGCTCGATGTATCGTGATTGGACAACCTTCGAAATATACACGAAACTCTCGTTCGCTCTGTCTGTCTCTCTCGCTCTCTTCTCTACCCGCCAGCCACCCCTTCGGTCCCTTCGCCATTTTTCGATCGAGCGCGAGTGTGAGAAAATCTCCGAACGTGCGCACACGGCACAGAAAGCGCTGGCGCAGCACACAACGTGTCTCTTAATGCCTGTCGCCGGGATGATTTATCGCAATGACGTTTTTTTTTTCCCTCCATCACGATCGTTTCTTCTTGCTCTCGCTTGCTGTGCCGAACGCAGATCGTTCTTCATCTTCTCCACCTCGTCTTCCGGCCGGCGCACCTCTCTTTTCTGCTTCTTTGCGCACAAGCATACGCACGCATACAGGCGCACTTCCGCGTAGAAATACACGAACGAAGAATAGTTCGCTTTGCTGCAGTTCGATATATCTCTTTGTCTCTCTGACTCTTGCTCCCCCCCCCCCCCGACTCTCTCTCTCTCTCTCGCTCCTTTTTTTGGCGATGGTTTCAAACACCAAATTTCAGTCTCTGCATGATGTGCACATTTTTTGTGTTTACTATACATATGTAGATGTATAGATATAGGTACATACACATAAATACGGGAAAAAGTAATTTTGAAGACATCGAAGTGCACATTACTGACATAACGTTGAGTATGGGGACAATTGGATACTGTGAGGATGGTTCTCGAAGCCGAATGCTTCAAAATGATTTTTCCATCTTATATATACAGTGGGTAAAAAAAGTATTTATACACTGCGTGTTTTTCAAATTGGCCTATTTCCGAAATCCGAAAAACTTTGTCGAACATTTTATTTTTCTTCGAAAAAAAAAATGCTAATGTATTGGGAGTACAAATAAGTCTCCGCCATTTTTTTTTAAATAAAAAATTGGGCATTTATTGTAAAAGAACGGTACTTTATGTTTTATTCAAAGTATTGTCCATCGTTAGCCGCTACTTTTTGCCATCATATGGATGATGCGTTCTGGCAGCATATGGATACCGCGTCGGAAGAACGTTTCATCTTTTGAGGCTATCCACAAATCGACTCAATTTTTGGTATCTTCATATGAGAGATTCTATCTTATATATACCCACTGTATATATAAGATAGAAATATATATATTTACATAATATATATATATAACATAAAAATAATATATATATAAATATATATATATATATATACAGAGAGAATGGAATATCGTTCTGATGGTATCGGATCTATAAAAAATATGTCTATTTTTCAGTCAGTCCTGGACACAGGCAAACCCAATTTTTTGCGTTAAAAACCCACATTGGGAATGATCGGACTGGGAAAGATCGAAGAATCGACAGCTTTGGACGAGCAAAAAATTGCGCGGCCAAAGCTGTCTATTCTTCGATACGCATATTTTGACGTTTTTGCTACGGGCTATGATATACTGGAAAATTATTTTCGTTAAGTGAGATTGAAGTATGCACCGCTGAAAGGCATCGAAAATTGATATTTTTAAATTGCTTTGGTTCCATTTGATAGATTTTACCTACAAAAGTCCCTTAATAATTGTTGAAGATACTTATTTAGAGGGATACAATATAAATTTGCTAAAAAAAAAATGTTGCATTTCGTTGCATTTCAACGATGTGAACTTCGATACATGTCATTAAAGAAGGAAAGCGTGCCATGAAAAATTGTGCAGAATCGAATATCATTCTCTCTCTCTCTCTCTCTCTCTCTCTCTCTCTCTCTCTCTCTCTCTCTCTCTCTCTCTCTCTCTCTCTCTCTCTCTCTTTCTCTCTCTCTCTCTCTCTCTTTCTCTCTCTACCTTTTCAAACGATACGATACCCTTAATCTGACCTTACAACTCATAGAATTTCGTCGAGAATCTTTTGTTTCCCCGATGATTAATTGCAACCCTCCGTGCATGTATCGACTTTTTGGCCGACCGTGACACGTTTCCAAAGATAACGATTATCGGCAGCATACACGAAGAGTAATGGAATTGCGCGGTCCATGGGACAGTCGGGACAATAAATAGAATCTTACCCTTTTGGCACATAAGCGGCTGTATTAAAGGAGTGATTTTGTGATTGCCACTGGAATCAGTTGATTTCATGCATCACGAATTTTTACGTTATTCAAATAGAATTCGTGTAGATCTAATGTATTATGGGAGCTTAGAGAATCCTCAGCTTACATGAGAAAAAGGCTCACTCAGATACGTATTAAGTGTTATTATTATTTCGCAGATTATATTATTATTTTTCATTCGCTGATTTTGGTCCCCTCGATCGGTTGATTTACCTGAAGAATATTTTTTTTAATGCTGTAATTTCCGAAATCTTTCTTCATACTTCTGGTTCATCTGGTAAAACTAATATTTTACCAGAGATAAAGTAGGTAATAATATCAATGGACCCCGTTAGAATTCTCGAGGGTTGTCAGTCAAGGGTAGCTTTTCATCTTAGAGGAGGGGCGGATGGGGGGGGGGGGGGTTGCGGCATGTTTCAGTATTTTTCCCTCTATTACGGGGATACAAATAGATATATCCACCAGGTCGATTCGGTACTTGGGATAGGTCGGAACAGCGGAGTCCCCTCATTCATGAAAAATCTTCGTCTCCCAAGAAATATAACACATGTCATATATATACTCTCACAAGGTATAAATGAATTCTCATGTTTCTCAACCTTTCTTCATGGTGCGTCGAGGTTTAGAAATGTTGCCAAATCCTTCGACGATTCGTTTTTTTTTTAATTCCGACTTTTTCGCAATAATTTGTTACTGCATTTTTCTTATGAGCCCTCTGATACGACATCATTAAATTCATATTGAATAATACGTAAAGATGAAAACCTATCTTGAAGATTGTTGGATTACTTTTTTCCAAACGGAACAAATCCGACGAACACTCTTATTTTATTTTATTTACTTCATTTTGTTGGGGCCCGGTTGAAATTCCAAACTTTGAATGATCAGAATTTATTTCCGATCAGATTTGAATTCCGAATTTATTAACTAGTACTCAATACTTCTGGAAATTTATAATCGCAAAGCTTTGTAAACAGAATTGTCATAAAACCGAAAATAATAGTACTCTAAGGATTTAAATGATAACAATCATGGGACCGAGTGATAAAGCGTCGATATGAAAACATAGCACATAAAACAAGTATCAACTTCCCACAATTAGAAAGACCATAGTCCCGAAAAATTGTAGTGTTAAAAGTTCGAGTTCTTGAATGGCGAATGTTTGTATAGGGAAAAGTTCCGAAAATAAGAATATCGATATGAATCATCGATAGCTAAACATCCTTATATTATATTTTCACAATAAAACGTGAAGGATATTTGAGGGGTTATGTGGGTTTGAAAATTAAAAAAAAATCATTTTCTTTCAATTTTATTATCTAATAGTACAATATGTCTAGAATATTCTCCTAAAGTTTTACGTCAATCGGAGTGAAAGTCTAGGAGAGAGAGCTTTTGGGAATTCTCCACGTTGCGAAAGACCGGCCGGCAGCGACGCAGGTATACGCATTTTTCTCAAGACACTATTTTCTAATTCGGTGGACACAATTTCTCAAAAACTAATGCACCGATCTTATTGAAATTTTGCACACATCTTCAAAATAGCATTGATTTTTTTCGATTACAACTAATTGTACAAGGCTATACGTAGTGTAAATTGTACCAAAAATTGAACTATTTTGCATACAACTCTGCCAAAAATTCAAATTTCAATTTTTTAAAACCCTTCGTTCATTCACGAGCTATACTTATAGGCTAACAGAAAAAAATTGGTTTTTTAATTTCAGATAAAGCTATCATGAGTTATCCTGACCACCACGAGGACACTTTTTTTGAGGGGTCTCTGGAAACCAGGTCTCACCGGCTGAATTTCCCAAATTTTTGGATGAATGTTTTTTTTAATATTGTTGAAATGTTGCTTTTCCATGTGCTTAACATTTTGAATAAAATAATTTATATATTATATTTTAAAAAATAGAGAAAATATGCTTTTTTCGCTTCGAAACCCACGTAACCCCTTAAAAAGCTGAAAAAATTCTACCGCGAAAGATCAAAACTCCGAAAGAATTTAACCCGAAAGACCAAAACTCCGGAAATCTGAACACCGTCAAAATAAGTAGTGGTGCTGACATCTAAACGCGTTAGGCTAACTTGCTATCTGCTTTATGTGTAAGTTTTCGGAATTTTTAACGTTCTGAACGTTCTTTATCGGAAACTTACACTATCTAAACGTCAGTTTTCGCAAACTGGATGATCGAAGCTATGAT
This sequence comes from Ophion ventricosus, assembly GCA_963932345.1. Lineage (NCBI taxonomy): Eukaryota > Metazoa > Arthropoda > Insecta > Hymenoptera > Ichneumonidae > Ophion > Ophion ventricosus. Next base: position 13,312,735 of record OZ010718.1, read on the forward strand.
TTCCGGAGTCCAAAACTTTCGTGAATCTGACGAATCTCTTATTAGCTTTTATTATATTCAAACGTTCTGATATAGCTCGTTTTCTATATTAAAAATTTCGGAATTTTGTGGCGTGCTTAATATTATATATTCGGAGTTTGGAATGTCGTGTTACTGGTCGGTCAAATAAAGCGTTGATCTACTTCATGCAATTTCTGAAAATTATCTCGTATAAAAAAATCACATTGGTATCCTTTTTACTATCGCTACTCGTACCGTTCTACATCATTCACAGTCAACTGTGTAGACTTTCGGTGGCATGATCTTTACGAAACTTGTAGTTTTGGAACATTAAAATTAGGAATTTTAAACCGTCGGAGTATTCAAAGTTCGGAATTTCAACCCGGCTCCATTTTTTTTTGTATCGTTTCGTCAATTCAGAATACCTGAGAGTTCAGTTCCTCCGTTTGACTTGCACTTCCTACCATAAGGAATAATCTAGCACAGGATATGGGCTGGAATAGAATTGGAAAGACAATCTGCTGTACTTATCTGCTGATCAACGTTTCGTTTTCTTCCCTCCTTTCCCGGCGATAAATCACGACCATTGGCAATATCTTATCTCTCGTGGTCGAGTCCTCAGGTGTTTGCTGCATTTTTATTCGATAGGAATAGCGGAACACAATGCAGCACAAAGGGACGGTTTACGAAAAATGCACTCCACAAAAATATCTTCTTTCCCACGTGTATCCAAGAAGACACGGAGCATCACCTGCAGTAAGCGATGAATCTCGTTTTCCAAATGAAGCACGGGAGATAGAGGACAGGTCTGCGCGTCTCTTAACGAGCACTCTAATTTGAGGCCGTTTCTCTCGGGGCTCGCCTCTCCGACACCTATTATCTCATTCGAGGCTCACAAATCGAGAGGGTCAACGATATTTTTTTTTCACAAATCACGAGAAGACTGATGAACGTTGGGAGAAGTCGGCGTAGTTCGACTAGTTTTCTTTAAAAACTGTGTTCACATTTTCGGAATTGTGATCTTTTATTATCCGAGCTAATTATCAAAAAAATAATAGATTTTCCTGCAAACTTAATATAGATATTAAAATAACATTTAGCAATCCGTATTAATGGATTCAAAGAAAAAAAAAAATTACTCTATTCGGTGATCCTGTTTTTGGAAATGATCTTTATCAATTTTTGCTGTGAGTAGTGGACGGGGAATCGGTGTTTGGGTTGCGGCAATCTCTCATATTAAGCAGCGTTGGCCTGAGCCAATAGGTAGATGGGTGACCGTTCAGCCACTCATTCGCTTTTGCAGTGCAGTAAAAAGATGACTTGGGCTGACGAAATTCTTTATTGCGGAATGCCAATGAATTATTTACTGAAGAAATGGAATATGACGTTATTTCGAGGCGTATTGATTCCAACGGGCTAACGAATCCTCAGAAAAATCAAATATCTAAGTGTTTCATCTCAATATTTCGTTGGCCTCCGGTAATGAACTATTTCTTCGAGCCAAGTATTTTTTTTTGTCTGCGTCGACTACTGTGCGAAAAGCAATTGTACGGACCATGAGTAAAATATAGTCGCCTGTATCCCCACAACTTTGCCAGTTTCCCTGTGCCCTTCTGTAAATGCGATGAATATGTGCGTTCGAAAAGAGCGGTTGTGTGTAACACTCCGGAAGGATCTCTAAGAGCCTGGCCAAGCGAAGTGACAAGTGTGGGATAAGCGTGGAGGGAAATAGATCTTGAAAAGCTCGTAAGGTCAACGAAACACCGTTGGAAATAAAAAAATAATACTAACCACTTTCCCTGCGCCAGGTATTGGATCTAAGAATTCAATTTCCAAAAAATTTCGTTAAATCTCCCCTGCACTGAAAGAATTGTATGGTGTTTTCAACCATATTTTATCAAAAAATTAACTTCTGCTCATTGATATTTTAGCAATTGCATAAATTATGCACATGCGTTAACCGCAACCACCAGTCTTATAAGCATACGTTGATTTATCAATTCTATATAATACTGTAGGTTTTAATAAAATCGATATTGCTTTACAGTATCAAAAATTAACTCCCCCAAGATCCTAATACCGAAGAGGACTAGAATATATATATATATATATATGTATATATATATATATACTTTGAAAAATAATATTGCTTGCAATTTGCGACCATATTTATAGCGATTTATGCCATATTATATGATACGATCTGCTATATGCATAGTAATGTGTGTCCTATGAGAACCGAAGTTGAACCACAAGAAGAAGTGTTCAACTCATGTTCTATTATTCCAATGCAACAAACACACTATGTAAAAGTTTATAAACAAGCGCGTTGTTTTTTGTTTTGTAGGTTGTTTATTGTAGGTTGACTCAGAAGTAAATACGATAATGTAACTTTAAAAGCATGAGTATTATTGAGCTTCAAACCTTTAATATCCCGTCTTGCCCCCCTCTCCCGTATATACTATGGACTTTTCTTTCTGTGTGCCAAACGTACATTGTTTGAGTCAGTTTTGAAGTGTAGTTTCTAATGCTGGATGAGATCGCATAGTCGTCAAATATCACTGTTTGGAAATTTGTAATCGCAATCGGCCAAAAGCGAAGATTTATACGCGAGAGGCTATTAACTTCTGGGATCGGGTGTGTTAGTCAGGAACTTGATGAATTCAACAACATAATGGCAATGGCAGATAGAAGGGAGGGGTGAGGGTCGTTTGGGTAGGATTCGAATCGGAAGAAGAAAGTATCCGAGACACGATGATGGGTTGAGAGAAAACGCACCGGGATAGAGTTGCGGCCGGTCTATCGGAAGCGTCTATCAACGGCAGCTTCCTCGAGGCCATTGTTGGGGCCACGGCGCTATCCTTCTCTTGCCGTCTTCTCCTGACTCCTATCTCGTCTTGACGTCCAAATCCCTTGCATGCTTCTGATGTTTCCCAGGTCGAAGTACGAGCCACTGCCAAGGAGCATCGTTACTCACCAAGAACTAACCGTATGCGGATGCCACGGTAACCTTGCACCCATGCACACACACACACACACACACTGATCTATTCCGTTACCTGTTCCGAGCCCTCAGTTCACCTATATTTTTGATATCCTTTGGAGATGACGATGATGATCTACCTTCGTCGTTCCTCTTGCCGCAGAACGTTGTCCATAATGAACTACATAGCTCGGCGATTTACAATTCGACTTCCACATGCTGGCCACTTCGTAAGAACCAAACGATCAATTATTTAAACGCATCTACTGTGACAGTAGGACGTTCATGGACCATTTTGAAAAAAAAAACCTAGTCTGGAAAATTTGACCGCCCACGGTCGCATTGGCACTTCTAAATACTATTGTGCGCGAGCCGATGAACATTTATTCCACTTCCCTTTCTATTATTCCCTTTTTCACGTCATGGAATTGAAGTTTGCATCGCTGCAATGCAACGAAAATGCGTTTTTCGTTCTTTTGTTTCGCCATTTTTTATGTTATCGAAAATTGCTTTGTGCAAGTTTACATTGCAGACTTATAATAAGAATAGGTATTGTAAGATGTTTGAGTGTTTTTCGTACTCTAAATCTGACAAAAGTATTTGGGCTAGCCGATGAAAATTAATTTTCATTGCATTCCAACGTTGCAAATTTCAACATCGTCCTATTTTTGCGTTTTTTAATCACTCATGACTCACTCTAATGTTGCAATTATGGATCTGATCTTACGATTTACCCTCTCTCTTTCTCTCTCTCTCTCTCTCTCTCTCTCTCTCTCTCTTTCTATTCCACCCTTGCCCCCGCATAGTCCGGAAAACCCTCCTTTTCTGAGGTTTTTCCAATTCCTGCAGACGATGTTACTCAATCGGTGGTTACATGCTCCATTCCGTCCAGATTGAGCTTTGTCGAAGCAAGAAAACTTCGCATACCCTTTATTTATGCAAGAAGACAATCATTTCAACATTTTTATGCGTGAATGTCAAGTGAAGTAAATTTCGCAATCGGACATAACGGCTATATCCATATAAGTTCAAAAATCCTTTATGCATTTGGTAATGCATCCCGAATTGCTCTTTTCTCTGTCTTTATCTAGTTTCGCCTGTGCATCCACACGGCGTATGCAACATACACACACACACACTTACATATATATATATATATATGTGTGAATATTTAAAGGAACCGATATTTTGAACCAGTTATGTCTATGCAACATCGGCTATCAGCACATCAGGCTGTTTTAAGGGTGGCATTTAAAACAGGCTTGAACAATTCGTTGCTTTAGAAAAGGAGAAGGTCCTCGAAACTACCTTTATACAGATATACTTACATTTATCAAACGATGATTTTAAAGACATTGAGCTTTACATAATATTGAGTATGAAGACAATAGTTTACCATGAGGACGGTCCTCGAAGTCGAATCCTACAAAATCACTTTTTCCCATATAGATATACGTATACATATATTCCGTTGAATCCTTTACGTCCACGAAGGCACTTCCATTACAGCTTCAGAAAATACGTGCAGCGCATCCTCCACATTAAGGTTCTGTGTGTCCAACTCTCCACCGCTTTCCTCGCCCCAACACTGTCTCTTCTCGTCCATTCTCTCTATCTCTGGCACGCCAACATTCACCCATCTACATCCTTTTCTCGCCGTCGCCTTCTACCGTTCACACACATCGAAGTGTGCGTGTATACGTGTGCCTGTATAGATGTATTCATACATTTGTACTTTTCTGTATACGTGTATATATATATTTATACATATATACATATACACGCAACGAAACGCCACCGAGCTTTAGCCCAATTCCCCTTTAACGCTAATTTATCTTAATTACATTCTACGCGCGTTGGCATGCGAGCCTCAGCCTCGAACGTCTACATATGCAGAAGCGTATACTGTACTCCATACACATGAAGACACACGGGTATTCGAGGAGAACGTACGTGACGCAAACATTTCTTGCCTTCACCCTCGCAGATTCGAACCTCCAATTACATGTGTATGTACATGTGTATATATGTGTGTGTGTGTGTGGGTGTACGAAAAGTAATTTTGGACCCTTTGCATTGATGCAATGTTGACTTCCAGCACATTGGCCTGTTTCGTAGACAGTCCTTGATTTTTGTTTTTCACGAGTCGTTGATTTTCGGGACGGACGGTCCTCGTAATGACTTTTATATGAATATGCTTACGTTCATCCAATAGAGATTTTGAAGACTTCGGGTTTGGCATACTGTTAAGTATAGGGACAATTGTCTACTATGAGGGTGGTCCACGAAATGGAATGTCTTCAAAATTGCCTTTCCTAAATGTACATACACATATTTATATATACATATATGTATATATATATATATATATGTATATGAAGTGTGTGGGTGGGTTTTACACATGTAACACATATACAGCTCGGCCCCTCTAAACTGCTCTGCGAGGACTCTTCTCTCTCGCTCTCTCTTTCTCTCTCCTTGGTTTCTCCTGTATCCCTCTTCGTCTCGAGCAGGGTACTCACGTATCTAAGTCTCTCGGAGAGGCGAGAGCTCGCCGCGCGGATAGCGCGGTCTTCTACCCGCGCGTACGTGCACACGAGGTTTAATCTTCGCGACGTTAGCGCGCTTCTCTACTCTGAAAGCGAGGGAATAACATATCCCCAACATTATTTCCCCAACCGCCTCTACTTCTCTCTCTCTCTCTCTTACTCTCTTCACTCACCACCCACCCCCCAAAAAATACCCCTGTAAAACTCGCTCTCCCCCTTCATCTATCTATCTCTCTCGCTCTTTCTTTCTTTCTCTTCCACCCTTGCCTTGGCAGAGTCCGGACAACGGTATATACTCTCCTCTGCTGAGGCTTGGGGTTTTCCACCGGGGGGAGGTCTCGATCGATTTGCGATTCACTTGAGAGCCTGGTCAAGCGTCTCGAGAGCTCGCTCTCTCCTCTCGGCTCTCTGTGCTATGTATGCCATAGTACATAAGTACATGTTTATATACATATAACATATATATATACATACATATGTATTCGTATATACGTATTAGTGTACATAGATATTGGCGCACACATATCGCATCCGCACGTTATACATAGCCTTGCGTAGCACGCGAAACGACGAGGACCACGAAGAAGACGATCAGGACGACGAACGATATGGGTTCGATTATCTATACGGAGTGGTACGAGTGGCGAAGGAAAAATAAAAAAAATAAAAAAACGACCGGGCTATCTTTCCCCAGAGCTTCTCGCCACTGTCCACGGTGCTCTCCAGCTTCTCCCTTTTCTTTATTTTTTTACCGACTTACTCGACACTCCCGTTCGCGTCCGCGCTACACCCGGTATAGGGTGTTTGTCGAGATCGACGGAGACATGGACGTTGAGGCGCAATATGAGGGGCCTGTGCAAGTATGAATTAAAAAAATATGATTTTTCTATTGTATAGTTATGTAGCCTAGGGTCCTAATTTCAATTTGCAACAAGGATTTTGTAAAAATTCACTAAATTGTCCGAGTTATGGCGATTTTTTGTTAAGGGTCGGATAGCCCACTGCGCTACAGCGAACTGCCCAGCTGCTTTTTACCCTTTTTTCTTTTACATTTTCCTCCACACTTTGTTTTATGAAACGGTGTAAGTCGTATCTTCGGAGAGAAAATACTTGATAACATTTTCTATCGTAATTAATTTTCAAAAATTCTAAAAAGTATCCGGTCATTCGGAAGTTTTATTTTCGTTCTAAAAGTAGATCTTTTATTTTTCATTTCAGTCGCTAGAACTGTCTACACCGATTGGCCATGCAGCAGCGACCGCACTTTGTTTAAATAATAATAACTTCATTGGTCATCGATATTTTTCAATTAAAAAAAAAATCAAAGTTGCGAAGACCCTGTATTTATTGTGAGTAAGATCCCAACCTCGACAGCCCAATACTCTCAACCAAAAAAAAAATACTAAAAATCGTCCCGTTTTTTTCTGGGTCTCAAGCTTATGCAGACTCAGGCTCAGGATTTTGACTTTATTAGTAACAATAATAACCGTTGATTCGATCATCAATTTGTCTGAATGGACCGTTGAATTATTCTTTTTTCACGTTTATCTGAGTCGTATCAGGAAGTGGCATACATGTTATTAATTCCTATTGGTGTGGCATTTCCATGTATTTTGATTTCGTGCCACATACGTCCAATCGAAACAATTAACAATTACACAAAGAGCGATTGTGGTGAAACTCATGCTTACGGGATTAAAATAGACGTACTTTGTTTGATCATTTTTGTCAGATTGATTTTGACATATGCGCGATTAAAAGAGAAACGTTTCGACAATTTACCAGCATCGACTGTACCTACGAGTCCATTTCAACGCGTTATCGCGCCAAAAGTTTTGCTTCTCGTAAATTCGAGGCTCTCCATTGCTTGCGGAGAGACTGCGCATATGCATATACATGGTGCTGTACACAGACGAATGATGAGAGGGTCGACTCTAATAACCCGGAGAGCGTTTATCTTAAGATTGAGCATTAGGATTCGGAGCTGGTGAGCGCGGGTGTTCTCTAACTCGGTCTCTCGCTCTCTCTCTCTCTCTCTGTTTCTCTCTCGCACTCTCTCTATCTAGTCCTACCCACCTTGGTGAGTGGAGATAAGGGGTAATTTCTGGGGCGCAGGAAGAGTGGTGGGAGGTGGATAAGGGGGGTCAGAGCTGCCCGTAGCTCATCTCCGTTGGGTCTCGGGACATTCGCCGAGCCACCCCTCTATAGCCTCGTTGGCCGGTACATACATTGCGCCCTCTACGGGGCCGTTATACAGCGACCCCTCTTAGTGAGCGTCGAAAGTCTCGCTTCCACGATCTTAGATCTCCCTCGCTTCCGGGGCCTCGATGGATCGCTTGAGTATATTATACATGTATGCGAAAACGTGCATATATATATAAATATATATATATATATTCATATATTTATATATATACATATATATATATATATATATATGCAGAGGAACAGTTGCACTAGTGTGAATTCGTACCCTGGACCGAACGCTCCGAACCTCATGCAAATTAGACCGTATACTACTCCTGAATCTCGACAAAGTCCACCAAATACAGATATATATATATATATATATGTATATGTGTATGTATAGATGTGTACATATGTATACAGACGCAATTTCATAATTAAATTGGTACATCTGACGGAGCGCGTGTGTTGCCCGAACTATCGAATGGAAGACGTTGGAGGAGCACACAGCGAAGGTGTACACACCCTTAGTTGGAATATACACAGCTCTTGGAATAATCATTATTCAATCAAATATTCCGATGGTTTCAGGCAACGAAATGTCCCCAAAGTTCCGTTGGTTTAGTTTCTGCCTCTAATCATCATGCACGTATATATATTATATATATGTGTGTGTGTGTGTGTGTGTATGTTCGATATTTGCAGTAGTTCAAACATAAGATGATAAAAAAGTCGCTGACCGCTATTTACCTCCATTTCGGAAAAGCATCGAAGCACTTCGACATTCAATTCCGTGTAGCTGGCATTTCTAATTGGCGGTCTGTGAATCAAGTGAATTTACATTCGTAGATGGGTTTCCATGATGTTGTTTTTGTTTATGTGATACCATATTAGGAGGGTATTTAGACAGGAACGTATCAGAGTGTACATGTTGGTTCTGAAGCAGGAAGTTGTTGGAGTGTGATTCAGTCCAGTGGTTTTCTACTCGATGTAACGCTATCAGGAAGAGTGTCGATGCACTTTTTGTAGCTCGAAGCTTAAGCTTTAAGACTGGTCCATTGAAGTTTGGAAGAAAAATGAATGGTGGGAGATGAGCCGTGTGGAGGTCGGAAAGAAGGTGAATTTCGGCGAATTTTTATGGATTCGGATTATGCTTTATTCTCGAATAATTATTGTATCGGAAAGAGGGAAAAATAAAACAATTCTGTTCAGTTTTTCTGAAGAAATCGTCGTTTTCGACAAAATTTCTAAACTAAAGGCAGACGAAGCTTCAAATTACAAGTTCAAAGTGATATATATTTTTTAAGAGAGATAAATTTCCAGTGCGGAGCTCGAAAAAAACAGCGAATTACGACAATTTTTTATGTATACCCAGTTGATAGAATGGATATTTCATTAAATGGCTGTTATTCAACATATCTTTAAGTATCTTTACAAATTTTCTTACAAGGTTTTGTAGCAAAGTGGCGGATGAAGCGAGTCACCTTTGTTTGTTAGTGTCCTGCGGCTGGAAAAAACCTCCAATTTTTAACCTCGAATGAAAATCCAAAATAATTTGATTTCTAGATAATATTCGCCTTCGCAGTACGCAAGGAAAAAGAAAAATATCGATTAAGGATAAAATGGTGCGATATTGAAAAAAAAACTGTTCTTAGTTAAGAATAACGCCGAAAATAATTTTTTTCGTAACAAAGATTTCAACATATAAAAAGTCCCCTACGTACGCCGATATAGAATGTTGCTATAAGATGCAGAAAAAAAAATCTACTTAATCGTTGAACAATTGCCGATGTAATGTTGCCGGCCACACGACACTATCAGACTGGCTTCTGGCTCAAAGTTTTTATACGAGAGATCTTTTTACAATTTGCCAGAGCGTGCATTATAATTGCTCTAACGGTAAAAGGATGGAATGAGTCTTGCCCGTGCGTGGCTGAATTGTGGAAAAATAAAAAATTATCTCGTTTGTGTATCACACGCGTCACTTTCGCGGAAAAAAAAATCTCTCAATCAGACTCAAATTTAATTGATCGATCGTTGAGTTTACTGTTTCGTCGTGGAAGACACAGAACTCTGAACCCTATAAAATAAGATTAATTTACGAAAATAAGCTACATCTGTATTTATTTGCGTAAGTTTGTAATCGTTGTGAATTCAGACTAGCCTGTTTTGCTCAGCCTGAAATTTTAATTCTACTTTGCCTGAGAGTACCAAGCACATTATATACGTGTCTTACGTGATAATAGACCACGTTCTTGTACTGCGCCTACACATCGAATCTTCGTAAGGAGTCACGCGAGGGAAACTTCTCGCGGATTATCCGTCTGTACAAAAAGTTTGTTAATCGTTTTCGAGAACGTGGCCCTTGGTCGTCTGCATGATATGGCTCGTAGTACATTCTCTTGTACGTTGCGAATTTCATATACATTGTCTGTATATGATGTTAATATGCTGATAAAAAATTCGACATACAATATTTTTTCCAATAAAAAGAAAAAAAGGCACTTGCATTTGGCAATTCCATCGTGCAAAAATTGTTAAGGGCGGGGTAAGGTTAATTCGGTGAAAAAAAAGCATATTTTCAAGAATTTTTTTAAATGATACAGGTAATGCTGGTTTATTTAATTAATTTCCATATAATAATACAACATCTGATCTATATTTTCCTAAATTTTCATTGCAAAATATTGATAAATAAGCCGTTGGCAGCAAATCTCCGCAGGCGCCTCGAAAAAAAGTTGTTTTGCGGTGTACGCTATAACTCGTCATTGGATCATCTGAAACAAAAAAATTAAAATGCGTTTATTAGGTGAGATGTTTCTCGAGGTAACGCCGCCGAGTTTTTTTTATAATTATTTTTTATCTTACAATAACAAATTTGCCGACTTTTTTCGCGAAAATCGCGTTTTTGACTTCCAAGTACTACCGAAAAAGAAAAAATCGATTAAAAAAAAACTCGGCAGCGTTACCTCGAGAAACATCTCACCTAATAAGCGCATTTTGATTTTTTTTGTTTCAGATGATCCAGTGACGAGTTATAGCGTACACCGCAAAACAACTTTTTTTCGAGGCGCCTGCGGAGATTTGCCCCCAACGGCGTATTTATCAATATTTTGCAATGAAAATTTAGGAAAATATAGTTCAGGTGTTGTATTATTATTATGTGGAAATTAATTAAATAGACCAGCATTACCTGTATCGTCTAAAAAAATTCTTAAAAATATGCTTTTTTTCACCGAATTAACCTTACCCCGCCCTTAATATCACGAGTCATTTATAGTCGTAACGATTGTCTATTCAAAATAAAATGATATGAATGTGATAATTGCAAAAAAATGACAGTGAATAAATAAGTATACTTATTCATCGTCGTTTTATAAGGACGATTTTTGCAATAAAAAAAATATCTTATTATATAAAATTACTAGCCTTCACCCGCGACTTCGTCCGCGTAGATTTCGGATATACACTTTGTTTGATTTGAAAAGGAGACAAGCAACATTTTATATTTAAAAAACTAAAAAAAACCAAATTCAAATTCGCATTCAACCTCGTTGAATTTTAGAAAATGCAGAAATATGTGTTGCATTATTTGCATTGTAGAGCATTTAGGCCAAATTTCAAGTAGCATCGACCAAAAAAATATTGTTTCCTACACAAACTTTTCCACGCCCTTGTAACCCCTTGAGGGATAAATTTTTGGAACCGCTGAAATACGTGTTTCATTATTTGTATTGTAGAGAATTTATGCAATCTTTCAAGTCAATCCGACTAAAAAAATATGTTATTCTATACAACATTTTCCATCTCCTTGCAATATCTTAAGGGTTGAATGTTCGGAAATACTGTAGTGCATGTTTCATTATTTCCGTTATAGAGTGTTTACGCCAAGTTTCAAGTAAAACCGACCAAAAAAATATTGTTTTCTACACAAACTTTTCCACCCCCTTGCCCATTGAACCCCTTAAGGGTCAAATTTTGGGAAATGCTGAAATACCTGTTTCATTAATTTTATTTTACAGTGTTTGTGCAACGTTTTAAAGAAATTCGACCAAAAAAATATTTTTTCCCATACAAATTTTACACCCCATTTCACCCCCTTAAAGATCAAATTTCAAAAAATCCTTTCTCAATGCACCTCTACACCCTCTAAGGTGAATATGGACCAAATTTCATGTTTCTATCTTCAGTAGATTAGGCTGTGCGTTGTCTGTTAGTCAGTCAGTTGGTCAGTCACGGAACAGTTATATTGTATATATCGATTAGAAGTATAACATTATTATATTCATACCCATTTATTGTGAATAGACAGTTTTTACGACTGTAAATAATTCGTGATATTAACCATTTTTATAAAGTGCGATTGCCAAATGCAGATGCAGATGTTTGTTGAATATATATATATATTTTTTCACGCACACGCTCATATATGCATATTACTGATTCGATAATTGCTACAATGATAAATTCATGAAGCATTTATCGTGAAATTCACGACTGTCAATGGCAGATGCTCACTTTGCATTAGAGAAAAAACTGTATAATGTTTGTATCTAAATATTTGTATTGTGTCGATCTTTTATCACCTTTTAACGTACTGTGTACAATATATATATTTGTAGGAGCCATATTCGCGATGGTTTTGTAGATAAGGGAATAAAAGGGACCGTTTAAGTTTTCTTCAGTAATTTCTTTGCCCTTCTTATCGCGCTTTGCCCTTTTTTCATCTCACGATCGTTCCTTCTTTCCACGTTTACTCGTTCTTTCAATGGATTCTGCTGTTATCTTATTATCTCTTTTTCCTCCCCGCCTGTGTTCTTTTCGTCGCGGATATCTTTGCATTACCATCATTACTGATGCCACCGACCTCTTTCTTTTAAGCGTAATTCTAACCTCACGTGTTTATGTGTGTAGTTTTTTTTTACTATGTGGTCGAAGAATAATCATCTTCTTTGTATACTTCATACCGAGGGTCATCATGGAAGTTCTATAAAGTGCTATTGAAAATCAATTTCACAGTAGCTGATTTTAACCCTAGAAATCACAACTCATTTTTTTTAAGTGAAACTTCTTATACGAGGTTCCCCGTTTAACGGTTGCGTTACTTTCTAACGCTACCGTGGAGGGGGAAAAGAAAGAGAAAGAGAGAGATAGCCGGTGAGTGAAAGGAGAGACATGCGCATGCGCACTAGTACCCCCATGGTGTACGAAGAAGCATACGGCGCATCACTAGCAACCTTTCTAAAAACATTCTTGATTTGCTTCTGCTACTCAGCAATATTTTTAAAATGTGCCTCAAGTGACGCTCCGTAGGCATTGCTTGTTGCGTTATTCTGTTTACCTCGGTGTATTTACATTCGATTTATAGTGTGGAGAATTTTAGTTGCTGTTTTTTACATTTTATATAAACAATTTGTAAAATATATGAGGTGAGTGACATGTGATGAATATAGAAAGTGATAATTTAAAACACTGAAAGTGTGAAAAGTGGAAAATGACTAATAATTGTGGAAATAACCCACCGAGTTCGAGGTTATCTGAAGGTATGTTTTATTTTATCTTCTTCTATCATTCTTAATAATTTCCATCATTCATAAATAATTTAAAAAAATAATAAAAGGGACGATGAAAATGATGAATGAAAATAGTCAACAGAAAATCTAATGTGAATTTAACATAACTTGCTTTTTAAGATTATGAGCCTCGTTAGAGGTTAAATGAAATTAAAAATGGGAAAAAATTGTATTTAATTCAATTTTAACTGCAATCGTACAAAAGTCAATCAAGTTTTCGATGAATTCCAAATTTATAATTGAATTGTCAATGCAGAGTTAAGTTTTTGATCGAAAATTAAATGAATAAAAGTTTATCTTGTACTTTTGCAGTTTAAGAAAATTCAATCAAATGTTTTATCTTTCTTTGCAGCACAATCTCGTATCTTCATTCATCAGTGACATGAGTATTTGAAGTTTCACTTCTAACGAACGTGGCTACCACGCATATAATTTTTATCTACAAACGCACGACTGGGGTCTATATGCACCCCATGCCTTTCTTGATCATAAAACTGGTCGTACGGAAATAAATGAACGCCGTTGTGAGAATTTTTACCACGTTCAAATCGAAAATATGCGATCAAGCTTGTTTACCATCCCAAGCTTCCGTAAATGTCTCGAAGCAGTTGATTGGTCAATGTTGAAGTTATATCCGATCTCTGTAGTCGTCAAATGCCGGCTGGTGTCGATTAAAGCCTTGATTTTATCAACATCAGTAGTGACTGGCCGACCGAAGCGAGGAGCATCTTGGATATAAAAATCTCCATAACGAAATTTCGCAAACCACTTCCGACACCCACTTTCGCTTGCAGCATTCTCTCCGTATATGGCGCATATATTTTTATGAGTTTGCAGCGCATTTTTGTCTTTTCGGAAATGGAAAAGTGAAATGCATCGAAAATACACGTTTTTTTCCTTCCATGTGTCAAAATATAATGAAACTTCCTATACGTCACGGATCTCGATGAACATTTTTTAAATTTCGGCACAAGTTTCAGCTTTCACTTAATACACGACACATATGGTTGACGCATGTGCGAGCGGAAAAACAACTGCGCACGACATTTGTTGGAATTTCGCTACGGAATTACGCATAGACCCAATATGTTATATATTTAGTTTATTTAAGGTAAAAATTGTACATACGAGAGGACATTGGCATCTAGCCACTGCATATTATATTCGTGAACAGCGCAGGGTTGGCATCTCTCGGCCGAGAGTGGCGTTGTGTCGTTGAAAACCGACAGAGCATCATAGCCTGAAGAGTTGACGTCAAAATTTCTTGGCATGTGCCGTTTGCGGCTAAAGGTAATAGTTTCGCTAAGGCGTTTTTCTATAGATTTTTTAATTTATTTGGAGTTAAGAAGTTAGGACAGTTAATAATTTAGGACACTATTAAGTGATTACCTGCAAAATTCCGAAAGGATTCACCGTTGTGTATTCGAGATATTGGCAATCAAAGATTGCACGCTTTCACACGTATTCTTATGGGGAGCAGTGGAAAATTTCACGCAATAACGTCGAAACTTTTCTACAGATTAAAAAAAAATTTCAATCACAGAGGAACGTATGATGAAGTGGGTAAAAAAAATCGTGAATTTTGACCGTCTAATTTCAGAGATATAGCGATTTAAATAAAGCAATGTCTAGCGAGGCTAGCGCCACGAAGCGACTGGAGCAGACTAGAACTAGATTACAGTAGTGTGTGCATATCCGTATACGCAGAGTATCTACGCATTAGTAGCCGGCATGGATAGTCTGATACAAAAGTGAGGGTTAGGTGAACATTATTATTAGGCGTTTTCATCATTACTTTATAAGTTTTTACATCCCGATAAGGATTTTGCACTATTTCGAAGCTTTCATCGATTGAGCGGCGACTAAAATTTACAAGGTAGCTGTGGCGAGACTTTTACCTTAACTGGACTCGACTATGTCACCATAAAAGCAACGGAATTGTGAAAAATATTTTCTGCAATTCGCAATGTTCTAAAAAAGTTTTTTTTCTTCAGGGATCTGAATTTCGCATTTCTTCATTACTCGAATGTCTCGTACATCCGGTAGCGTAGATACAGAAACTCCGCTCATCTCTCGTTCACCTTGAAAGCGAAGTTGCGGCAAGATGGAACAGCCGTTGAGCCAGACCAACTTGAATCACCCAGAGACCTTTAAACCCTACCACGGGCGTAAATTTCAGGGTTAAGGTGCACACGCGAAGGGAGTACAAAAGTTTCTTCGTCTCGTCGTAACTTCCGGTACAGTTGGTACGGGTGCGATAACCCGGGCGATATATATATATATATATATATATATATATATATATATATATATAGAAATAAAAGACAAGTGCAGCCGAGTTTCGCGACGCGGAGACTTTCTTCGTATAATTCGAAAAATCTGTAATTTGTTACTTTTGCAGTTTTCGACTACTCATGAGGCTCATCGAACCATGAGTTGTATAATATGCTCACCCACTTTTTGGCTACTTCAACCGTTAAGTAAGAAGCCTCGTCTCTATCTATACGGAGTGCGTAACGAACCGAAGCTACAATTGACGCACTTTTCAAAACTTCATTTCCCTCCTTTCATCAGAATCATAAAATGTTTTGGCTTTTATCTCGGACACAGTGAATATGACAAATTCAGCCGTCTCTAATTTCTTTTTCCAACGTTGTTCCGACCTCTCGAAACTTCGTTGGAAGTCTCTGGACCTTTTTATTAATTTTCGTCTCTGCGTATATAATTTGACGTCCATGTTAATTATTTGGGCTCCCGACGTAGTCGGGTTGCTTAATCTCATATAGGAAATTGTGTGTATGTGTGTGTGTGTGTGTGTGTGTATGCTTACGGGATAATGTTGGACCAGGTCTTGTCTTAACGTTGCAGAAAAGGAATTATTTTTCTAAATATATATGTGTAGCTACATACAAGTGCAAAGGAATATTCAGTGCATGAGAAAAGTAGAAATTTCCTCGAGAGATAAAGACAGGCGTCTACGCTTACCAAGCCCTTCGTTTTCACGTTGAGCTACTTGACACAGCCACACACATATATGCATGTATATATATATATATATATATATATATATATATATATATATATAGTACATATACATATATTATTCACATACGCCCCCGCGCTCGCGGCCATTTCTCACGAGCATTGGCGCCGAAAGTGAGCTCTCTCTCTCTCCTTGAGATTGGGATCGATTTGAATGGCTCAAATGCTCTTAAGGATTGAACACACCTTCCAGCGGGATTGATCAATGTAAACGCTCCGTCCATCCTTCTCAAGATCGATGAACTATAAACAGACCATCATTTTATTGAGAATCCAATTAAACAATTTTTCTCATTGAAATACCGAAGATTTTTTTCAAACTTACTTACTTTTGATTATTTTCGTCGGGAGTAGTTTAATTAGCGTAATTTCTTTGGCAGTTATTATCGGTGACGTTTGTCAATCTAGGTTCTTCACGAAAAACGTATCAACGTTCGGAACCGAAAATCACCTATATGCTCGGATGTATTTCGACGAATATACGAAAGGCCTCCATTGAGTTCCAGCGAGGGCGCTAAAATATTCATGGCAGTTTCTTAAAACCACCCTCTACGCCAATGTCGCGTTCACCCTTGGTCAAGGAGGGATAGACCGGGCTGGCCACCCGCTTCAACAACCCAGCTCCTCCGCCGTACTGGATATGTGTGCGTCCGTGTACGTTCTGGCGGGCCGAAGGGTGGCAAACAAGCAGAATGGAGGAAAACGAAAAAGAGCAGGAGAGAGAGAGAGAGAGAAAGAGAGAAAAGAGAGAGAGAGAAAGAGAGAAATGGAAAAGGGAAGGAAAGTGTGGTGGAATGGGATGCACGTTGATAAAGAAAGAGGGGAAGCGAGAAAAGAACGGAAAAGCCTCGTCTACTTATACATTTTTTTCACGAATACACACCACATACGTGTAAGCCACTGTGCATATGAGAAGCTGATTTTTCCGGGTTTTCGCGCATTGAATTTTGTACCTGAATCAATATACGTGAAGACGATTTTTATGACTACCTGGAAGAACAATATTTCATATATATTGATATATATATATATATATATATATATATATATATATATATATATATCATTGCAACACTTGCAACAAAAAGTAGTCAAGCTGTTAATATATGAGGTGTTAAAATATCTTACGTTAATCCCAGTTTTCTTTTTTGTTCTTAATCGCAAAAGACTTTTGAGCGAACCTTACTTTTTTTTGACTGACCAAATATTCGCCGTTTCGTGACGATAGAATTAGTGTGCGGAGGAATTTTTTTTTCACTTTACGTATGTGCTATGTGAAAAGATAGAGAAAGTAAGAGGAAAACAGCGCGCGAAAAAGTCTTGACCAGAGTCTTGCTCGGCCGGCCAGTGTCCGCTTTCCCTGGGGAGAAGCTGCGATAGGGGAAATACCAAGCAACACGCGAGCGAAAGAAGGATAGCGATGAAAACGCCGAAGGAGAGGCGGAAGGAAATTTGCTAGTGGAATAACAGAGGTAGAGATATGGTGGGACCAAACGGAGTAAGAACGAGAAAGAGAGAGAGAGAGAGAGAGAGAGAGAGAGAGAGAGAGAGAGAGAGAGAGAGAGAGAGAGAGAGAGAGAGAGAGAGAGAGAGAGAGAGAGAGAGAGAGAGAGAGAGAGAGAGAGAGATGAGTGAGAGAGAGGGAGGGAGGGAGGGAGAGAGAAAGAGACAAGCAGAGAGAGAGAAAGAGAGAAAGAGAGAGAGAGAGAGAGAGAGAGAGAGAGAGAGAGAGAGAGAGAGAGGGAGAGAGAGTAAGAAAGCAGAGACGAGAGATGCCGTAAGAGCACAGGGGTGAAGCCATGAAGAGTGAGCAGGACGAGATACAACGAGGAACTGAGCGGCCGTACGCGAGGATGACAGGGGGCGTATAAAGCGAGAGAGAGAGAGGGATCCATCGCGAGAAAGGATAGGGCAGTACATGAACGCGAACCAAGGAAGAAGAAGAGAAGAGAAGGAAAGAGAGACAGGGAGAGAAGGATACAGAGAGAGAGAGAGAGCGAGATAGCGCGAACGAGCAGTACACTGAGACCATGAGGGCAGTTCGAGCTAAATAGGAAGAAGGCAAGAGAGGAAGGAACTTGCTACAGAGCACACAGGAAAGAGATGGAAGAGAGTGAGAAAGGAATGAGAAAGAGGGATGAGGCTCTCTATCTCCCTGCACTTCTAACTAACATGTATTTTGCATAAAGCTTACATTACTTGAATTACAATGCTACGGTGCTGTCTCATCCCTACCGCCTTCCCGAGATGGTGCCATGTAAATTGCTTCCATGAGATATATATAGGAAGAGCTTGCACTCACATTTGTGCGTACTGGCACACGCACACACACACACACACACACGCACACACACACACACACACATATATGCCTAAATATTCTCACCGAGTCCGTAGGTATTTTCACTTTTGTGTGTGTATGTTCTGCTTCTCTGGCGACTATCACCTAAACGGATGTAGAGGCGAAAGCTTTGGAGTGTGCGTGCTTTTGCCGGTTAACGAACACTCAGAGATCCTTTTTAGTATCAGCACACGAAGCATTTGCAAGATGAAACTGACCGGTTGAACTACAGTTTGCGCCGTACGTTCTCAATGGCAGGCATTATACAACGATCACGTTCACCGTGCGCCGAATGGCTCGCTCCTGTTGAGGTATGCAAGAGTATTCGCCCGAAAATCTATGGTTTCGTTCCGTGTGTGCGGTCGTCTTGATAGCACCATCATAAGTGTTTGTGTGTCAGTGGCGTGCACACATCCATTCACTCACGCTCGAAGCTCTCTGTCGTTCCTTTCGAGTCTGTATAATTCTTGGTTGTGCGCGCGCGATTCTCTTGGACAGCGTTTCTCCGCGCCCTCACGGGCTTCCTCCTTGCTTTTCCTCCAGCATCCACCCTGCCCGTTCCTACGGCTACGGCCTTCCCTCCGCCGACGTTTTGGACTACGCGACTTTGGGTGGCAACGCCTGCCGTTGCCCAAGCTTTGCTCTTGTACCAGGGAGGGTTGGTGCGCGCGAGAAAATTCATTACCTCCACTCATTCCAGCACGTTATCGCGCGCACGATATAATTGATTGCCTCCATGCTTCGTGGACGGCCGGAGGTCAAATCGCAGCTCGTGCTCTATACCTACACACGTATAACTCGGAAGCTTTCCCGGCCTTACCCGCCGAGTTACCATTACGCGGGTTGGCTCTTTAAGGACCGATATAGAGAACGCGGCCTAATACTGGCGAATAGCAATCACTGGCAGACGACGTTTTCAAGGATATCGATTGTCGATCCAGTAGTCCGAACTTGTGAATGCGTTCCAAAAGATTCCAGCCCCTAGTGGCTTTTTTCGTCGACGTCATGCCGGATAAATTGCAATGCCGGATTCAATGCAATAACTTGATGGAAAAAGTCATACGTCGCGGAATCACACAGGCGTGTTGTTTCGGTAGTCAGATAGGCGGAGCTTATTCATCCGTGCGAAGGGGAAAGATAACGGCGTATGAGATACGCAGAATTCAAAGCCTAAGATAATAAGGTTGGACGTGAGTGCGCGTCAGTCAAGGATAATTATGCTTGCCCGCTCTCCATGCGGCAATCCTTTACCACCGTGACATCTATCGTCCGCGTATATAGTTCAATGCTTCGTGAAGATAGGGAGACTCGTGAGTAAATCCACCCAAGAAAGGGTGAATCTGGTGAACAGCGGAAACTCATGTAAGTCCAATACAATCTCTACCATAGCCACATACGTTACGATAGAACACGACGGGTTGATGAAGATGCTATTGCGGTGATTTAAATTCAGCCGAAATTTTCGTTCGGAACCCATACTACGAGGTTACGTATAGAATTTCAAGTGAATCAATCAATGAGATAAGAAGACGGCAAAAGGAGGTTCGGAATTTAAGGGATGCGAATCGATCGACGGACCGGAATGCCCGAGTATCGGGACGTCTTCTTTCACTGTACATCTAACCGGAGTGCTATCTACGCGTCACACGTAAAGCGAATACCCAATTTCATCTGGCGCGACTTTATACGTAGCTATTTGACCCAATACCCCAATACTGATTAATCCATCGATAAATTGAAAATGCCAGGGAATTGGAAGTTCCACGGTAGTCACCATAACCATCAACTGTATTTTCGCGAGAAATGTTGTATTCCTCTTGAATCCGCCGTAAGCTCAGATATGCATGCGTTTTCAAGTGGAAGCAAGCATTCCTCTCATCAATTCTGATTCGACAAATCATGCTGCGAAATACATTTGAAAAAAATTATATTTACATAAGAAAGAAACTTGGTAACTGCTAGCGAGCAAAGATCCGGCGAGCATGCTGGTGTGTAGAGATCTGGTGCGGTTGCTGCGTGAAGACGCGTAGTGGCCGAGCCAGCAAAGCAGAGTCGCCAGCCTTCCAGGCATAAGGTGGACGGACCAGCCAGCGCAGAGAGAGGGAGAGAGAGAAGCGGAGGCAAGCTAGCAAGAGAGGCTACTTTGTATGTACGCATGCTGACATCTTACCCACCACCCGGCCCTCACTTCCAACCCCCGTTTACGCTGGAGGGCGACGAAAGGGGGGAAAGTAGGTAGGGGGGAGGGGCGGGGGCAGATCAATACTCGCACCCCCTGGACCAAAGCCACCACCTTCCCTCGTCACCCTACCCCACTTCGTCCAGTAGTCGCTGGCTGCTTCTGGCGTCTCTCCCGACCCCTACACTTACCAACCACCCTCCTCCTTCATTTCCCCTTTACCCAGGCTGGCCGTTGTGTGTGCTCACCACCCACGTATGTGAGCCAGCCGGACCTCTTAGAATCACCGGCGGCCCCCAAAAACCAACCCAACCCACAGTCACGGTACGGCGTTACCGCTGGTGGACCACGGATCACGGTGGTGTGTTGCGCGCTATAACGAAACGCAGAGCCGGAGCCACCCTCTCCGAGCCTTCGACACTCTCACTTAAGCAACCACCCTTCCTTTAGACGTTCTCTCCAGGTTCCAGAGTTTTCCTCCTTCGCTCCTTTAAAGCGATGTCCTCGTATTAGAAGATTGAGTTTCCGTTGTTACTTGACTGGACCGTTTCTCACGTGGTTGTACTTACGTTGTCACAACTTCCCCGCTGTCAAAACCAGAATATGGAAATGGCCTTGGCGTTTGTAAAGCTCGCGTCTAGCTGTTGTCTTGCCACTTTCCATGATGAGACGGACAGAAAGAAGCCTCGTGCTATCTAAGAGTTACGACACGATCTCGTACGTAATAAATATTGCAGAGCTGTTTCGGTTAATAGCCATATTTACGTATTGAAAAGGCCTGCGGATGGTGGTAGAATGATAAGAGTCCATCAATAGGTAGAATAAGTAGCCCAGAGGATGAATCACTTTCCTCAATTCATCGAGGAAACCTAAAGCCTTATGCATGCCCGCCTGTGTGGTAAGAACGAAGGCAGGTATCTCAATTGATATTTCTTCTAGCAGTTTTGTTGACAATAGGCTAATGCCATCCTCTACTCTGGCAGGGACAATGGAAATTGTTCCTGCCCATGCTTTAGAGAAGTTCTTGTATTGTTTAATCATTTATGCTTGGGCTGAGGAAATATCGTTAGGCGAACAAAAAATCTGGTCAACGGCATAATCCCCGGGTTACATCGTCGCGGCTGACGATTTTTTTTTAAGAAGACATGCCTTTCAGAATACGACGGCTTGGCCGTTGGTCCTCCATATAACACATTCTACAGTTGACTGTTTTTTTTTTCATTGGCCATCAAGCACTTTTGCATTACAATTAATCCGAGAGTTTAATGGCTTTGATCCCTTGATGCTGGCCACCTGGTTTTTACCCTGTGATCTTCCGTAGGACAATGCCCACCTCTCGGTTCTCATAATGATGACGATCATCATCATCATCATCGTTGGAGTCGTAGCTAAAGGGGGATCGCGTGAGATGACCTCCGTCACGACATCGGATAGTCGCGAGCGGACAGTCTCATAGATCTTCGCAGCATCCCTACTTATCCTCGGCTCGCAGTGTTGTACATACCCTCGTGGCAAGGGTTGGAATTTTTCTAGCCGACCCTGGGAATTCTCGGGCGGGTCACGTACGCTCTATGGACCACGGTCCTTCTGGTACTCTCTCTTCTATTGTCTTCGAGTATAATATTTACCGGCTGAAATCTCATGCCGATCGTGAATAGGGCTCGATTGAGAAGAGGCGTTGAAAACTCAGGAAGTATAGAGTGAAAAAAGGAACTAGCTTGACGACAATTCAGACTCAACTAAAAAGTTATAACTGCAACGTAGAAAATGATGTACAGTATAGCAAATGGGATTATCTAAAATTAGTTTTCACAACACTCCGATACCAAAGCGTTATCCCTATTTTCGTTGCATATGAGTGACCATGAAGTTTTGACCTTTATAAGCTTTTATCCACTATTTGTCCATCTATGAGGCACAACATCTTTTATTTTCGTATTTGATTCCATCAATCACCATTTAAATATATACATATAATACAGTTCTGTGACTGACTCACACCTAGACAACGAACAGCCTAAACCTCTGACGATAGAAACATGAAGATTTGAAGATATATTCCTTCGAAGGTGTAAAGGTGCGCTAAGAAAGGTAAATATTCTTCAAAACGAATAATAAAACGCATATGTTCGGATGTTTTAAAACCACCCCTAATTAGGGGTACATCGGGGTCTTGAAGTTTGTATGAGGAAATTGAATTCCCTGCTTTTATCTCAATAAAATTCAGAAGATATGTTCCTCAAAGGGCGTAGAGGTGCACTAAGAAAGGATTAGCTTCTCGCATGATCGACTATACCCCGACTAGAAATTTTGATCCGGGACTGACTAGGCCCGGATCCGGCATCCGTATCCCGTAATACGGCACTGAACAGGCGCCCGGATCAGGGCTTTATCAGGCGTGTAACGCTTTTTGGCATCCGACCCGGATCCGGTTGCCGGTTGCGGCCCTGATCCGGCTACCTGTTGCGGCCCTGATCCGGCGGCCGGATAAGGCCTTGATGCGGCTGCCGGTTACGGCCCTGATCCGGCTGCCGAGTACGGCCCTGATTCGGCCCTGATCCGGCTGCCGTGGCTGGAATGAAAAATAAAAAAGGCAACAAATGGTGAATAAAAAAATTCTGGTAGTATTTTTTGTTTCCATATACTTTATTTGTGGTCCTACATATACGTT
The DNA here is from genome assembly GCA_963932345.1 of Ophion ventricosus. Classification (NCBI taxonomy): domain Eukaryota; kingdom Metazoa; phylum Arthropoda; class Insecta; order Hymenoptera; family Ichneumonidae; genus Ophion; species Ophion ventricosus. The sequence continues at coordinate 13,336,260 of OZ010718.1, forward strand.
AATTGGATTAAAACGTGTTTTGCCTTGTGAAAGTTTTTTGCCTAACCTCGGGTTTCGAACCTAGTCTTCTAATTCTAGAGCTAAACGCGCTACCTACTTAGCCATCCTAACACTTGTAGGAATTCTCTTTTTTCGTTGCTTATATTATCATCATTTAAAAAACAATCAATATTTTTTATGGCGTTTAAGTTAGCATCGAAGTTAGCAATATGCAATGAAAATTAATACTTTTTGACCGCTGAATTTCGTTTTGCCTGATTAGGCACTAAAAGTAATCCACACGTTTTTACTTATTCTTATTAAAGCTTTACGACTTGAATTTACAAAAAAAGACTTTTGATGACGATCAAAATAAACGAATAAAAAATGAGAAAAAAAAATCGTTGCATTCCACCGATGCAAAATTCAACGTTATTTTGATTCTCTTTTTAAGGAACTAAAAAAAGGGGAATTTGGTATTTATGAATATAATAATTTCGATAACAATAATAAACTCTCTTATATTTTTATTTTTATATTATTTAGAAATTTTTCAGTCTTCACATCTTTGTTTATTCAACAAATAACAGCTTCAATAAAACATTTTCGGCTAATAAAGTTTAAATAATCCGTTGATTAAAACTATCGCTTTAATCTTTCGATTACTCCTTCCCAGTCTTCGCCCTCGCTTGACGTGCACCGTCCCAATCTTTTGCAGCATTTATAATTTTGCCTAGCGATTTTTCGATGTCCCTTCGGTATATTGGTTGATTATTCATCTCATATTTTTGAATAAGCACGGCTAAATTGAAAACAAAAAAAGAAAGGGTACTGGATGCAACTGAATCAGGTCCAGACTCGTCGGATGCACTGCTCGTGTGATTTGTATTAAGCGACGAGGCATTGTTGTCAAGATTTGGAGGCAATTCTTCGCTTGGCTCTAAAAATACCATTACAAAAATAATAGATATTATGCATGTTAATAAATAATAATAGATATTGTTAATTTTGAAAGTAAAGAATATATAATATAAATGAAAATGTATATGTATACATATATATATATATATACATACCTAGTACGAGTGAAGAATTCACTTCTGTTAGCCGTTGTTTTTTTCTCTCTGCATATATAGCACGCCACTTTCGCACCCGTAAGTGTCCCATTAATTTTTTTCGGGACTTTTTTTTATCCATTTTGCACTATGATGTCAGCCAGGAAATTGGAAAAACGCCTATATGCGCGTGCATACACCGCCAAGACTCTCGCAAATATGGCGGCTTCAACACACAAGTCAGGCTGCAGTCCGGAATGCCGTAGTACGGCACGCCTGATCAGGGCCGGATGTCCACCGGATCAGTGGAACCGTAGTACGGCCGTAAAAAGGCACCCTGATCCGGCCGTAGTAAGGTAGCCTGTGCGGCGCCGTAAAACGGCGTCCACGGACGCCTTGTTACGGCGCCGCACAGGTTACCCTACTACGGCCGGATCAGGGTGCCTTTTTACGGCCGTACTACGGTTCCACTGATCCGGTGGACATCCGGCCCTGATCAGGCGTGCCGTATTACGGCATTCCGGACTGCAGCCTGATCAGGGCCTGATCAGTCTTCAGGCTGCCGGATCAAAATTTCTAGTCGGGACGTGGGATGTTCGAGCGTATCGAGTGTCCAACACTTCAATGTGCTGCCGAACACCAAAGAATGTTGTCTAAAGAACTATATTGCAAAGCCATATACTTTATATAGACAACAATGACATTGTATGGTACTGGAATTTGAAGTTAGCACTTTTATACTAATATTTCATTATTAATAATTACCAATCCTTACTGCAGTCAGTCTGTCTACCATCGCGCCTGAAAAATCTGACACTGCCGTCTCTCTTTATTTGTTATTTTGTCTCTCTTTGTCTATCTCCTCTCTGGATCAAATCCTAAAGTCGTCGCTTCCTAAAGTCGACGAAAAGTTAGTATCCTATACAAACCTGCCTGGAAAGCACTGTAGAAAAAGCAATGCTGAGATTTCTGGCGGGTTTCCGCTCTGAAGGAGGTAACGTTCGTGATCTTGGGACATGGGATAACTCTGTTGATTAACTGGTCGATTCCGGCATTCTGTCTAACAATCACCTCACGTCGACACCGTGGTAGAACGGTCACTTGAACGGTCAGGCCCTCCTGACCTTCGGTTCGTGTCTCGGTCAACGCGATTGCATGCTCGTCGAACTTAATGACAGTATAATGATCCCCGCTGTATTATGGTACCGTGTTGTTCCGTGGACACAAGAGAGTCGTTGTGTGGACACCGCGCTTGGACAGGATCAGTAATGGCCAAGCGACACCTCTCTCTATCTCTCTCGCTCTCTCTCTCTCTCACACACTAGATGGATTACGCGTGTTCGTCCGGTCGGCTTTATGACTGATGGGCGTCACGCGCCCCCGGACACGCACGACCAACGTTACATACTGAAGAGTATGCGCTTATACATCGAGACGTGCCGGACCCGGGTGAATCTGCGTCTAATCCTGATTAATCGAGGATTGCACAGGTCACTCGTTCCGAAGTAAGCGACCACAGAAAACCGGGAGCAACCGGAATGGTCAGCACTCGTGCCGTGCATATGTCACAGTAGTGGTGATATGGTAAATGGATCGACGATTTAATATGTTGGATACCTTCTACTTCACGACGTCGTATGCTCACCCGCCGTCTTGATTACCTTACTGTTGTTAGAGTTATTGTTAGGATCGCTGGACCAATACGTCGCTTTTGTGGAGCTAAGTTTTTCTAATTTTTTACTGTATCTAGGATGATTTAAAGTTCCTTCATCCGGAAATAAATGAATCGTATATGAGACCAAGCCATGTATTTCTCCTCGCCCGATTGCTAATTGAGAGTTTAAAAATTGAAGCATCTGGAAATTTCGAACTTTGGGGATTAATAATGGAAATGCTTACACTTAAGATACTGACAAACGCAGCTCACTTTGTAAATTTCGTATATGCTTTAATTACGTTATACTGATTACCAACAATTCCATTTTTAGAGGATTTTGCATATATTCGACTTCGAGGACCTCCCTCATAGTGGCCTATTTTCACTGGACTCAATTTCATACAAAATGCTGTATCTCCAAAATTGCTGACGGAAGAATTTCAGGGTCTTCCCTTGGAACAGACACATGTGCTGATTCCCAAAATTACGTAGATATAACTGTTTAAAAATATATTTTTCCCATATCTGTATAGTGTGACACTAATTGTAAAATAATCGAGGGGGGACATTCGAGTAGAGGGCGGAAATAATAAGTAAAATTTGGGAATTATTATCTCAAAAACGATTTATCCGATTTCATCCAAGTTTGTTTTATTCAAAAGTATAAATATTAAGGTGTATTGACAAAAAAAAATATAAATATCGACTGGAAGCTCTGTTATTGTGGCCGGCATAATCATGATCCTGAGAGTGTGCCCTCTTAATTAAATTTATAAATGTTTTATTTAAAAAATGTGATTTATGCTTTTTTTCGTATTTTAGTCTTTAAACGGATTTTTCACTAATCGAATGTTCATTAAATCAAATGTTTCGCGCACCATTTTCTTCTTCGTGAAAAAAAAACGAAGAAATTCATGATAAAGTTCATTTATTCCCGTAGGACCGATTTTATGATCCAGAGAAGGAGGGGTGTATCTAGGCCCCAGCTATGCGTTTGAAGGTAAAAAAAATGAGTCTTGAGTTCTAGGGTTCATATACTAAATACGTTCGAGCGAAATTCTGGATGAAACAGCTAACGCCAAATCATGCCACGGTAAGAATTTTTACTCCATTTCTCGAACATCTAATTCCCATCCTCGTGTTCAAAAGTTAATTATAATCGAGGAAGATGAAAAAAAAAAGAAATCTTCGAAATCTGTGCATCGATCCTTTCGTAGAAGTGCGTTTGGTAAAATGACCAAAAAAAAATACGAAGGCATTGGGGCGAGTGTTATATACGTGTATATAGAAGCCATAGCCCACGGAAACTACGGCACCGATCCGCACGCGTGTCCCTCGCGGGCCTATCAATTAACATATGTATATGATAACTCATGTGTTGAAGATGAGCGTGAACGCAGCCACAGTTATTTTTCGATTCTTAATTATCCCAGGTCAACGTGACAGTTATTTAGGAATCGTACGAATTAAGCATCGAATTCGTCACAGTTCTGTGCCGCTCGCAGAGTATTTCGAAGAAGGCGAGTCGACAAATTCTTTCTTATAAGTTTACGTGAATCATGGCCTTCGTAGTTGCAGGTTAAGAGCAAATACGGGTAGATATTTTATAGGAAAAAAAAGGTAACCAAAAATGGCGCCGGGATCGCAGACTTTATATCCGAAAAAAAATACATTGACTTCATGTATAAATGAATTTTATTAGTGTCAAGTAAAATGTAATAAAGTAAAATATTTTAGGATGACTGTTCAGTGATTTACTAATTGGTCGTATAGACTTTATCTCAAGTCCATTAATTCGTTATATTCGCATGAATTTGACCTAATACCAATAATTATTCTCGGTCTGACAAAAATAAAAATCTACTGAACACAGTCCCGTCGCTCGAAAAGTTTTTTGCATTCATTTTAATACAATTATCGTCTTCGTGTACATTTTATTGAAGGTAAACATATTATTTAGACAATTTCAAACTTTTACTCGAAAAGAGACGACTTGTTTGTTGTTGCTATAAATCGTAAAAATTGGTACCATAATACGTAAAGTTTGATGTACTGTTAAGGGCCACGTAACGTGGAAAACAATGACTTGTGGAAGAAATTTTATAATTAAGTTTCTGCGTCCATCTCTTGCTCCCTCCTTCCCTCTCTCTCGCTTTCTCCTTCTCTTTCTTCTTCTGGTATGATTTTGAGCATTGTCCAGGATCGAATTAAATTCAGGAATATCCCTTCCACAGGTCTGTCCCTTCGCAATGAGCGATACCAAACGCTTGAGTTGCGGACAAGGAAAGGGAAGAAGGTATATGCCTTGTAGCACAGACGAAAAACGTTTGCGTATAGCCAGTGGTCGGCCCTGTTCGTTACTTTTCGGTACTTGTTTCTTTGAGGTGACAGACCAAGGGTCACGTATGGGCGTTGCCCAAAAGCCTATCCGATTTCATCTGGCAGGTCACGCACACACTTTTTCACTATGACCCAGCCCTTCCAGCCCTCTGACTAACTTTTCGTTTCATTCGGCTTCTTTTTTTACATTATCGCTCTCAGGTAATACGGTAGTTCGTTATGCGCTCCATTGATTAGCCGTGACCGTCGTATGGCGAGCGTGTAAGCAACGAAAAAAGAAACATACATCTTCAACGCGCAACTACAAACCATATGACACACACCATGACGCTATCTGTGATAAATAGAATAATGCGAGTGGTGGGGGTAAGTAGCGACGGAGAGGGAGACGAGAGGAAAGAAAAAAAAACAGTGTCCTTTCGGCGTCGCACGTGCGTCAGCTGACCTCGGTCCTTCGTCTCTTATGTCACCGAAGTACGTTACAACCTTTTGTAAATTGTAGCGAATTCATGAGTGTCTTCAAAGTGGACGCGAGGGATGACGAAGAAAAAAGAAACAAGAAGACACAAGGTAGAGACAAAAGTTGCAAAAGTTTTCGATGTAGAGCGGGGGGGGGGGGGGATTTCGGAAGGGAAAAGGGAACATGGCCGCACTTTCGCTTGGGAAGAAATGTTGATGTCGAGGTTCAACGGATATATGCAAATTAGGAGATTCCAAATATGGTCGTTTGATTCGTGCCACCCAAACTTGCTTCTTATCTTCCGTAGGGAACATTACTTTGGAAGGCTCGATGCGTTTTTTGAATAGTGCATAAATATGGGGTGTTACGCGAGGGTTGGTAACATCCGTAAAGCATGAGGCGAAAAGTAATGCTGAATTTCCTTCAATCCTTCCATATATGAAGAAAGGACATTTTGAGGCGATCGCATCTACGTAAAATTGGCTATAAGCAAACCTGACAATTTTCGAAAATGATCCTTACATTTTTTTTAAACGAATCGTTGTTATTGTGACACAATTTTCCATAAATGGACCTTTGTATGAGCATGAGTACATTTATATAAAGGTGATTTTGAAGTCATTGGGATCCACATAATATTGAGTGTAGGACATTAGATACCTTCCAAATATATAGATATGTATATAGAGGAAACGAGAAAAATTTCGAAATTCTGCAAAATAGCAACATTAAATTCTACAAAATTTCAACTCTATTGCACAGAATATTCAATATAAAATTTTCCTCCACTACAAAATATTTTCTGACATAGCAAGACAACCGTTCAATCTTCCATTATTATACTTTAACTTTAAGATGAAAGTAACACTTTCAACTTGGGTTAATCTATATATATAAAACTGTTCCGTGAATGACTGACTGACTGACAGAAAACGCACAGCCTAAATTACTGAAGATAGAAACATGAAACTTGGTACAAATGTTCCTTAGAAGTTGTAGAGCTGCACTAAGAAAGGATTTTTTGAAATTTTATCCTTAAGGACGTGAAATAGGGTGTAAAAATTTGTATGAGAACAAATATTTTTTTGGCCGGATTTACTTGAAACTTTGCATAAACACTCTAGAATAAAATTAATTAAACACGTATTTCAGCTTTTTCCAAAAATGTAACCCTTAAGGGGTTGCAACGGGGCATTGAAGATTGTATGGAAAAATCGAATTTCCTGCTTTTATCTCATTGAAATTTGGAAGATATGTTCCTGAGAAGGTGTGGAAGTGCACTAAGAAAGGATCTTTCAAAAGTAAACCCCTAAGGGGATGAAATGGGGTGTAAAGGATTATATGGAAAATTGTATTCCTCGCGTGTGTCAACTGGAAATTCGGTGTAAATATTCTTCAAAATAATTAATCACACGCATATTCGAGGTTTTTTTTAAACAACCCCTAATAAGGGGCGCAACCAGTAATGAAGTTTCTATGAGTCGAATTCCACGTGGGCAAAGCCGTGGGCGGAAGCTAGTTCTAAACAAATGTTTGTCGGTGCCTCGACATTCGTCGACCGAACGATTTTCTTTCCCCTTCTTCTATTACTTACCGAAATAAATTGAAGAACTTGTAAATTGAGACTTGAAATGAAGTTACTGTTTTTTCTCCTCGTTCAGCGGCACATCAAACGAATTGTTTTAATTTTTTTTATTTACATCTCTCCATGTACTTTTCTTGGATCGACATTTATCCACTGCATTAATAACATCTCAAGTACCGATTTGAATATTTTCCCATTACTATAGGTGTACAACTTTGCTTCCGCCGTTTTTCGATAGATGACTGCAGCGGTACGTGCTGGTCGAACTAGGCAGATCAAGAAATGTCACACAGTTAGCTTGGACATCGGTCAACATAACGACAGCACCACATTAGTGTGTTTGCATCATAAATTTATTCTCCATCGAAGATGTCAGTTTTCGAGCCAAATTCTCGTCATTTGCGGGAAGTTTTGATTTTCTGCTTCCATTTGAAGAAAACTGCGGCTGAGGCGCATCGAATGCTCTCAAGTACTTACGGTGAGTCTGCTCTTAGTGAAAGAATATGTCGTGAGTGGTTTCAGCACTTCAAGAGCGGTGATTTTGACGTCGAGGACCGGCATGGCGGTGGAAGAGAGCAAATTTTCGAAGATTCCGAACTGGAGGCATTACTTGATAAAGACTTGTGCCAAACGCAAGAAGAATTAGCAGAGTTATTGGGAGTGACTCAACAAGCCATTTTAAGGCTCTGAGTGACTCAAAGCCTCAAATTTTGAAAAAAAAACGGCGGAAGCAAGTTGTACACCTAACATCATGGCGCTATTGTAACACAAAGTTAGTCCTGTTTGGATCAAGTACGATTTTCTGGTTTCCAGAATAAGCAGCAGGTGTCGTTTCTCCATAACACCCTTCGCGTAACCTTTGTCGTTGTACGCGGGACTTCGAATGTGAGATATATATGGACCCACGTGTGGAACGTGCCACCGGTCATCTCCGATTCTACCCCAGAACCGGAAACTTTTTTTCGGACGATACAAAATACAATAGTACACTATAACACAATATCCAGCATCCGTTTAACTCGTGACCCCAAGAATGCTCCATTTACGCTCCACTATTATACGTAATTTCACGATTTCCATTTCTTTTTACATGCAAAGAGGACTCGACAAACGTCCCGCTTGTAAATGATTCACCAGTTCTGCCTTGGAAAAAAAAGCAGTCCCTTCGGTACGACAGGTACTCTTTACCCGTGATCGTCCCTTCTCAATTTCACAAACAGGCACGAATAATTCGAGAAAAATCTTCGTCATTTTATTCTACGTATTTGCTGCATTTTGAAAAATTTTCTTTCGAACAGCCGTCTCATTATTTACATTATTTTATACACTTTACTTTTTTATTTCAATGATAATGAAAGTTTAGGTGAATTTTTTGAACTCTTTTTTTCAACGATAATGAAAGTTTAGGTGATTTTTTTTCGAGCTATTATTCAATTCGTGAGTATAGATTTTCATTGCTTTTCCATTGTCAATTCTCGCTTTCGAACAAACCTCACTTAATTTGGAGGTCCCCGACCGCGATGCAAGTTCAAGGCACTCCTTGACCCGATAACTTTACCGTCGCATTTTGTCCGTTGAAAATTATCAACGTGTATCATCCGATTCATCCTAAAACTGCTCTCGTAGTATTTTGAGTGTCTCATAACGAACTCCGAGTTTTGGTTATTTGCGAGACAAAAACGGTAGCATAATTAAAAACCAAGGAAACCCCAGTAACGCTCGTTCGTTCTCTACTTTTGCCTGAATGGCAATAGTGAAAAACCTATTCTTCGTCAAATGCTCTGGATTTAATTGAATAGACATCTACAAAAAAGCCTGTAATTCAATATTGTGACTCAATAGCCATTGACATTGTATTACTTGTCCCGAGCAGATAAAAAAATCATTTCCAATACGCAAATCTCATTTTTTGGGCCTATATTATGGTATAAATATTTTGGGAGCTCGAATAACTCTCGGTACAATCGAATATTTATTTCAGTTTCATCGAGTTACGACAATTCAAGTTATTGATTCGTTTGTTTCCAATTTTTCATTGAACAATATAATGTTTATTTAAAATTGGAAACTTTTTATTTTTTTTTGTTTAATTGTTGCGTAATTAAAACAACAAAATGTTGTTTCAATTAAATAAAATGAAATCGTCATAAAATTCCGAATTATCATATCACTACCGTAACTGCATTTCTTTTCGCGTATTTATTTCTCTCCAGGCCCTCCGTCCCTTTGGGTATGGTTAATATACACACTCGCTCACTCCTATGCACATCACATATTTTTTTCTTCCTTTTGTTCCCTACGCTCGTTATCTCGAGATGTTACTTATTACGATTATTACCATCGTTAATAATCTTATCTCTTAATTACGCACTGGCACGTGAGTACAATTGATGCCGGCTATTTCAGTGTTGCTGGTCTTCCGAAAATTTATTATACTCTTGTTCGTGATGATCGCATTGATCGCGGCTAATATCTCAACGAAAAGTGACCACCAATCACAACTCACGAATACAGTTATATTGAAGTGTATGTATACCATCTGTGCAATTAATCAATACACACACACACACACAGACACACACACACACACATAGAAATACAAATAGGATAAACGAACTAGCTAGCTAAAATCGGCTACACCGTTTTTTTTCTCTCCGTGTAACGATCGTGAATTTCGATTGAAAGAGGTTTCTTTTTCGTACAATGCAAATTTCCGTTGCACCTTCTCGTGACGCGTAAATCTACAAAGGGATCGCCTCGACGAGAGCCTCGAAGTTCTAAACCTCTCGGGTTCTTCGATCTAAATGAAGCTTGCGAATCGTTCACCTTGTGTCACGCGAGAGACCGTTAATGTATGCCAGGATTATGTATATGTATACATGATCGAAAGTATATTTGGTATAGACGGGCAGGTAGCATATAACATATATGCACGAAGCCGAGGTTCATCGATAGGAAAAGGCTTTTGAGACGAAATCGATAATCCGCCCAACCAGAATATCACTTAGGCAGGTACATATACCTTGCGTTAATTTGATATGTACATAAGGTGGTGTTATGTGTATTTTCTGTGGCACACACACACACACACACACACACACACACACACACACATACGTATGTACATATAAACGTATATACGATGTTACTAGATGAAATTTACGCGAGCTCGAAAGCTGAACTGACGATCAACGGTTTTGCATTGATTCCAGGTCAGAGCATAACAATTTCCTTAGAAATTCCGCTCCTTCTATAAAAATCGGTACGTTATATTCGTGGCAAAGGGGAACACAGATCGGGTAAAAAAAATAAAATAAAATCAGAAATAAACGAGGCGAGAGAAAACATATGTGTTGTACGACGAGAATCGCAGAGACAGAGAGTGAGTGAGACAGATAGACCGAGAAAGAGAGAAAGTGATGAAGAGAGAGAGGGAAAGAATTATAATGTTAAAGGGATGCGACCTCATCGTGGCGCGTAGGGAAAGAGGGAGAGCGAACCTTTGAAAAGCCGTCGCAAAAGGGGAGAAATTAAAATGTAAAAGGGATGGATGCGCGTGGAAAAACCGTGTGTAGCCCACATGCCGTGGCTCTTCTTCTTCCCTCACACCGAGTGCTTCTCTCCTCACGCATAAACTCGGGTGATGCTTCTCTCTCTCTCTCTCTCTCTCTCTCGCTCGCTCTCTCTCCCTCTCACCCTCTCTCCCTCTTTTGCCTGCTTTCCCCGACAAAGGCGGGATTTTGCTAGGAAATTAAAATTAACAGACTGGTGGGGAGAAGAAGAGCACCCCGGTACTATACGGCAGGTCGAAGGGGTGATCCACGCATTGTGTTTGTCCGTGTGTTATGTGCGATGTGCAAACGAAACGAAAGCTGCGCTACGATACAGCGTAGCTCAGCTTTCCCATGGTTTTGCCAGATTCATTCGCAAAGAGGCACCGAACAGACGGGGACGTACACGCTGATATCGTGGACCGTATAATCGCTGCAGCTTTCCACTCCCTTGAACGATAGATGAGTTAAGGCCTTAGGTCACTCTAGGGGCCAAAAAAGGGCATATTTTGTGATTTTTTTCAGCGAAACCATCAAATAAATCGAAATTACAAAATAGCGGTTTTATTATACACGTAATTGACTATAAAAAATAATTTTTTTACAGCGATACATGTCAATTTTTCCGATACATGTCGATACATGTCATTTTTCCGATGACGCCTTTATTTCTGGAAGGTCAACGGCCGGACCAACAGCTCCTATAATTTTTGAGTTATGATGAGGCACTAAAGTTTTTTCGATCATATACAGGGTGTCCCAGGACGGAATGTCATCCCTGAAATGGGGGGTTGGGGGTGAAATTCTGAGTCGATTGATATAAGCATGTATGGTTCCCAGATCAACCCCTGAATTATTATTAATTATTAAAGACGGACCAATCAGGCGCGCCCGATGAGCGGGCTTACGTCGGTGAGCGATACGCGCGTGTAGTGGTGCCTGGCGGAGCACGGTAGGGGCACCGCTCCGCCATGCTCTACACGCCCGTATCGCTCACCGACGTAAGCCCGCTCATCGGGCGCGCCTGATTGGCCCGTCTTTAAAAATTAATAATAATTCAGGGGTTGATCTGGGAACCATACATGCTTATATCAATCGAGTCAGAATTTCACCCCCAACCCCTCATTTCAGGGATGACATTCCGTCCTGGGACACCCTGTATAAGAATAGCTATAGAAGTACGTAGGATTTTTTTGATATATTGTTTTTTGTCAAAATGGCGCATTTATAAAACAAAAAGTATAAAATGCCCTGAGAAAATCGTCAGAAAATTGTTTATATAAAAGGAACTATGCAATATAATAAAAAAAATCCTACGCAGTGCCTCAGAAAATGTAATTCTAAATATACATTTAAAATTTTAAGTGGATCGGTTGATATTTGTTTAAGTTATGAGTCTGGCTGACTTGAAAAATGTAGTTTTGAGATAAACGCGTTTAAAGTTAGTAGAAAGTCATGACATGAATCAAGAGGGATTGCGGTAGAATTCGGAAATCGAGTACTTAGAGATTTTTCACACCCATAATCTTTTGGAACATAATTGTATAGGTACTAAGGTACATTTTTAACAAAAAAAATCGATTTTTGGAAAATCCTTGAGTGGCCTTAGGCCTTAAGAAATAATGCAAGAAAATTGTATTGCTATTGAGCCGAAACGTGAAGCAAAGTTTTATTTTCTTACACCCCCGAGTATTTCGGTTGCGATATCGAGCATCCGAGTAATACGACATCGTAATATTAAAGTAAAACTTGTTTAGCCCCGTTTTTCGTTCGAGTTCGCATATGTCATGCGACATGCGTCACGTCCAATCGAAATTCCGTTACGCATGACGAAAATTCTAGAACATTCTACGGACTTAAACTTTGAATTAGGAGCGCTCTCATAAAATCTTGATATTTCCGCGTTATATAACGGTTGGATTATTGCATTGTTTTAGTTTATTGCAAATGAATAATAATATATTAAAGAATAGAAGAACAAGTATTCATTTTCAATTAAATAAAGTATTAGATTAGAATTTTTGAATCCTGTTTTTTAGTAGAATTCTGTTTATTTAATTCACTGCAATTATAATAAATAACACATTTATAAAAGCAATTGCGAATACTCAATACCTTTGGTAATTGCGTTTTAATAGCATTTCAATTAGTATAAACACAAAATTATTTAAATTTTTGGTTTTCGGCTCGCTGAAATCTCAAATAATTTACATTCTTGTTAGTTTTATCATTGAAACGCTTTTTCAATGTTATTTCAAATTCATGGAGTATTTTTAGCCCAGTTTTTTTCTTCAACAAATAATGATTAATGTTACATTTCACAAATGTGAAATGTGCCAAGAGAATTGGTCGGACCCATTTTTCTACCGCTCTATCCTCTGTGTCGATAAGTTAAAAAATCTCGTATATTTGGAGAAAAATTTTACACCCTCCCGATACTTATTGCATTGAAAAAACTAGTTGTCACTACTTTTTTTCACAACTGGTACAAGCACTTGGCCATTTCTTTAGCGAAGTGAGTTTTAAAAATAAATGTGGCCTCCATCAAAAAAAATATCTAATTGAATTTATCAAATAAATATCGTAGTAACATAAATAAAGATAGTCTTGTTACGCATAAATATACTTAACAAAACTGATCGAGTCGTCCAAAAGAATGCGTTGCGAATAACAATTTTGCCAATTGTACGAGATATTTTGTGCATACAGATTAAGAGCCTTTCAATCGAGGTATACCTATCACAATCAGCTTGGATACTCGGCAAACCTATATAAGTATTTCGTATAAGTACCTCAGGGGAGTGGAGGTTTAACTTTGGTGATCCGAATCTATCTCTGAAGCAGACTATACGGATATAGCTCGTTCGATGGGCCGGATGGAGGCTTCAAAAGGTTGTACATATAGAATGTCATACACCTATATTTTTCTATATACAGACGCACATATATATGCTAGAGATGTTCCTCCACAGTGGATACAGGTGATCTTCTCACCGTGAGAACATTTTCGCAGCATCCCTCGAACTAGTCACCCCTTCACATCCTTTTTTCGGGATTTGCCCCCCCCACCCTTTTCTCTCTCTCTCTCTCGCTCTCTCTCTCTCTCTCTCTCCACATTTCCTCTTCCCTCAGAGCATACATCAACTTCCACTACCTTCTCGCACTAGCTTACTCCTATATACATGTATGTATAAATCCTTGCTCTCGTTCCGTGTCACGCCGTGTGGCGCTCTCCCTGCGGTGTGCTCGGGTTTTCTGCCTATAAAATTCGTCATATGCATGTGTGTATTCATATATATATGTGTGTATATATGTAATCATATAGAACCAAATTTTTAACCCCCTCCCTATCGGGCCAAATAAGTTCAACCCCTGTAGACCGATCAGCTCCGGATGGTATAATGGGGAAACGGTTAGGGGCATATTTCTTCCGGGTTGCCAAAGCAGCAAGATCCAGCGGAGGAATATCCCCATGTGCGATCCGGAGTATTATAGTATACACACGTATCTGTAGATATCAGGAGAATGTGTGCTCCAGAACACGGTGCAGCGTACTATTGTCCTAGATGCGGAAACTGACAACGAGAGTTGCTTCCGGATTGGGAGAAGCTCCTCCAACTCTCTCTTTCTCTCTCTCTCTCTCTCTCTCTCTCTCTCTCTCTCTCTCTCTCTCTCTCTCTCCCTCCCTCTCTCTCTCGCTCTCTTTCTCTTTCCCTCTTCATCTTTCTTTCGTACGTACAACTAATTCTGGGTCTCTCTACTCGAGAAGAGCGCTGCAAAGTATCATTCTTCGAGTTTGCGGTGAGGAACTATATATCCAATCGTATTCAGTCATCTGGAGCATATCTGTATGAGGACACACATGGCTACTGGTTCGAAACGCTACGTGGACTGTTATTCAGAACTTTGTATCGTTCGGATCTTCCGCAACCAACATAACTGTGATCTTGTCTCGTGGATTTCGGCACAACAGGCATAGGAACTCACTTCTTGTGTAACAACACTCGATAGAGAGTATCTCTATCGATAATAATAAATAATAATAATAAATAATAAATAAATAATAATAAATAATAAATAAATAATCATTTTAAAAATAAAAAATGAATAATAATAAATAATAAATATTTATACTCTTATGGTCCTTTTTGCACAGACCGATTCTTTAACGTTGCCTGTGCTCAATTTTTCGAAGCTTTACGCGAAAAAAAATCGAGTCTTTCGGTTCACCGAATATGCACTTGCGAAGTAATCGTTGCGCATTTTTGAATATTTTTCACCCGTGCCTACTGGATTTTGGGGAATTAGAACATTTCGTCATTGGATTCCAATGGGGAACCCCGATTAGAATCCAATGTACGAGCGTGAGGTTTTAGTATAGGGATCCAATGCGATGACCCATTGGATTCCAATGAGGAAGCAGAGGCAAGTATGGCAATCCAATTGGATCCCTACGGTAATTTATACACGGGACGTAATAGCGATGGCAAAAATGAATACAACTCCGTTTGATGCGGACATCCGTTATCAAATTACTGTAAGAGACGCTGAATAATGTACCAACGAATATTATCGTAAATGGGCTTAATTGTTTTGATCAGTATCGAGATTTTTCATTGGTGATCAATTGGCTCGGAATTCCCACTGTATAGCAGTGGGACACGAAAGACTTCTTTGAAATTGACTCATCACGATACAATTCTTCGTGTACTCCCTATACACGACGATTCTTTGGACGACGGGGAGGAGAAGGTATTCACGCCTATTGACTCACGCGCTGACCCATGGACCGGCTGACCAACGTCCGGTTCTCATCCTCTGGACCTGTGACCGACGAGCAGGTCCAGAGCACAATAAAATAAGCCGGTGCATACACCGGCCTCATAAGACGCGGCGTCAATCACCCCACTATAATATTTACTTCTTTTATAGCTACACTCCGAATAAATATATTCACGGAGAGAATGAAAAAGTGCACTTGCTGGTGCGATAGATCAGGTTCACGCACTTCTCGTTATCCAAAAAAGCCGTTCCCCTTTTATTGCTGTCGGATTTTACATGGCTTTATTAATTTTGCGGAACGCGAAAATACCTTCATTGATTCATCGAATTCCTAAAATTTATTAAAATAATAACGTGAAGGCTCGAAATACAATTTCTGAGCAAATCTAAAATGATTCGAACGGTGTCTCGAAAGTGTATTAACTCAGACTATTAGCAAGGAATATTTGACATCGAAGAACGTAAAATATTTTTTATATGATGAGAACTTTTTTCGATAAAGTTATTTTCAGCGATTTTTTTACCGATAACAATTATTTTCGCAGACATGCACCATTTGATCGAAAATTTCTTTTTTTTTTCAATTCATTTACGTAGTTCGAAACCGAATCTTATCTAGGATTCAAATTATTTTGAATTTTCGTTCCAGGTGAAAAGTTGAAGGTAAACGCTTGCCAGCCACAGAAGTCTCCATTAATTGAATATACATTCTTGGGGGTTAAGTGTTTGTTTCCCTTAGTTGCTGAGTAAGAGTTCAATGACAGCTTTAAAGCCAATGGCTCGGAGCATCAAAATGTGCTAGATTATTAAAAGTTTGGTGGTCAGACAGCAATGAGATTGCTAAAATATTGTTGATGAGATTGCTGAAAACTTAGGAAAAACACTCGATTCGAGTTAAAAGTTTCGTGACACCTCTAAACACGGTAGAGTTTATTGGAAGATGTTTTGGGCAATCATTTTTAATGTTGAGAATTCGAGCGCGATTGAATCGCCTCGAAGAACTTCGTCTAATATTGTTTTTAAATATCAATCAAACTTTCTTAGTCCCTATTTTGGTAAGAAATATAATTATTACGATCGCTCTATCTCTTTCGCTCTCGGCTACTTACTCATCATCTTAATCCCCGCACATTGCAGACTTTCTGTCGGCCGATAGTTTGTTCGGGTTCTTAATCAGTATGGAGATCTATGCAAGTGTGCACATTATAATGATTTTGTATCGGCAGATAAATAAGTTGGATGAGCTACACGATTGCCTTCAAACTGAATTGTCGGCGAACTATCGGCCAACTGATAAATCAGTATGGCGCGCGTTCCACGCGCGCACACTTGTCGATTGTCTAGTCGGCCGACTCAGCCGATAGCTTCAATTAACTTTGTGATTTTAATTCTAATAAAAGATAATCAATAGTATTTGTGGTTTATCTTACCGTATCGTAACGCTCAATTTCTCCTCCACAGGTATAGAGAGTCTAAAATTCGTATCCTCTTTCGCTATTGCTGGCTCAATAAATTTGAAAAGTTCATTGAAGCTGGTTATGCTCATTCGATAAAAGGCGAAACATGTTTTCGGGAAATCTAGTAATTTGGAATGCATTGTGTAAAACTTTCCTTGCAATAATCTATCACTGTAGATCGGATGCAACCAATACTATCGGTTTCTCTTCCTGATGCTTCCCCTCCGTTGTATAAAAGCAATAATAACATTCCTGGACAATATTATATTGGTTTTAATTACGCGACTACTCTCTTCAAGAGCAGCTTACCTGGCAAAGCTCACCTCACATAGCAAATTGTTCGAGAGCAATCGGCCGACTGTTGACTGGTCTGCTCACTCACCACCAACAAGACTGTTTGATTGACTCAGTATGCGTGCTAGCAGCCCAACCCGACTCAACTATCGGCCGATACAAAGTCTGCAGTGTGCCTACAAGACTTGAGGACTCTAAGACTTTGGTATTTTCTAATGTGGTCTTAATTTCTCCCTCTCCTGCCAATATTATCTTTCGCTATTTACAGATATTTTTTTTCATGACGCCAAGCTTTTACGATCCTCGCATTTATAGGTGTACAAAAATAATTTCATATTAAATGATAGGATGCATAAATAGTGGGTACGTATTCCGGAATAACGAGGCACGTGGCCATATCTACGCGGCAAAGAGGACGAAATTGCGCCGGAAATATATGTATGTGGCATTTTACATAGGACGAGGTATGAGAAGATGTAAGAGAGGGGAAAAAAGAGCGGCCATCGCTCTCGCTGCTCTCGCAACACTGTGAAAATTTGCTATATACAGTAAGAAAGTTCGCGAGAATGTTCGCGCTCGAGAGGAAAGAATATGTGGCATACGCGCCGCTTTTTTACGACCAACTAAGCCCCTGTTATACGCATGTAAATCCGCCCGGTGAAAAACTCCGGAAAGATTCGGTCGCGAACCGCTGAACTCTCGGGGGAAAAATATTGCGCTCGTATATACATACATATGTATTTATGGACATGGATAAATTATGCGAGACATCTTAGCAATTTTTTATATAACAAGGGCATCGTGCTTCAAAACCTTATACGTCGTGATTATTCAATTAAGTCAAAACAATTTTGACAAGGGGAAATTACACCGAGAAAAAAAACGTCGTGGAAAAATAGTTGTGAAAAAATAGTTGTTCATACGAAATAGTCTTAAGGGGGCACACCCGAGTAGACGGCAAAGAAAACGAGTGAATTTTGAGAATTATCATCTCAAAAACTGTTTGTCGGATTTCATCGAAATTTGTTTTATTCGGAAGTATAAATATTGAGGTATATTGACAATTAAAAAAAATAAATATACATTGACTGAGATCGCCGTTATTGTCCCCGGCATAAAACATGTCCCTCGCTGGCGATCCCCATGATTGCATGCACTCGGTTGATCTGAAACAAAAATTTCGAAAAGATTCTTAAAATGTAATGTATTAAGCTCTTCGCATCGTAGGTTTTTTGTCATTTGATTGTTTTTTCCAAGCCAGAAAGGTCGGAAAATTTAGGTTGAAAAATGAATGTAAATTTCAATCTGGCGCCATTTTGTGGATTTCTTTTTTCAAAAAATCCTACGATACGAAGGGCTTTATGCTTTATACTTTAATTTTTGTTTCAGATCAACCGAATGCATGCAATCATGGAGATCGCAGACCGTGCCGGCGAGGGACAAATTTTAGACCTGTCACAATAACACCACTCCCAGTCAATATATATCTATACAATATTTTGTGAATATACCTCAATATTTATACCTTCGAATAAAACAAACTTGGATGAAATTGGACAAATAGTTTTTGAGATAAAATTTTCCAAAATTCACCTATTTTTTCCGCCGTCTACATGGATGTGTCCCCTTAAGGTATTCCCTTCGCGGAGGGCCGTATTTTGCGGGTGCATAAGCCGGGCTCTTTTGAATCATTGGTAGATTACAGTGACGCTTAAGAAAAATAAATTCCAATCAATTATTATACCCAACGACTGACTGTAATTAAAAAATGTTCATGAATTTTGTAGATTTAGACATTTTTACATGTTCGCTGAAAAGTCGCGGTTCCGAAAATTCTTCCGCAAGTCACATTTTTCTAATTTTTATCATTAATATTTTGTCCAACCATTCGGTTACCCCCTGGTTTTATTGTCGTTGCGGAATCTTTAGAATTTGTTTACATACTTAGAGCAGTTTATATCAGGCAATAAGAGTTAATTTGTATATAAATTATTAGATAGAAATGTTGCCAGCATGTCATCTCAATAATTATCAGATATAAATTACTAGATAGAAATAAAGTACTGCATAAATTAGGCGATTAGAGTCGAAATTTTTTGTTAAAAGTTTGGCGACTTGGCTTGAAAATTTCAGTATACGGGAATGTATTTTGTCTTAATTGTAGACAAAATCAGTTAATTGTTAAATATTCGGATTCATGAAAGGAATATCTTAAAGCTATTTTTAAGTGAACGATACATCTCCGAGAGAAACAAACTTTGATTTTACGCAAAACATTCTATTTATTCGCTTCAGTCTTTTTGGCCACGCTATCATCAACAATTTGAAGTTTTTTGAAGGTGCTTAAGATTTTTGCAAAGTAATATCACTTTCCGTTTCGCGCATGAAAAAATTGCGAAATGTTGCGGAATTAATTGAGAATCTTCAATGAGGATTCAAAGAAAGAACAAAAAGAAAAAGCAAACGACTTAAGAATCAACGAACAATATAATTTTCTATGGATTTCCGTTCGTTTCGCCCTTGATCGGTTCAGAAAAATCGTTAATAAGCTGAACACACATTCCTACCTACTGTGCTTAGAAAAGCCGCCCGCATAGCCGGCTTCGTTAGAAACCTCTGTGTATCGTTGGCCTATGCAAATAATAAATCCGGGAGTAACGTACACCTCTGGGAAAATGTACCTGAAGTATGGAAGGAGATTCTGGAAACATCGATTGCAGATAGGTTGCCCCCACCGTGAGACGGCCCAAAGTTCGCACTCATACACATACGTAAACACGTACGATATTAATGTAGCAGTAGATATTTCGTCATGGAATTTCTGTCGGGTACATCGACCCCCCAAAGAGCAAAACTATCGCACAACCGTAGAAGAAAATATCACACCCGTCAGAGCTCTTACTGCTGGACTTACCAAGCAAAAAAGGAACCGGACAAGCGGGAAAAAAATCATGTGACCCGTTGATAAACCAGAGAATCCGGAAATTGGCCGGATGTAATTATCGTAACGACCCATCGCTTCTTACCGAAAAGCTTAGTCGTTGAACAGTTATAAACGCTCGTGTAGATGTGCCCGATAGGCTATCCATCATAACGATCCTCATCTACAATATTTAATACAAACCGATACGCTAACTCTACCCAAGTGTTCACCAACGATTCCGAAGAAACAAAACGGCAACTCCAACATCTTGAATCTTGGGGAATACGCCCTTTTCTTTCCAGGCTTTTCTTGAACGTACGCAGGTATATTTACGACCGTAACTAGCTAACAAGTTGTTCATTTGGGTCATGGGGCCAGGGTCACAAGCCGGTAGACCTGTCACCGCATAGAAATCACCAAGAAAATTTGAACGTTGGACACATGCGATCCATGCTATAGATTTCATTGTGCATGTACTTCCGGGCATCTTATACGTCTATATCCAGGCTCACAGGCCAATGAATACGAAGAAAAAAAGAAGTTGAGCGAGATCAAACACGATCTTCTAGTTTGTAGTTGGTGTGTAACGGGTCATGAATCCTTACAGGGTCATCGGGAGTCGCGCGCGCGCGACCTCTTCATCAAGGGCCATCTTATGTCCGAATCGATGAATATCCGTAAACTCGTTACCCTACCCGAGCTACCAAACTCGTCATAACTCTCTTCATGTCTCTCATGCCCCCAAGTCGTGTCAAACGAGAATTCAATGAATGGAAAAATGTATACAGGAACTTGAAGTTTCACAGATATCGTATAAAAAGACCTGTACAACACTGTCTGCGAAGCGAAAAGGCGCATCCGGTATGTTGAAAAATAGACGCGCGGCCCATTGAGATGTGTACGGGCCGAAAGGTTGACCTCGGATGACCGGGTGTCGCATGTAAACTTGCTCCTAACGTTAACGTCGTTAGCACGCGTTCGCTACAGAAACCCAGTATCGGTGGGATACCTGTTGTAGGAGAAGTACCCGGAAACCCACTGGATTACAGCTGAATCCCGAACTTGCCGTTGCAAATTAACGAGAGGACTTTCTATAGCGATGGAATCGACAATGTCCAGTTGAGTTTCCATTGCCCCAGTCGTAGATATACGTGCGTGTACAGACGATTTTGGGACGGCGTCAAGAGGGAAACTGGTCGGAAGTTGATCCACGAGTTTCCGCTACCCAACGCATGTACATCGACGAAAACTGAAACAGATCTCGTGTCAAAAGTGCCACTCGAAAGGTCAGGGATTGATTCCTGGGTCACGAACACGTTGACTAAGCCACTGCCCAGATATATTTATTTCGCTTCACTCTCACGTTTGCAGGGCCTAATCTCACTTCCCCCATACCGTTAATGTGTGCCTATTTCCCAAGGGCTTTTAGAAAGTTGATAATGTTCAAGTTATGCGTAGATGGTACTGTATTTTTGCTGATTCAGAAGTCACTTGATTTCCGGTCCCGAGTTGAAATTCCGAACTTTGAATGATCAGAACGCTCAAAATTCCGAATTTATTAACTAGTACTCAATACTTCTGGAAATGTATAATTCCAAAATTTTGTAAACAGAATTATCATATAACCGAAAATAATGGTACACTAAGGAATTAAATGACAATAATCATGGGACCGACTGGTAGGCGTCGACATGAAAACACAGCACATAAAACAAGTATAAACTTCCCATAATTAGAAAGTCCACAGTTCTGAAAAATTGTAGTGTTACCAATTCGAGTTCCTGAATGGCCAAGATTAGTGTAGGGAAAATTTCCGAAAATAAGAATATCGACAAGTATCATCGATAGCTAAACATCCTTACATTATATGTTCACAATAAAACGTGAAGGATGATCAAAACTCTGAAAAAATTCTACCACGAAAGATCAAAACTCCGAAAGAATACTACTCCGAAAGATCAAAACTCCGAAAGAATTTTACCCGAAAGACCAAAATTTCGAAAATCTGAACATCGTCAAAATAAGTGGTGGTTCTGCCATCTAAACGCGTTAGGCTAACTGGCTATCTGCTTCATGTGTGAGTTTTCAAAATTTTGAACGTTCTGAACGTTCTTTATCGGAATCTTACACTGTCTAAACTTCAGTTTTCGCAAACTGGATGATCGAAGCTATGATTTCCGGGATCCAAAACTTTCGTGAACCTGACGAATCTCTTATTAGCTTTTATTATATTTCAACTTTCTGATATAGCTCGTTTTCTATAATAAAAGTTTCGGAATTTCGGGGCATGCTTAATATTACATATTCGGAGTTTTGTATGTCGTATTACTGGTTGTCCAAATAAAGCGTTCATCCTCTTCATACTTTTTCTGAAAATTATCTCGTATAAGACATCGTATTTGTATCCTCTTTCGATCGCTGGTCGTACCGTTCTACATCATTTACAGTCAACTGTGTAGACTTTCGCTGGCATGACCTTTACGAAACTTGTAGTTTCGGAACATTAAAATTAGGAATTTTGAACCGTCAGAGCATTCAAAGTTCGGAATTTCAACCCGGCCCCTGATTTTCACAGCGATTTTACTATATATATTCGTCTGATTCTACTTCAATCGTATTATCACATATCATTTGAGCATAAACAACTTCTGGACAAACGCTGTGTTTATGGGAGGTTTTTATTCTATTTTTCTATAGTTTGGAAATTCTTCCATTTGTGAGGTAGCTGCTCGGTCTATTTTAGGGAAGCAGACACTGGATTGGAATTTCAGTGTAGAAAGACGAGTTTCAGATGTACAGGATCGAGTGCTGAAAATGACGATAACGTGTGTAGACATCTTTTAATGAGATTTATTCATCGTTGCAATAGAAATTGCTGATGTGACAGCCCGTGCGGAAATTGAGTTCGAACTTTGATCGGGCCCATCTTAATTTCCCTGAACTTTCACACATTGCTACCAAGGGCCATTGAAGGCAAAATAAACAGGGCCTTTAAAATTGCGGTCATCAACGGTGCCTCATGAAAAATTATTGCAGCCGTATGCGTACGTGCGTGTGTGTGCACTGTGAAAAAGAAATGTGTTATTTAAATATATTTGAGGCTTAGAATTCTATTGCATATTTTGTCACGTTTGATCCCGCGTTGTTCCAATGAACGCACTGCATGCGTGTTGGTTCAAGGCATCACAGCTTGTCTACTAAACGCATAGTTTTATTATTATATTTAATCAATCTCGATAATTATTATGCTACAAATTCTTCAGTCAAGCAATTTATACTGATTTGCCCGTATAATAGCAAAGTCTAGTAGTATTGGGGAAATTTCTACTAGGGAATCTACAACTACAACCCTTAAAGGCCTTTACTATGTCTCCATACGTAGACCATATTTTTAGTCAACCTACCTACCCTACCATTCCGTAATACGGGGCCGGCCCGGCTTTTTTTTTTATCAAAAACCCTACTATGGAATCCACAAATAATCTCTTGAAGGCTCCGAATTGTATTATGCCCTGCCAATTTTCCGCACAGGAAAAGACACAGCACTGAACATCAGCACATGTAAATCCGCACAACGCTCTTAGGACAGCCTGCAAATGCGGCGGCCTGGGCGTTAAAGACAAACAAACAGATCAAGTCTGGACTTCTCTTAAGTTTATGACTGTCGTTACACTTCCAGTAATATTGCAGCAATAAAAAATAAATAAGCGAATCAAAAGTTAGGCCTGATCGTTGATCATGTCTTTACAACTCCTAGTTCAATAGAAAATATAAAGAGGCTCATCAAACCGTTGTTTGCATTACTGCCGATATCGTGTATACGAAAAGATTGAAAGAGCTTGCCACGATCGTTTCATCGAATCTCGATGACGATCGCAATTTACCGCGGCGTTTCGGTCCTTCATAGTTATAACTCCCGTACATGGGTATACAAACAGTAAGGATCATATTGAGACACGCTTCATCCATCAGGTTCGCGTACACGATCAGGTTTTCCTCGCAGAGGTCTTCTTCGATGGCCCCTGAGCGCCCTCTCGAGGCAGCCAACGAATTGCATCGAGTATGTACAAGTACCCACGAGTCTCGTGGGCCTCTCTCTCTCTCTCTTTCTCCTCATTCTCTGGCGCTCTCTTTCTCTCCAACTGGTTATGAAGTTCCGGTCAGACTGCATCGCGCCCTCGGGGTCATCTGGCGCAACGACTTGGATTATAAGGTGAAGAGTGCAGCTAATGGCCGCACGACGACGACAACTCGATGTATACTATAATAGTTGGGAGGTTATCTTGACCCCGAAGTCTGACAGACACGAGCGCGTAATGGCAGAACGGGATAGCTATTTATTTCGTGATGTTTTTTTTTTCAACAACCCTACCGATCGTTTTTTTTTTGCACTCGTAATTTTCGAGAGGGTTGGATCAGTTCGCAGGGATGTTCAGCTGTATACGAGCTGCGTTTTGAGACTTTGGCATCCATTCAAATAGTGAGAGGGCGAACGTGCGAAGGCTCATTGGAATTTAATCATTGACTCGTTTTGACAGCTACGAAAACTTTGCGAAATCTTTGCTTGGCACTTGACGAGTTTTATTATTTATTGAACGCTTTCTCGTTGATTTGATCTGTTCTCTTATTTTCAATAAAAACATTCGGGAACGAATACTTCTATGCATAGGTGCAGCGAAAGAAACTTTATGGCTGCGATCAAGTCTAAACAGAAGAGAGAAAAAAAATTGTTTTCTTGCCCGCAAATTTTCGTTAATTAATCGAAGTCTTCAGTGTCCAAAGTATAACGCGGAGAGAAACGCGCTCGAGAGGTTTACCTGTTCGTAAGTTCGTACACGTGGATTCTGAAGTTCGTGAAAACGCGATTAATTAATTTTTGCAGCGTTGTGTACCTGCCGGTCTTCTGTATTCGTTGAATTTTCACATTTCCACTGTGCTAATTAAATACGTTAATTGAATACGAAAGAATGCTGCGATTGCCGAATTACTTATTTTCATCTAAAAGTTATTTAATTAGCATTTTGTTGAGAATAATATCGACTTTATAAAAGTTGTGTTTCGATAAAAAAAAATCTTTAATAGTTTTTGCCATGAATCAAGATATTATTATAACCAGGTTTGGTAATAATCTGGTGAAACTGGTCCGATCGATTTAATAATGTGAGATTACCAATAACAAAACGTCCCCGGGCTTTCTCAAATTATCGTTGTTACCTGGCCTCACAATTAATTGTATGGGAACAAAACGTGATATCAATAAAATTAAAATAGAAAGTATTATAGAGTGTCATTGCATATTAAAGAAATCAAAAACCATTTGGTATCATTATTATTTGAGGCGTTACACCCCATTAGCGATCGGAAAAATAAGTATATAAAGAAATAAAAAATTTGACGCGTTTATTAAATATATAAAATGTTTTTTCAATTTTTCATAAATATATTACAGTTTTATGAAAAAAAAAACAAAAAACCAATTTAAAAAATTGAAATATGGCGGAGTTATAAGTCGTCTAGCAGGAACCTCTTTTGAAAATCCTTGCCAATGGTGAATTTTATTCTTTGTTAGGCATCGTCTGAAAAAAAAGATCTTGTTAACGCCTTATACACCTTTGAAAAAAAAGTGTCGTTTTTTTCATTGGATTGAATTATATATAAACAGTTTAAGAATCATATGAAAAAGATATTTTAGGGTCAAAATATTTTTTAGGAATAGTTCTCCGGTGGCCTCGTAGAAAAATTGTTTCAATACTATTTTTCCGCGTCAAAAAAAAATTATTTCAATACTATTTTTCTGCATCGAAAAAAAATTATTTCAATACGATTTTTCTGGGTCGAAAAAAAAATATTTTAATAGTATTTTTCCGCATCGAAAAAAAAATTATTTCAATAATATTTTTTCGAGTCAAAAAATAATTATTTCGATACTATTTTTGCGCGTCGAAAAGAAATTATTTCAATACTGTTTTTTTGAAATGCCTGCCCCGAAAGTGCGATTTTCGATTGGTGTTCAGCGTGCGGAAAGTGGCTTATTTCTCAATGATGCTTACTTTCCCGCACTAGTGCGGAAAAAAACTATTTATAGCTCACTTTACCGCATTGATTCACGAAAAAAACGGTTTTTTTCACGGTTGATGGTTTTTTGTTCTACGATTTTGGACCGATTGAACAAACTTGAATGTAGCGAAATTCATGTGATATGAAACGTCAACATATCACAGTCGTATTTTCTGACAAGGAAATGATCTGAACTGATCTGATATATTTGAATATAATTGTTATTGGTTTTGTTGAATCTCAAATCCCACTTTCGAGACAGTCATTGCAAAAAATAATGTATGGGACATGTGCGAAAAAAAAAACGAATTACATCGCGCGTAAGTTGCCGAATTCGCCTCGACTTATGGTGCACATCTCACTCGTACTCGTGTGAAATGCACTATAAGACTTCGGCTCATGTGGCAACCTCACGCGCGATGGAATTCGTTGTTTCCCGCACTTGTAGCATAAATTACTATTCCGCGTCGAAAAAAAAATGATTTCGATACTATTTCTCCGCATCGAAAAATAATTATTTCGATACGATTTTTCCGCATCGAAAAAAAATGATTTCAATACTATTTTTCCGAGCGCCAAGGTAGTGCAACCTTTTAATAAAACTTGTACATTTTTGTCGCGCAACAACTAACGAATTGTTGTTTTAAAGGATTTTTAATTTTTTTTATTTCAACGCCATCATGTTCGCCTTCAGATCACAGACAAGTGACTATTTCGTGGATAAAATCATCGTATATTTCTGGTACACGAGAGAAGAGCCCGAAGTTCATGGTAGACACCTATATCCTCTCCGTCGGGTGGTACAAAAGGAGATAGGGATGAGTAACGAGAGGAAGGAAGGGAAAAGCAGCTGTGCACGAAGGGGTGGAGCAGCGCCTTCATTTTTCGCTTTCTATCCCACCTTAGATCCTTTCCGTGCGCTTTTCTCTCACTTCTTCGACTAACACTGGTGCAAGGGTGGGAAACTCGAACCAGTCTCTTCGAGCATCATCACTTCGTTCAAATTGCCCCGCTGACGCTCGCTAACGTTTTTAACATTGTACACCCCGCGTACAGTCGTGACGGCGATGAATTTAACAGAAATCGAGTTTTCAATTTCCTGAAACAGTTTGTCTTATTTTTACATCATTCTATTTGATTAACGCAATTTTTTAAAAATCATTCTATTTAATTAAAGTAGAAAAAATATGTTATGATCTGTTACTCGGACCGTTCATTGAGTAAAAATTCTGTAAAACATAAATTTTCGTCTTGTTTTCTTAAAAACTATTATTAAATTGACCTCTAATTTCCATGGTGAATTTTATCTCTTTATGCAGTCTTTATAAATTCACCAATTCAGATTCCTTTTTTTTCAAACTCTATCTTTTCCAATACTAAAGGGGGGAAAACACCACAATGTTAAAAAAATCGATTTTTTTTTCTTCACATATCCCGAAAGTATAATATATTGAGAGTATACTGGAAAATCGAAAAATCGAAATATGAAATACTTACGAAGGTATAGCACATAGTGGAGAGCGCGCCAGGACCGCATGCTGTGAACTAGGGAAACTTAAACGCAATTATCTTGAAACTGCATTTTCAAAAACTGCTCACGTTATAGCTCAAAAAGTTATTGGTCGATCTGGCTGAAATTTTGGGAGGTTTCTCACTATAACATTATCGGAAGGATATACCTAAAGTTTTGAGGTTATCGCGTAAATAAATAACCTTTTTGGAGTAAAAATTGTCGAGAAAATGGTCAAGAATATGAAAATTTGATTAAAAAGCGTACATCATTTTTAATTTTATACTTTTTATATTTTTATATATCCTTCCCCTACGCTTGTCAATAATCGAAAAATATTTTCGATTTCTGTTTTAGATCAATAGAAAAAAATCAGACAATTAGAGCACTTTTCGATATCACGCAAAAGACGCCTAAAAGATATGACGCCGCCATTTTGTTCTGTTTAAAAAATAATAATAATTTAACACTTGGAAGTTGTAATAAGATAATGTCAATTTTTTTTAATGATGCCATTATTTTATGCCCGTTAAAAAAATTCTTGAAAAATGACTCATTTTCGGGCGTCTAAAAGGTTTTCCCCCCTTAAATATTTCGATTTCAATACCAAAAAATTAAAAAATACCTTTTTAGCTTAAGAAAAATCTAAGCGTGTTGAACATCCAGACTGGACACGCAATTTCATGACCTCATGATCATTATAGTTTTTTTTTCTAAGACTCGGTTTATTGATGAAATGCGAAAAATGCTGCTTTTTTTCTTTTGTAGTGTGATGGTACTATCCTTCTACATCCGGCCTGCACTACATCCTTCAGGCCTGAACATCATTCGATATCTCTCTCTCTCTCTCTCTCTCTCTCTCTCTCTCTCCCCCTCTCTCTCACTTTCTCGCGACTTCTCTGTGGGAGCTACAAACTCCGAGAGTTTCTCCCGCCTGATCTCTTTGCCCCGTGACGTATAATCGGGGTTCGATGTTACTCCCGGAGCAGCTGTTCTCGTATATGGCTTCTAACCGAGTCGCCCCAAGATTGATTGCAAGATTAGTCTAAGTACCGCAGCACCAGCTCGGGCCCACCGCGAAGGGGGTTTACCATGCTCTCTCTCTCTCTCTCTCTCTCTCTCTCTCTCTCTCTCTCTCTCTCTCTCTCTCTCTCTCTCTCTCTCTCTCTCTCTCTCTCTCTCTCTCTCTCTCTCTCTCTCTCTCTCTCTCTCTCTCTCTCTCTCTTTTTTCTCTCTCGTATACTTTTGGTATTCGTTATACCGGTGCTGCTCAATGCATGCTTCGACGTACGCGAACGCCGTCCAAGAGGAGCTTAACATTTTCATTTATAGATTCAATACGATGCAACCGAGACGACGTAACCCCACACCTTTTTTTCCACCGTATCATTCAAAGTCGTCTTTGTTTTGTACACTGCATCTTTCTTGAATTAGATTTATAGAAAAAGCACAATGAACTGTTGAGGCTCCGGAGACGCGACTTTTCTTTATTTCCATTATCTTCTTGGATCCTTTGCCACGCGATCACGTAGAGATTTGGTCGTGCAACGGTGATGTAATATAGGACAATATCAAGCCATCGTAACCGCCTCATTTAGTGAAAGTATTTTAATGTCTTACAGAAAAGGCGGAACGAGGTGTCGTTTCGTGTCAAAGACGGAAATCCTACAAGCCTCTGTACGGAACTGTATATATAAGCTTCCAATCGTTAAATCTATAGATGTGCCTTTTACGGTGAATTAAGAAGAAATACGAAGGACAAGCTCAAGAACGCGTTTGCACGTCGAACACAAAGGGATTTTCCGAAGGGATTATGTCAGAACGGCTTTGTGGTCCGCTAAGAAAATTATCTTCGACGGTTTGAAATGAACGCGAACCTTATCGAAACTGACGGATACAATAATAATGAGTAGAAAGGCTCTTGTGAGATGTACAGGGCTTCGCCTGAAACAACAACTGTCAATCATAGTTTCATCTTTTGAGCAAGCATAGCGAGAACTCTAAACTCGACATTTGCAGAATAAATAAGGCTCCTGAAACAATACAATCGTCAAAATATTTTACGATGAGAGTCGACATTGCGCTGATGACTTTATTATTCGTAGCGGCATATTTATAAACAAAGATAGTTTACGCAAATTTTTTAATGAAAATGGTAATGTTAAAACACCGGAAATTGCTTCCCAACTTCGATCTCACTTAGAAAGATCTCCAGGAATATGAAATTCAAAAAAATTAGTATTTTTATAAGACAGTTTTTCAGTCTAGGGTATTTACTTTAATTTGCAACGATGACCTTGTAAAAATTTAAAAAAAATGACGATGTTATGACATATTTTTGTGAAGGGTCAGATCGCCCATTGCGCTACGGCGAACCGCCCCGCTTCGATTTATTCCTTTTTCTTTTACATTCTTCTCCGAACTATGTTCTATAAAACCATCCACTGCAGGACTGGGTGGTTTTTTAATGTACTTATTCATTTGTTCATAACAAATGATTAAAATTGTCTTCTTTTTTCGTTGGCGATTGCACTTTTTTCCTTCAGCTTGCCATTTTCGTAATTCTCAACATTTGAATAAAGTATCCGTCCATACGAAAGTTTTTTTTTATTATACTATAAGTACATTTTTTTTTCATTTAAGATCACCTCAGTTGGCAGAACAACCTACGGCGATTGACCGTGCAGCAGCGGCAGCACATTGTCTTAATAATAATAAATTTATTGTTTATCAATAATTTTCAACAAAAAAATTCAAACTTACAATTGAGGTAAGAAACAGGAATTTCTTACCGTGAATAGTGGGTTTTAGAATCGATCTGTATGTTTCACTCTGGTCAATCCACGATTTACGTTTGTCATCCAACACCCACTTTTCATCGCTAGTCACTAGGGTAGGGAAGGACATGTTGTGCAAGTTTGGAATTATCGCCCTGTAATTCCTTAAAATCCCGACCTCGTCGTCTCAACACTCTTATCACAAAAAAAATATTGGAAATCGATCGCTTTTTTTGAGGCTCAAGTTTGAGCCTATAATTGCAAGAGGGATGTCATTTCATTTAAGGCATTAGGCCACTCTAGAGGTAAAAAATATTTTGTGATTTTTTTCAACGAAACCATAAAGTAAATCGGAATTACAAAATAGGGGTTTTATTATACACATAATTGACTATACAAAATTATTTTTTCACAGCGATACATGTCAAAATAGCGACTGTGCATCATTTTTCCGATGACACCTTTATGTCTGGAAGGTGAACGGCCGGACCAACAGCTCCTATAATTATTGAGTTTTTATGAGACACTAAAGTTTTTCCAATTATATATAAGTATAGCTATAGAAGTATGTAGGATTTTTTGATATATTGTTTTTTGTCAAAATGGCACATTTCTAAAACA
Source organism: Ophion ventricosus (assembly GCA_963932345.1). NCBI lineage: Eukaryota > Metazoa > Arthropoda > Insecta > Hymenoptera > Ichneumonidae > Ophion > Ophion ventricosus. The sequence goes on from OZ010718.1 coordinate 13,367,308, forward strand.
AAAAGTATAAAATGCCATGAGAAAATCGTCAGAAAATTGTTTTTAAAAAAGGAACTATGCAATATAATTTAAAAAATCCTACGTAGTGCCTCAGAAAATGTAATTCTAAATATACAGTTAAAATTTCAAGTGAATCGGTTGAAATTTGTTTGAGTTATGAGTCCGGCCGACTTGCAAAATGTAGTTTTGAGATAAACGCGTTTAAAGTTAGTAGAAAGTCACGACATGAATCAAGAGGGGTTGCGCTGAAATTCGAAAATCGAGTACTTAGAGATTTTTCACACCCATAATCTTTTGGAATATAATTTAATAGGTACAAAGATACATTTTTAGCAAAAAAAAATCGATTTTTGGAAAATTTTAGAGTGGCCTAAGGCCTTAAAGTAATGTCTCTTGATGGCGTTCAGAACAAAATTATACTCCAAGGTTGTCTCCACGCTAACGAAAGTACATCAAATACTCTGAATTCCAATTCAGCATGAGAGAAATAAATATCCAAAATTCGCATACAGAGAATTTATAATTGATGTAATAGAACAAAATTTACGAATTGTTAAATTTTGTTTCATCAATACAAAGCCATAAAAAACTTCTGTCTTATTCAATTGCCCGCGTTGCCCGCGAAAAAAAAAACACGCCTAAATTTCATGGCTCATTCGTCACATTGGATCTATCATTTTCGCAACCGTGTTTGTTCTCATAGCTCGAATGCAGATTCAAAAATCTTTTCTTTTTTTTTTCCTTATACGTATAATTTTTCGAACGCGCGTTCGAGTGAATTAATCTTTTGGAATACTCCTGGATGTTGAATAAAAATGGTTCCTGGAGCGGTGTGATTAAGATCGTAGCTATCGTACCTTTATAACGAGGAAATTTTATCTCGTTCTAGTCATATCTATATAGGTACACACAAATGTATACACTCAAATGTATCGTGTAAATAAATATATAGTGTTGTAAAGGTCCGTCGGTGGTTCTGGCACGAGATATAGCCCCCCCCCCCCTCTGAAACGATACGACCACACAAACGCGAGTGTAAAAGCGATTTTGCCGAGATTCTTCTCGTGTGTGGTGTCTGTCTGACAAATGGGCCAAAAGCTCTTCTCTCTTTCTCTCGTTCTCTCTTTCTTTCTTTTTTCTCCAAGCTTAAGGCACAAGAAGCGATACGTTTCTTCGAGGATTTTCACGGGTATATGGCTGCCAGGGATGCGCCAAACGGGGGTCTCTTCTCACTCTCTTGCGATCGCGTGGTGCACCGAGCAGAGGGCTTTCGAGAGAAATGAACCTGTTGCGGAAGTTTATGAGCGACATTAACATACTTTGTCGAGTTTGGTGGAGAGCCCGATGTAGAAGAGAGAAAGAGAAGCGGTGATGTGGCTTGGGATGTGGCGCTCCTTCCCTCGAAACGGTGCTCGAGTTCCGAGAGAACGAGTATACGAGAGGGTGAGTACGAGAGAGGGAAAGTTCCAATCTTTTCCCGGTGCAACCTTCATTTCTCGCTGTACTACGTGCGAGGCCAATAGTTCCCTCGACGTTTCAATATCGCTGGATACAGCGACAAAAAAAAATATATATATATACATATTGCACTTGTTGCGCGTCTGAGCCACGATACGTTGGGAAAAGACTCGGAACCGTATGTCGTCACGTGTATTACGTGATACAGGATACGTACAGGTAGTTCAGGAAGGATACGAAGATTTTATATTTTCGCGATTTGTGTCGTTTTGCAGCTGGAAAATGATCCTGCGACGGGTTGAAAAAATTTTCACGCAGCGGACGTGACGAATTTCAATCGGATTTTTTCACAAGCCGCTGGAAGAAAAGTTTTAAGGGGTTACGTGGGTTTCGTAGGCAAAAAAAGCATATCTTCTCTATTATTTTTTAAATATAATATATAAATTATTTTATTCGAAATATTAAGCACATAAAAGAGCAACATTTCAACAATATTTTTAAAAAAATTCACCCAAAAATTTGGGAAATTCAGCCGGTGGGGGCTGGTTTCCGTAGAACCCTAAAAAAAGTGTCCTCGTGGTGGCCAGGATAACTCATGATAGCTTTATCTGAAATTAAAGAACCAAGTTTTTTTCTGTTAGTAGATAAATATAGCTCGTGATTGAACGAAGGATTGAAAAAAAAAGTGAAATTTGAATTTTTGGCAGAGTTGTATGCAAAATAGTTCAATTTTTTGTACAATTTACACTTGTAAAATTAGTTGTAATCGAAAAAAAAACTTCGTTCAATCACTAGTCAATGCTATTTTGAAGAAGTGTGCAAAATTTCAGAAAGATCGGTGCATTAGTTCTTGCGAAATCGTGTCCACCGACTTCAAAAATAGTGTTTTGAGAAAAATGCGTATACCTGCGTCGCTCCCGGCCGGTCTTTCCCAACAGGGGGAATTATCAAAGGCTCTCTCTCCTAGCCTTTTACTCCGATTGACTTAAAACTTTGCGAGAATATTCTAGACATATTGTACTATTAGATAATAAAAATTTTAAAAATGGGTTTTTTGAAATTTTCAAACCCACGTAACTCCTTTATATTTTTCTAATCTTCTAATTCTAATGAAACAATGAAAAAAAAGTTTGGCGAATCTTCGAAAAATCTCAGATAATTCTATACTTCTTCATTGGCGTAGCCAGCATTTTTTTTTTTTTTTTGAAAGGCGGGAGGGAAAGGGCCTGACAAAAACTGGTTACGAACACAATCAACTTTTTTTAAATAAAATTCACATGATAGTCGGCAATCACGTAACACACGTGAAATATGAAACTTGCATTAATTCCACGTTCATGTTGATATTAATATTAAACTCTTTCAATTCTTAAAAAAATAATCAACTAATTTTCCATCATTTTTTAAGAGGGTACATCCGAGTAGACGTTGGCAAAAATAGGTGAATTTTGGGAATGATTATCTCAAAAACTATGTGTTCGATATCATTCAAGTTTAATTCAAAAGTATAAATATTGAGGTATTTTAACAAAATGTTGTATAAATATATATTGACTGGGAGCACTGTTACCGGTTACCAGTCTTTAAACTTTACTTTTAGTAGGCACACATTTAAATAAGTGTTAGTTTTCTATTTTTCTTCTGCTAATCACCCCGAAACTTTTTCAGCTGGAATTGTTTTTTAACAATGTCATTCTCCATGTTTACCAGTGGGATATGAAAGAAGGGTTCCTGAAGCATCGTGCTTCGTAGCCATCTGTTTATCCGCCTCATGGCAGAAAAACTTCTCTCACAGTCGCGGCGGCGCTCACTGGGAATACTATTGCTGCTTGAAAAAGTTTATATCAGTTAGGGCAGTACTCTTTTTATTAAAAAGGAGTACTGGTTTCGTAAATTTTCAACATTCATTTTTAAATTTAAGTATGTTTTTCACGACCATCGCCGCAGCTTCTAAGGCTGACGTATCAATTATTAAGATTTTTCTATAATTATTGATGAAATTCACTCCGTTCGTCATATCCAATTTAGAAAAATACATCGACTGCTTGAGCTAACGGTAGATTTTCAAATCGGGCTTTTAGATTTACAATGATATTATCTACTACTTTGTAGTAAATGTTCATCTTGAAGTATTTTTTTGGTTGTTTTTACGGCCGGCAAATCTAATGTATTGATTTTGCCCACAGTTGACTTAATTGTGAAAATTGTATATGTATTTTCTAATTGATATTCTAATTTAATAATTGAATATGTATTATCGAATTTACGTAATGAAAGAGTCACTTTTTATACAAATTACAAAATTACGACGAAAACAATAGTTCAAGTATTATTCACCCTTCGTGGTCACACTTCCAAATTCAATCGCGGTGGTCACACTTGGGTCGATTCTAACCAGTCAGTTTTCAAAAAAGTATTATGACCAAACGATGTCTGAAGTGGTTCAAAAAAATACGGAACATGCTTTGAAGTTTCTAGATGATGTACGAAAAATTTATTTATAAGAAATAAAATGGCGACATGTTAAAAAAAAATCATAAAGAGGTGAAAACGTAAAAAAGACACCTTTTCGCTCAAAAAATCATAGTTCCGTGAATTTTTAATATTTTTACCTAAAATTTGGACGTGATAGTCCTTATATATGCTACTTTAGGAAAAAAATAGTAGCATAGTGCGGGTTTCAAAAAAGGTATTTATTCCGACATGTGAAGAAGGTAAATTTTATGGTATGAGGACACTTCAAGTTCCAGATAAGATGGTGAAAACAGGCCTATTCGAAGCCAAGAACTATTATATATTTACGCTAAAAATTGATCGACGGGTCGATTCTACCCAGGGTGACCATGAAGGGATTAATCATTTCTTTATGTCTGCTTGGGTGAAACAAATCAAATTAATCGATTATTTAATTTTAATTATTTTGTATTGATTTTTTTCAGGGAGTGAGCGTGCCCATCCCATCCCCTTCCTGGCTACCCCAATGTACTTCGCGAAATAAATGTTAATACTGAAAACGAGACAAAAATGAACTTTATTTTGGGCATTGATTTTTTTTTATGCCGCAGATGTTTTGCTGTATTTTCTGCATTTGCTAAAGGTTCATACCCTAAATTCGTACACATCACATATACAGTCACATCAATGCGAAAGATGAAAATTTCTTCTCGTCGCGGATCATACTTGGGTGACAGACATTTCGATCTGTGCACAGCTGCGCATTTACGTCGATTATTTGCTGGTTCGGAGATACCCATACGTGCTCGTAAGTTCGTATGTATTTGATTGTGTATGGAGGAAGAATAGAGGTACTGAAGGAGCGAGCCAAGCTGTGAAAATAATTACATCTCGAAAGACAGTGCCGAGAGAAAAGTAGTACGGCGAGTGAAAGGAGGACGAGAGAAAGACAAAGATAAAAGGGAATAAGGATGAAAAAAACGGTTCCCAGGATTCGAATAGCTTCGTATGTCTCTTATAAAGGGAAGAGATTGTACTGGTGGGTTTTCGAGGATGAAGGCATGGAGGGAATAGACGCGAGCACGAGACGAGGGGCTTTTCTCTCTTGCCAAACTCGAGACGGTGCTCCTCGCTCTGCTGGAGCCACACTGGATATGATCGCTGGGGCGAGAGCCAGGGGAATCCATCGCGATGCATCTGCCCCTTCGCTGTAATGATATCGAGGCAGCGCGCGCGCGCGCGCAACCAAAAAAATCTATTGAACTCGACACTTGGCCATCAATTTAGCTCGTAAATGACATTTTCGTTTCTTGCGGAGGGCAAAAAATTGCCTCGCACTTTTTTTCCTTCTATCGCTATATCACACGTGTCCCGAAAGTTATACCGACATGAACTTGAAGAGAAATGAGGATTGCGCGCAAATTGGAAACGTGCCCGTTGCTTCCTCATAGTTTCTTTTCGTTCACGAAATTCGCATGCTGAGGATGTTGCTTTATTTTTCAACCCTCATTGCTCCATAGGTAAATTTTGGAAGATTTCAAATGCATGTGCATACTTTACTATTGTCTATGTATATATTGTGAACGATTTAAAAATTACGAAGGTACCTTGAAGGTGATTCGAGAATTATTCAGGCTATTAACAAATTATGTGGATCGTGAATGTGAAGATATTTTCCGAATTATTTTCATACACGGAGAGAATTAAAAAGTAATTTTTGTCGTGAATTTCACGGTAAAAATTACCGTGATATATTTCAATGTGGTGACAAGTGAGAAGAGCATAATAATTCGTACGCGACAAGCTTTTTTTAACTCACGTTACAGAAAATTTCAAATACGTAGCTAAAATTTTACTATACAAGAAGGGTAGCGCGCACGATAATTTTTACCGAGACCACAATACATTTTCCTATAACACTCATTAAATTTTATAATAAATCTTAAAATAACTGTTATAAAGACGATACTTTTTTATAGACATTATTGAAAGGCATAAAATAATAAAATGCACAGTAAAATTTCGCTGATATTATATATTTTTGTAATTTAAGTTTTGCGTATTTTGTTACACATCAAAATTTACTAGAAAATCTGGTAAAATTTTCAGTCTGAAGAAGAAATTTTATTTTATTTTCGTGAAAATCTGTGTTTTACTCAGTAATAATAAGCGAAGTTTAAGGGTTGTCATCTGGTTACCGTTACTGCACGGTAATTTTTAACATTTAATTCTCTCCGTGTATTATCCTGATAATTTTCGAATTATTTATACAGTGGACAGATAATTCACAAATTTTGAGCAAAATAATCTACATAGCTTTGTGATTATACAGGCACTTAGTAAATTATTATAAAATTAAATGGATGATTTCCAGGTATAATAATTTTGGTATTATTGTAAAAAACTTCATATTATTTATATAATTTGTAAATTGTGTAGATTATAAATAATATTGCAAAATTACACCTGATCATTAGTCGACAGTGACAAACATTTATTTACCAATCGATGTAAACTTGCATTAAGGCCTTAGGCCACGCTAGCGGCCAAAAAAAAGGGCATATTTTGTTTTTTTTTTTCAGCGAAACCATATAATAAAACGAAATTACAATAAAGGGGTTTTATTATACACCTAATTCACTATACAAAATTATTTTCTCACAGCGATACATGTCAAAATGGCGGCTGTGCAGCATTTTTCCGATGACGCCTCTATTTCTAGAAGGTCAACGGCCTGACCAACAACTCCTATAATTTTTGAGTTATGATGAGACACTAAAGTTTTTTCGATTATATATAATAATAACTATAGAAGTACGTAGGATTTTTTTGATATATTGTTTTTCGTCAAAATGGCGCATTTCTAAAACAAAAAGTATAAAATGTCATGAGAAAATCGTCAGAAAATTGTTTATAAAAAACGAACTATGCAATATAATTTAAAAAATCCTACGTAGTGCCTCAGAAAATGTAATACTAAATATACAGTTAAAATTTCGAGTGAATCGGTTGAAATTTGTTTGAGTCATGAGTCCGGCCGACTTTAAAAATGTAGTTTTGAGATAAACGCGTTTAAAGTTAGTAGAAAGTCACGACATGAATCAAGAGAGGTTACGCTAGAATTCGAAAATCGAATACTTAGAGATTTTTCACACCCACAATCTTTTGGGATATAATTTTATAGGTACTAAGGTACATTTTTAACAAACAAAAAAATCAATTTTCGGAAAATCCTAGAGTGGCCTAAGGCCTTACGGCGTTACACAATCTTGGTATGAAAAATGGTATAATTTTTTTTTATTTTGTCGTAACCATTCAATATATAAAATAATTTTTATTTTTCGCAAATACATTATAGTTTATTAATGAATTGAAAAAAAACGAATAAAAAATGGCGGTGATATAAGTAGTCTAGTAGAACCCTCTGTTAAAAATCCTTGCCGATGGTGGAATTTTTTTCTCTGTCAGGGATCGTCTGAAGAATAAATTACAAAAATGTCTTATTAAGAAAGGTAATAGCTAAAGCATAGGGAAATAAAACAAATTATGTAACAATGACAGCTGTTTAAAAAAAAAGTCTGATATTTACCAAAGTGTTAAGTTTTAAAAATTAATAAAAAATGAACGCGGCATCCAATCAGAAAAATCCTATGCTACATCCTAGATAATATTATAAGGAATATGTAGTATAAGTTTCATCGAAATCGGTTGAGTAGATCTCGAGATATTTCGTCCACCAGTTTGAAAAGCGGGTTCCTACTAGAAGACTCAAATCTCCCCAATGAGCTTTTTATCCATTTTTTTATTTTCCCAAAAAACCATAAAGTATTTGTGAAAAATAAAAATCATTTTATATATTTAATAGTCGCATCAAACTTTTTATTTATTTTCATACGTATTTTTCTAATAACCAAGGTTCAACCCTTCTAAAAAAATGAAAACCCTTGCCAATGCTAACAGAATACTTCGATCACATATTTATTTTTTTCTCGTAGCACAAAGCAGTAATCTACTAATAATTTTAAAAAATAACAATACAGTGCCATAAAGAAGTCATCATTTTTAACATCATAAAATCAAATAAACCTTTTTTTACGGTAACAAGTGTCTTCTGCCATATAATTATCATAATCTTTTATTTTCACGAATTATTTTATTCTATAAATACAAATATATGTTACAAGAGTTTAAAAAAAAGTTTAATATTCCGAGACAAATTTTTCATGTGCGATAACGACTAGAACACATAATACTCTCTCTTGGGCTCTCTTCGAGCGATTAATCTTCATCCGCGGCCACATTTTGGATATTTTTTTTTCTCTCGTACGCCCCCGTCTTCGAGGATAATTCTTTTCGGTCCTCGTTCAACATTGACACGATGACGTTTGACGTCACTCCAATGTGCTCACAGGAAGCAAGCAAACGACTCGAAGGAACACTCATCCTCGGTATGTACGCGTATATACAGGAACGTTTCTTCAACGAAAATCGGCATCGCCGTACGGAAAAGCAGCAAAAACCTGGACTTTTCGAAGCCTCGATGGAAGACTTCGTTAGAGCAACGAAGATGCCCTCATAGCAGCGAAGAGAGACGGAGAGGGAAAGCGTGAAGGGGGCGGGCAGGGGAATTTCGTAGAAAAAGAATTTTCGGGTTTCGAGGCGAAGCGATGCAAGGGGGAGGAACACGGATTCTCTAAAGCGGTTCTCATGCCTAGCTAGTTCCTTGACGTTGGCATTTTTAGAATTTCGTTAAAAAAAAAAAATTCTAAATAGTCGTATATATTTATTTTTCTCGAACGACTGCAGCCAATCATTATTGATATAAAAGTATCATTATGAATATTTATTTTTAACTTTGCTCGGTAATCCCTTCTAGGCTTTTACGACCTGATCACTTTAATTTTTATTCCACACTTGTCATTACTTCTTCCCGATTCTTAGGGATCTCCACCCCAAGGAGTATTGCACGCAGCCACGCTATTCTGATACATTTGCACAATGGCACAGGGAAACTGTGAAAAACCGGTGCTGATACAAGCGGATAAGTTTTAGGGACCTCCAGTTGTAAGATACCAACGGAAAAGGAGCAAAAACTGCCACCAACTCGGTAATCGGCAAACCAGCGCCTAGCTAAGTGATCACCCATCGGAGTATTGAGCCAAGCTCGCGCTTCTTTCAACACAGGTGATCGCCAGTACCGCACAATCGTCTTCTTCTCTTGATAAATTATTGCAAGTACCTAAAGTGCACAAATGATCAAATGTCTTTTGTTTGTAATTTTGTTTGGCATAAATTTCCACCGATCATCCGAAAGACCGATCATTGAACCACCATGGCCGATCATTGAAAAATTGCATTTTCCAGGTTCTTTTTTCCGTGTCGTAGAAGAACCTCTGTAGGGGTAGTTTTGTATGCCGAGGAAGAATCCTCGTCGCTTGTGCGCTTGTCGCTCTCGCAACCCTGCAATTATGCGCACATCGGACGAACGAAGGCGGATGGTCTATAGTATTTAGTTTTTTGTTTCTACGTTTTCGTCGCCGTCGCCTTCGTCGTTCCTATACTCTTACACGGCTGCAGGACGAAAATCTTCGGGTGCATTTTTTCGGACCATGACAAACATTGACTCGAGAGCTCGAGAGAATTTTCTTTAAAATGGTATCAGTGTATAAGCCGGCTACAGAACAATATGGTGAAATCGAAATGAAATATCGGATTCTGGTCGTGCCGCTGTAGGCAAACCTCGTGTTCTTCTCATCACAGATGAAAATCTTGGCTGAGAATTCTAAGCGTTGTACATACTTTAACTGAGTAATTCAGAATAAACAGTGTATACTTGGCCATCGGCATCTTTGTATGTCTTCTTAAAAAAATACGTGCCTTTTCCTTTTTAATTCGAAATTCTTGAAAGAGGATGCTACTTACAATTAGATCAAAACCAAATTTAGAAATAAAGTTTTAAAATATATATAATTATATTATTAATTATAATTATATATCATTATTATTATATTATAAAATAATTATACTATATATATGGGGCATTTCACGCCAAATCGACCACTTTCCGGCCCGACCTCTTTCAATTTGACTGAAACTTATTTGACTTGAAAACTTTAAGATGAAAACCATAACATATTTGACATATGTTATGGTTTTCATCTTAAAGGGCTTGTGTGATTTTTTCAAATTTTTTTACACAATCACAAATACGTAGTGAATTATTGAAAAAATCGCTCGTTTTTTTCAAATGCACATAACTTTCTGAAAAATGGGCCGATTAAGATCTTTTTTTTTTAATTCTTCGTTTTGAAATGTTCTTTATGAAAAAAAAAGATTTTAAAAATATTCAAACTCATCTTCGACATAATTTTTTTTTGTTTTTTTTTTGGAAAAAAAGCGCGATGTTTTCAAAGAATGTCACTTTCGATTTTTGATTTTTTTATTTGTAAAAAAATTATGATAAATTTAGCATTTTTTGCCGCAAGACCCATCGTGGTAAGATTTTTCTGTCTATTCTTTTTTTCTAAATTGATACATTTTTTATTTCAATATTTCCAAATATAGCTATTTTCTATGGTGAAATTATTTTAAATTATTAATTCTATCATACTCAATACTTTGTACATAATATTAACTCACTTAAAAAGTTTTCCAATTATGTTAAAATATTCTTAAAGAATTATTTAGAGGGGAATGAAGTAAGTAGTTATTCAATTAACTGTTTAATGATGAATTTATTCATCTCGTGACGTTTGAATAATTTACATAATTTGTGATCTCTTGAATTAGAGAAATTTTTAACAATAAGACCACCATTTGTGTCAGGTAACATACAGTGCAACCGCTGAGTTCCTGAAATGGTTTCGGTTTTCGAAAATCGATCACGGAGACCGTTCACAGCATTATTGTAGTCTTCCGACGATGAAAACAGTCAGTGCATATCAAACAAAAATGATTCAACTGGAAGGTTTTTTTAACATTGACAGATGCTTGTCGTTTAATATTTTAGCGGCAAAAATAAATGAAATAGTACACTGCATTTTTTTGGAAAACCATAGAATTTATTAATGGACATTATTGCACCATAGGAAACAGCTATGTGTGGAAAAAATTAAGAATTAAAATTTTTAATTTAGAAAAAAATAGGAAGAAAAATCTTACCACGATGGGTCTGGCGGCAAAAAATGCTAAATTTATTATATTTTTTTACAAAAAAAATCAAAAGTGGCGTTTTTTTTAAATTAAAAATCATGGCGAATACGACTTTGAATATTTTTCAAATATTTTTATTCATAAAGAACATTTCATAACGAAGAATTAAAAAAAAAAAATCTTAATCGGTCCATTTTTCAGAAAGTTATGAGCATTTGGAAAAAAAACGGGCGATTTTTTTCAAAAATTCACTACGTATTTGTGATTATGTAAAAAAAAAATGAAAAAATCAGACAAGCGTTTCAAGATAAAAACAATAACATTAAAGTTTCAACCAAATCGAAAGAGGTCGGGCCGTATAGTGGTCGATTTGACGTGGAATGCCCCATATATATTATTAATTATAAATATATAATAATTATATAATATTAATTTTATAATATAAATAATTTTTATCATTATTCAAAATATGTTGCGAAATATATGCGATTAATTTCGTCAATTTTGGAGTTCTCTTTTTACCATATTGGCCATCCCAATATATATATATATATATGTGTGTGTGTGTGTGTGTGTGTGTGTGTGTGTGTGTGTGAAAGAGTGCATGTATGTAATGTAAAAAATCGTATCCATGTGTATGTGTATATGCATGAATGTAGACTATGTACGTGAATAAGTAAATACTCTATTGTACAAGATCGAAACATGCTACATGTCGTTCGTACACTTCGAGTCGTCTCATGTTTCAAGCGTCTTGAGCAAATTGAGCCTAGGAATCTCTAGTACATATTAACTACGCGCTTCACCGAATCTCTGCGTGCCCAATATATTAACAGACATCTCGTATGAAAACCGTTCGTCATCCGATACTCACGTGAAACAACGGTAAATGGCCGTGAAAGGGATTTTTCTTGACAAAGAAGAACCTTACGAATACGATACGACAGAAATTCGAATTAATCTATGCAGAGCAATCGGAGTGAAATATTTTCTTCTCCGATGCTTTCGTTTCCGAGCCAATCGTTGGAAATTGTTTGTTTTTGTCAATTTTTCTCATCAGATTTATATTATCAATAAATTGAAAAACAAAAGTGCAGTACAAAAAAGACGTTACGAATGCTACGAAGTGTTGTACATAATATTATATGATAATTCGAAAATGTTATCAATGTACTTGGTAACTTGCACTCGCCTCGAGTTAATATTGTATCTGCGAATAAAAAATTTACCTCGCATGAAAAAAAAGAGCAGTACTACGAGTAATGAAAAATTGGAAGAAAAAGTCGACAGTAGTTTCTTGACATCGTCAAAGCCAACGGACGAAAAGGAATGGCCCATTGAATCGGAGATCGATCGATTTACCTCGATGCAAAAAAAAACTATTTTTTTGGCACACACGTTTTTTTTCCTCTCCCGAACGCCCGACCGCGATATATGCGTGAAAAGAAGAAAAAAATTCATCGTCGAATGGTCATTTCACATGATTCAGATCCCTCACTTTTTCCTTTCCCTCGCAATATCTTTGGTTATATACAGATGAATCAGTGAGGGGAACGAAACTACTATCGGATACCCTGTATTTTTGTCTCATTTTACTAAAAGCCGATCGTATTTCATTCACTATTCCCATTCGTCGTGACAATACACGCGGTGCATGCCGTTCTTTTTTTTTGCCAAGTTCTCGGTCTTGCACAGTCGGTCGAGACCCTCCTCTCCACGTCCTTAGTCGAGTCTTTATCCGCACACGGGACGATTGTAACCTGACTTCTGATGCGCTTGAATCGATGTTTTTTTTCACAGTTTTTATGGGGTCTAGGTTGCGAGCAAGGGATTTTTTTGCGTTAATCTCGATATGTACACTGCTGGCGAGTATAAGAGCCGCAAACCATTCCCTTAAACGCGCAAACTTGGACCCGCTACGCCCTTTTATTTGGTAGATTTGGTAGCTTTCAATACACGTGTGTGTGTATATGTGTAACTTTATAGGCGTAGTGTTGAATGCATGCAGACACGTGATCATTTGTCCGCAATTTGACCATAAATGGAGCAAAGAACGCCATACATTTACTACCAGAACCCCCTCCCCCCACCTCCCTCTCGCTCCTAGAGCTGTCTCTCTCTCTCTCTCTCTCTCTCTCTCTCTCTCTCTCTCTCTCTTTCTCTCTGTATGTTCTTTTTATCGTTTAATTCCCTTTTACATTTGCTTCAGGGTAGGATCTTTTCCTCTTCATATTTTTGGCCTTTAAAGCACAATCTCTTGTGATGGTTCCATCGCGACGAAATATCGCATAGGGATCGTATGGCACGACCCGCGACAAGGAGCGTGGAAATTCGAAATTTTGAAGCATTCGTAACGGAATCGGTGCTACGCGTGATGGATATACTTATATATACGCACAGGGGCAAAGTTGGAATGCAACGAAGTGAGCAAAGAAAAAATAGGGGGCTGAATCGTACGGTATATATGTCATCGGAAAAAAGATAAATACGTAAGTAGTACGATGAACGCTGGTAGTTTCAGGATTTACCAAATTAAATTTTCTCCCCTCGTAATTATCGTCATTTATTATCACGTCGTATGTGACCGAATCTTATAATTAACCATTTGCTCAGGACCCGAGTGTATATCGTACAACAAGTAACGTCCCTCAACGTCTGGAAGAATATCTCACTGAAAAGCAATATCACATAAATGTCTCCCTTCGATTTTGCTGAAACTCATATACGTGACAAAGCATTGAAAACTATTAGAAACGTATTTTTTTTATCGTCGGGAAAACGACTTTGAGAGGGAGAAGCCACCGCTCAAACTGCGAATGGGAATAAAACTCAGAGGGGGTAGTTTACCCTTAAGACAAACGCAATAATTTCGAAACCTGAGGAAACATTCAATTGTAGCTTATGGGAATATTGTGAATCAGTGAATGAATTTTAAACACAGAAAACACGACTGTAATGAATAAATTCATGTATGAAGTATAGTTTACACCCTTAAGTTGTCTGTCCGCAAAAAACCCAAAAACACGTCAACTTGGATTCTGTTCCTCCTTTAAAATGATACCTGTTTTATTCATTTTCATGCAGCCCTTCTAAGTGTGAGATGAGAAGAAGGCAAAAGGTGGTTGGACTCTAAATTCAATTTATTTTAATACTTCTATAGTGGATTTTTCATCGCTTTATATTAAAAGAATTTTGGTTTTTGTTTCATTCAGATCCGTGGACTGCTTGTGGCTGAATTTGCAAAAATCGGATTTTCCGCCAATAAAAAAAAAATACGTGTCTTATAGTTTAAATGCTCCTTAAATGCTTCAACATCCTCCCGATTTTTTAATTGACCAGCTGATCAATTTTAAACTTTCGATTGGCTGTTGCAGTGATCTGGAATGATGACTGCAACTATATATGGAAAACGTGAGTCACGAGAGCCTTCAGTGTCAGAGCTCTCAGCCCTGATGATGCAGACTGTTACGTTTACGAAACTTCGGCATAATGCGGATTCTCAACATAGCCTCCATCCGGAAGCCCCAAACCTTTGTAATCTTCTATACACATAAAACGGTTCCATGACTGACTGACTAAATGACCGACTGTTAAATAGACAACGCACAGCCTAAATCGCTGAAGATAGAAACATAAAGTTTGGAAGATATGTTCCTTAGACGGTGTAGAGGTGCACTAAGAAAGAATTTTTCGAAAATCCACTCCTAAGGGGGTGAAATGGAATATAAAACTTTGTATGGAAAATTGTATTCCTTGCGTGTATCAACTTGAAACTTGGTATAAATATTCTACAACACAAATAATAAAATATCTCCGGATTTTTTAAACAACCCCTAAGTAGAGGCGCAACGGGGTATTGGAATTTGAATGAGAAGATCGAATTTCCTGCTTTTATCTCAATGAAATTCGGAAGATATATTTCTTAAATGGTATAGAGGTGCACTAAGAAAGATTAGCTTCTCGGATGGTCAATTATATGTGGCTTGTTCGAGAATATGAAGTGCCCAAAACTTGAATGTGCTTGCCGAAGATCATAAACCATACAATGTTGTCTACAGAAGTATATCGCAAAGCCATATAGTACCGCAGACAACAATGACATTGTATGATACCGGAGTTGAAGGTTGGCACTTTTATACTACTATTTCATTAATTACGAATCCTTACCTAAGTAAAAAAATATGATACTCTACCTTCTTTCTTTATATCTTACCTTTTCTTTTCTCTTTGTTTATCTCCTCTCTGGATCAAATTCTAAAGTCCATGTAGACGGAGTCACGAGCAAAAGCTAGTCATAATATAGTTGTGTTAGTCGTATCACGATTGCACCACCATCGAACTGAATTACTTTCACTGTGCCACTTTTGCCATGAACCATCGACTTACCCCTCGCGTCAGTGCGCGCATCTTCATCACTTCCAATATGATATGCCGAGCATAGAAGGTGCCTCTATATTTCCGCTTGTTTGGTAGATGCATCAATGCATCTTGAAAAAGTACGTTTGACGATAGCTTCGTTGAGTCGTCAACGAAAAGGGTTGAGAAACAGTCGTTGGAGTGCTTCGAAACCGACCGACACTTCGTGATCTCAGATGGTTAAAAAAAGTTGAGCGGTCATCGCTACCTGGGCCACTGGCCCATATGGAAAACTCGGAATAATCAGGTCACGGCGTTTATAAGGAACTGCAATCCAAAAAGGCTCGCTGTCGGTTGCGAGAGGTATACACGAGCCGCAACGATTTACAATAGGATGCGTTAAACGAATGCCAAAAGCCTGTAAGTTTGAGGCGAGTGGCATTAGGAAAGAAATCGCTTCACGGACGATAAACGCCGAAGGCTATATAGGCCGTTTCCTGCCGACGTAGCTGCCAGCGTACGCTTTCGTTGCCCACTTGGAGGACATTGCATCGCTCGGCAGTCGGTCAGGAGGGGTTGAGCTTTCGCGAATCGTCAGCTAGGATTCGGGGCATCGCAAACGGAGAACACTAACGTAACGTTGCAGGTACTTCCTACTTAAGGGAGAGGGAGAAACAGAGGACAGTGGCCAGGCTTGAAGTACCGCGCGACAATGGATCGGGTATACGAAATCGCCGTGGTGCGTTACTCGCGCCGCTTTACAACGCTTTCTCTCGCGAGGGTATAGGGCCGCAGAGGGCGATGAAAAAAAAACGAGATAAAGAAGGAGAAAAGGTAACAAACGGACGGGCAATGTCCGTTGGAAGATCGGACTGAGGCCATCATCAAGGAGTCCCTATGATGACGGACCACATGGCCTTTTCAAGACGCAACCGTATAACCAACGTTACCTACATACATACATCCTATAGTTAGCAGTATACCGCAATGTGTCATCTATATCGCAAGCTGCGCATACGCATATATGGGCCTGATACAGATTTGAATATTAATTCGGGATCGTCCGCACGAAAAACGAGACTGGACGGTTACTCGGGAGATTCCAGAGGGTCGCACCATCCCTTGGCAGTGTGGACTGACCTCGATAATACGGCCGTTTATTTCCCGCTTAAAAAAAAAAGCTATGTTTTTTTTCCGTTTGCATTCGATGCCTAGACGAGCAATTATTGTTACGTGTAGGACCAGCACTAAACATTACATCTCGAATCATCACTTGAGACACTTATTATGCAAATTGTAGTTGGGAATGCTGGTACATCTCGAGAGTAGGATACTTTTATAGAAACTAGCGGCCGCCTGCTGCTTCGCCTGCGTGTAATTTGGCTAGCAAGCTACTAGGGCCTCAGGACAGGGGTGTTTCTGAACAGATTACATTTATAATAAATTGAAAAGAGACAAAATAATCACACGATAATGCCTATACTATGTTTGCAAGTAGATAAAAGCAGAGAATTAGATTTTCCCATAGAAACTTCATTACGAGTTGCACCCCTAATTAGGGGTTGTTTAAAAAAATCCTACAATATGCATTTTGAAGAATATTTATATCGAGCTTCAAGATGATACACGTAAGGATTCCATACACGCAATTTTCCATACAAACTCTTACACCCCATTTCATTATTTTCGGGGTTGATTTTCGAAAAATCCTTTCTTAGTGCACCACTACGCTCTTGAAAGAACATAACTTCTGAATTCCATTAAGATAAAAGTAGGGAATTCACTTTTCCCATGGAAACTTCAACTACCCCTAATTAGGGGTTGTTATAAAAAATCCTAAAATATGCGTTTTATTATTTGTTTTGAAGACTATTTATACCAAGATTCAAGCTGATACACTCAAGGAATACAATGTTCCATACACACTGTTACACTCCATTTCAGCCCCGTAGGAGTTAAGGGCTTAGGCTACTCTAGGATTTTCCAAAAATCGATTTTTTTTTATTTGTTAAAAATGTACCTTAGTACCTATAAAATTATATTCCAAAGGATTATGGATGTAAAAAATCTCTAAGTTCTCGATTTCCGGATTCTAGAGCAACCCCTCTTGATTCATGTCATAACTTTCTCCTAACTTTAAACGCGTTTATCACAAAACTACATTTTTCAAGTCGGCCGGACTCATAACTCAAATAAATTTAAACCGATTCACTTGAAATTTTAGTTGTATATTTAGAATTACATTTTCTGAGGCACTACGTAGGATTTTTAAAATTATATTGCATAGTTCCTTTTTCATAAACAATTTTCTGACGATTTTTATACTTTTTGTTTTAGAAATGCGCCATTTTGACAATAAGCAATATATCAAAAAAATCCTACGTACTTCTATAGTTATTCTTATATATAATCGAAAAAACTTTAGCGTCTCATCATAACTCAAAAATTATAGGAGTTGTTGGTCCGGCCGTTAACCTTCAAGAAATATAGGCATCATCGGAAAAATGCTGCACAGTCGCCATTTTGACATGTATCGCTGTGAAAAAATAATTTTGTATAGTCAATTAAGTGTATAATAAAACCCCTATTTTGTAATTCCGATATATTTTATGGTTTCGCTGAAAAAAAAATCAAAAAGGTGCCCTTTTTGGCTTCTAGAGTGGCCTAAAGCGTTAAATTTCGTAAAGTCATTTCTTAGTTCACCTCTGCACCTTCCACGAAGCATATCTTCAAAATCTCATGTTTCTATCTTCAGCTGTTTAGGCTATGCGTTGTCTATATGTCATTCAGTCACGGAACTGTTTTATATGTATAGATATCTGGTACCCTAGGCATTGAGCGATTGTCCTGATACTTACCATCTGCCAGTTTTGTGATCTTTTCTCTTTGATAGTCTTCTAGAGTCATTCGATTTTTTCTCTAACGTATGTTGGTGTACCGAATAATACGGAAGCTGACAGCTTTTTCGAGACGACATCGATTCTGATGACAGCGATGAAAAAAAAAGTACGAAAATATTTCAAGCTCATCATCACAGGTCCTTAGGAATCCTTGAGTCTCGAAAGTGGCGTTGTTTCTTCTCTTTTCGAACGACTGGCGAATCTCAAAGCATCGAGATCGATCTTTATTGACCAACTGATTTCCAAGAAGGACTTCTTACATAAAGTTCGATCGAACGGCTACATTCATCGGCATAAATTTGTCCTTGCTTGGGCTCATGATTCGTGTGATATTCACCATTGGTCTGTTGCCAATGGCGCTCTCGTTTGTCCAGCCAACTCGAGTACCACGAGTCGAAACAGTGTCCTTGTTAGCTGGATAGTTTTCGGAGGATCGTCCCGCCTCGGTAACAGCGACAAAGACGAGGCCGACGTGGCTGCCACTCGCCGAGAAAGTAATATCCTCGCGATCGGCGCCTACAGATCGCCGATCATTTACGGTCCACCGCGGTGCGCCGATATTCAAACATACCGCGTTGGTTCGTGGATTCGGCAATAATTCAATTAGCCCGTACAATCTCGTGTGTTGGACGTACTATTATTCAAACCGTGATGTACGCTCTTTTTTTTCTTTATCTTCCTCCTTCCTTATTTTGTCCTCTCTCTCTCTCTCTCTCTCTCTCTCTCTCTCTCTCTCCCTCTCTCTCTCTCTCTCACTCCTTCTTTCTGCCTAATCCTCGCTATAAAGACAGAGGACAGAGATGGACTTTTGCATGAATTAAGGACGCCCCGTCACGCAAGGCCGGGTTGCGTGGATGCATAGGCAGGGCGCTTTGTTTTAATAATACGCATGTTTGGGATAATAGAATTGATTATAAACGTATTATTAGTAATTTTATAAAAAACTTATTAGTTGTACATTTATAAATGGCACTTATAAATTATGAATGGCATTTATAAATGGAACGTAAAATTGGCACAATTTTACGTTACGGTACTGCATAGAGAAGTACAGCAACGTCACAATTCTCCACCTTACTCTCTCGTTAAATTTCTTTGTCGTACTTATGATACCGAGCTGATCGTGGGTCGTCGCGCGATGTGTTATTGTGCACAAAACTTTCGTTTTTTTAAAAGAGATTACAGAATATTTTAAAGATATTTGTTTAGTCTGTAATACAAATGTATTCTTTATTATTCTTGAGAAATAAATGACAGGTTTCATTGATCGATGAAATGACTTATTTTATCACAATAAATCCAATTGTTCGACCTATGCGCCAATAACAAATGAATTTAAGGTTAGATAGCTGATGCTTTAATTCTCGGGCTAGTGCTTCTGCGTTATACGAAACACCTGATTTCTGCGACGCTGCCGAATCTTCACACGGTTGCGAAACCTCTTAAAATTTCAAGTGTTAGGTGTATGACCTAATTTGTACAGATTTTTCAGCAAATTTATTTAATATAAAAAAATAGAGAACAACGAACTTAATCTTGGAAATATTGTCCATTGTTTTCTATGACCTTGCGCCATCTCTCAGGTAACATACGAATGCCGTCGCGAAAGAAACTTGCAGGCTTCGAGGCGATAAAGTCATCGACGAATTTACGCACATCGTCCAGCGTTTTGAACTGTTTATCCACTAAGGCGTAGTCAGATGGGGCCAAGTCTGGTGAATATGCCGCGTGCGGGAGAACTTCCCATCCCAAGTTCAAGAGGGTCTTCTGAGTCGTGCGAGCAACCTGAGGTCTAGCGTTGTCATGGAGCGATATGACTTGCCTGCTTCCTTGCCCAGTAAATAGCCTTTGCTGATCAAGTTCTTCGCTCAGTTTATTCAATTGTCGGCTGTAGCGTTATGCAGTTACCGTCTGACCAGTTTTCAGGAGTTCGTAATAAAGCACACCCTCCATATCCTGTCCAGGACGCGGCTGGTCACTAAGATCGAAATCAACACTTTTAAAACGTTTGTACCAATAATTACACATTTCATAAGACACAACGTCGGCACCAAGAACACTACAAATTGATTCCCGTGCTTTAGAAGCATGTTTTTCTTGTTGGAATTCGTATAAAATGCAGTGCCGAATGTGCTGTTTATCAGTTGCCATCGCTAACTCTGCTATTCTGAGAGATTATGTAACTCACGTAGACTTGTCGTTCGGTGTTTTGAAACCTTGCGTCCGATCCTTTCAAAACCACAAAAGACTGCGAAAATATTTCTATTTTAAATGTCATTTTTAAGCTCGAAGGAAAAATCTGTAAAAATTAAGTCAGACACCTAATGTTTCGACATTCTAACATTACATATCTTTTTACATAAGTCGTTAACCCAAAACTTTTTTATTGTATTTAGAATCCTCATGACCTCAACGTTACTGTAGATTATTTTGGTCAATATATCATAGCATTTGATACAACTCTTTCGCGGGTCCCTCTTCCATAAGCCATGTGTTAAAAATCCTAAGTTCAACAATTTGTATTTCTCTTATTTAGTCGTTGACCTTATCTGAAACTTTGCATACGTGAATATGGGTACTTTATCTATGATATACTTGAAAATTATTTTTTTCCGGAGGTGGGACATTGGTGACGGAGCCTCCTTAAATTCTCTTTCTACCTCTTGCGCTCCCAATATAAATTTAAAGAACAATGGCCTACGGAAAAGTCATTTATCTTGACTATACAAATTTGTACGCTATCTCATGCTGATGAACGAATAAGTGTACGGATCTATAATTTTACGTGTTAAACCCAAAGGATTACGCCCTACTGATTGCCAGCCCTCTATGACTACTTTTGCCTATACACGTGTACTGTGCTTACTTTATAACAAATATATGCGTACGGGTAGATAAAGTATATATAACGTATGAATAGTACAGAGGGACGAAGTGGCCACAACCCGAGCCTACCTCTGGAGAACTCAAGGGTTTATACTGGACGTTCGAGGGCTCTAAAGACCGTGGATCATGAACGTAGACATTGGGTGTCTGTATGCAGACGTATACACGTTACAATTGATATACGCACATCGGCCATACCTCGCTGGGCCAGCATTGCAAATTCGTACCGATCTATGAAATATGCGATTTGACCGCGGTCCGAGGCGCCATGCCCTCCCGAATAATTAGAAGGGTGCGAAAAAAAAATCAGTATAAAGAATTGACGTTACAGTTGCACGATGAACCCGGGACGTCCCTCGGCGACCTTGCGTTTCAATTTACAGAACGAACCGTTATATTGTAACGTCTCGGTGAATTAAGGCGTTACTTCACCTTGGCGCTCGGAAAAATAGGTATGAAAATTGAAAAAAAATATTGACGCGTACTATTAAATATATAAAATAATTTTTATTTTTCCCCGATACATTATAGTTTTATGAACAAAATAAAAAAAACGAATGAAAAAAATCTTTAAATGCCGGTTTGAATAGAGAAGTCGTCTTGTAGGACTCTCTTTTGAAAATCCTTGCCGCTGGTGGAATATTTTTTTTCTGTTAGGCATCGTCTGGAAAATAAAAAAAGAATAAAAATGCTAGTACAGAAAGGTAATAGCTACAATGTAACATAAGGTAAAAATTATTTTTTTTTGTAGTAATGGCAGCTGTTTGAAAAAAAAAACTCTGACTTTTACCAAAATGTTGAGCTTGAAAAATTCATTAAAAATTAACAGGACGTCCATTTTAAAAAAATCCTACGCTACATTCTTGTTAATAGTATAAAGAATACGTGGTATAAATTCCATAGAAATCGGTTGAGTAGATCTCGAGATATTTTGTCCACCAGTTTAAAAAAAGGATCCTGCTAAACGACTTATATCACCGCCATTTTTAATTTTTTCAATTCTTTTTTTTCAATTTGGTTATAAAAGAATAATACATTCATGAAAGATAAAAATTATTTTACATAATTAATGATCACGTCGAAAAAAATTATTTTAATACTTATTTTCCCGAACGCCAAGGTGGTGTAACTCTTTAAAGAGTCCCTTCGAACCACGGCTCTCTGAAAAGTGTAATACGCGAAATAGGGCACTATGTCAACTTACGGAAACGGATGAAAAAAAATCATCTCTTCGTTTCCATACGAATAAACACGCCAGCGATTGTTCAGGATCAATATAAACCCGTAATCCCATGAATTCAAAAAACAATTTCTCTCGTGTTATCAGGTGTCCCCTGAGGAACGTTAAGATCGAACAGATGTAGGTCAGTACCATAATCGAGAGAAAATTTTGCGAAATACAACATCCGGAGACGACTTAACAACTCTATCATCACGCTAATCGTACACGCTGGTGGATCGTATAGGAAAGGCAAGAAAAAAGAGGTGAGTTCGGCCATATAGAAGTTCGCTGATGAATCTGTAGGGAGACCACGAAAAGGATCGAGGGTCTCGAAGTGCACCGGAAGTGTATACACTCGTATATTATAGGGTGTTTGAGACGAAACGCGGAACCGGTAAGGCCCGTGCCCGATGCTCCAAATTCGGCGGTCAACTATGGCCCGAAAGGGAACTGGTCGGTGAAGGGATCGTGGCACGGTCATCAGAGATTATATATATATATATATATATAAATCCAAGACGACCGGACACCGTGCACTCTTGAATGACCCGGTCATCCCAGGGGTCAGTGATGTCCGACCGATGACCTTCGGGGAGGGAGCCCGCCCCGCGAATACAATTATAAATGCATTAAACTTACCCCTTTACAAGATAATATTTAAATCGAGGCGATATTTAAATCGTTTTGGCGAGTGCCTGCGATCGTTCGCCCTTGCGAAGCCGGAAAAAACAGCGCCTGACCACCTTCCATCCAACAGCGTGAGCTGACCATCCCCTCACAATAAGACGTAGATAGAGAAAGCGAGAGGGTGCATTTTATTGTTGGCTCCCCCCCTCCCCCTCCCCCCGTGTGCGGATTCGCACAGGCCGATTTTATTCTTACGCGGGTATGACTCTTACCTGTCCTATATATTATATATACAGTACGCGCGAACTTTATTGCGTGTATTTTCGCTTATAAATTCTCGATGGGACAACCCCTTTGGGGAGAACAATAAGAATCGCGATGCGCACGGGTAATGGCTTCGCGATGCCAGAAGAAGAAAAAAAAACTGTCCCGCTCGTGTGTCGGTCATTTCTACTCTCTACAAGGATTGCTTGCCCATTGCTATGGTCCGACAAGCATACACATTCAGGCGTCTAGTGCCTGTAAGGTTTCACGCATATGCTCATGGGGAAGGCAACGAATAGTGTATAACGCGAACGAAGAAGTAGACGAGAGATGGAGGTTACCTATGGAATCGGACAATAAGAAATTAGATACATGCTGCCGGACGGGAGAATTTTAGTACGTGTAAACCACGGTTACATATGTGCATCGTCCGATCTTTTCTCACCGACTCCATCTTTTTCTTTACCTTCTTTCATTCGCTCTCTCCCTCCCTCTCTCTCTCTCTCTCTCTCTCTCTCTCTCTCTCTTCTCTCTCTCTCGGCCCCTCTCACTTGCAGAATCGTTGCTTTCGTAACGACTTCGCGATGCTTAGGAAGGGAGAATTGTTGAAGGAAGAGTTTTCGAATTTAGAGTGCCTAACGTTTTTCTTTTTCAATCAACATTACATATATACGTATAGCAGATGCTTACTCGATGAAAATAGTTTGTACTGGACTTGTATAAAACTTCTTACAGCTGACTATAGTTGTCAGTTACCTTTATTAGAATTCGTGAAGTGATCTCGGAGTATATGCGCCAATACTGAATTCACAGAGCTGACCATCCTATATCTATCCATATAAAACACTTCCGTGACTGACTGGCTAAACTATAGACAATACACAGCCTAAACCGCTGAAGATAAAAACATGAAATTTGGAAGATATGTTCCTTAAGAAGTGTAGAGTTGCACTGAGAGAGGATTTTTCGAAAATCTATTTCTAAAAGGATCAAATAGGATGTAAAAGTTTGTATGGAAAATTGTATTCCTTACGTGTATGAATTTGAAACTCTGTATAAATAATATTCAAAATGAATTATATAACACATATTTTAGATTTTTTTAACCACCCTCTAATTAGGGGTGTAACGGGGTATTGAAGTTTGTTTGGGAAAATCGAATTCCCTGCTTTCATCTCAATGAGATTCGTAAGATATGTCCCTTGAAAAGCGTAGAAGTGCACTGAGAAAGGATTTGTCGAAAATCAACCCCTAAAATAATGAAACAAGATTTAAAATTTTATGGAAAATTGTATTTTGCATGTACCAACTTGAAACTCGGTATAAATATTCTTGAAAACAATTAATAAAACGCATATTTTAGGATGTTTTTAAAACAACCCCTAATAAGGGGTGCAACCGGTAATGAAGTTTCTATGGGCCAAATTCCACGCGGGCGGGAACTAAGTACTAGATAAAGATTCGCTGATCTGATTCAATTATGCTAACTATTCTCTAGCAAATTGAATTCTGAAGAGCTGCAAACGTGCAACATCCAAGCCCGCTAATGATCGATTTTTATCCCAATAATCCTGCTAATGAGACGCAGAATCATTCTGATCCCCAAACGTCATCAGAAAACACATCAATTGCTTATCGGATTTTCTTTTCGGCTTTCGATGCTAAATGTATCTACATTGCATTGTGATCTTACTGGATTTGCAAGGAACTTGGAGAACGTGTTTCAAAATTTGCCGACTTAGAAAATTTTGGTACAATAGGAATAGATGGGAAATCTGACTAGAACATTTTCCCACAGCATTTTTCCACTGGATTTGTGGAATATCAGCGATTATCTATAGGGCAGGGAGGGGCATGTTGAGCAGTCAGGTAAGTTGGATAATCGAAATATCTGGAAAACTGAGCACCGCACGCGGGTGCATCAAATGGCGAAAAGAGCGGCATGGGGGAGGGGAACACATCACGCCGTTGCCCGTTGTCATGCGGCGCACGAGACGGTAACAGGGGACGTTTCATTATTTTTGCACCCATAAGTTAAAATAAAATGTAATTGAAAGATTTTTTTCTACCATTGTTCGAGAAAAAATATTTCAAAGTTCATTGCAATTAATGTTAATGTTTCAAAACCTTACTAATTAACAAGCAACTGTTTGGTTGATTACTGCATTATACCAAATCATGTTGCATACGTCTGATTTTTTAATGCAATTCTTACTTTGCTCAATTTGCCTCATACTCATGCTCAACTTACCTCACTATCGGGGCAGGTTGAGCAAATACGGCCTTAGTCATTTAAAAGCGATTATCTGTGAAACAATCAGGATAACAGGAATTTCGTCTCCAGACTTTTTTCCCAGATAAATTTACTATTGACCAAAGTAAGTTTCATTTTTATACGGCAGACTGTTAAGGAATTACAGGGCGATAACTTGCTCAACATGCCCCTCCCTGCCCTAAGCTTCGCCATTGTTCCCCACAACGTTATCAATGACACTTGGGCAGACGGAAGTCGCTCATGCCATCTTGAGTTCGTTGATCCCGAAGCCGCCAGACAATCATGTGGAACATCTTTGTTTTGCACGGGGGGTGCGGTGTCAAAAATCGAAGGATCGATTGCGCGGGTCCGCGTTCAACGATCACACCCGATCGAGGTCGGGCGCGATGATGCCGGGCTACGAGAAAAATGGAAGCGGTTCGGCGCCCCGTGACAAAGGGCTCACGGGCCACCAAAAGCAACCCATGGCAATACACGCTATAAACGATCTTCCGTCTTCGAAGGCATAAACCGGGCATCCGAACGGACGCGCGCGCGAGCCTTCTCTCTTCCGGGTTGCGAAAAGAACAAAAAGACAGAGAAGAAAAAAAAAAAGATTCGAAATACCTTCGGGATACCTATAATTCTACGGAGAATTCGCCAACGGTGTCCGCCCCTTTTCAAATTCAAATCGAAAGCTAGTCCGCGAATTCTCCTCCACCGAGCCGTCCCGCTTTATTCTCTTGGCTGACCAAGGTTTTAGCCAATAGCCATTTCGCGCGGACTCTCTCTCTCCCCCTTCTCATTCTCTCTCTCTCTCTCTCTCTCTCCTCTCTCTCTCTCTCTCTCTCTCTCTCTCTCTCTCTCTCTCTCTCTCTCCATATTCCTATCTCTTAGGACTCACTCCGTCTCGCTCCTTCCCCCCTTTTCGGTACACGATAATTTAGTTCAGTTGCCCGGAAGGCGCGCTCGAAGGGCTACTACGATTTTTTTATCTTCCTCTCACGCTGCCTAACTATAAATATATCCTTGCTGTATCTCGTTCGCTCTTCTGGTGTAAGGTGTGTATGGGTGAATATCTGCTCTCCTTCTCTTCGGACGAACGGGGCATCCGCGTGGACGAGAGAGAATCAAAGCCGGTAAGGACGAGGATGGAGCCTCGGTTGACCGAGTTTGAGAAGGGTCCCGTGCTCTTCCTCTCTTTCTATTTCACTCCGGCCACGTTACACGAGCAACGTAGGCTCTTTACTCGTGCGACAACCCCCGCTCTCTGCGCCGTTCAATCTTTCTCTCTCTCGCCTCTCTCTTTCTCTCTCTCTCTCTCTCTCTCTCTCTCTCTCTCTCTCTCTCTCTCTCTCTCTCTCTCTCTCTCTCTCTCTCTCTCTCTCTCTCTCTCTCTCTCTCTCTCCCCCCTCTCTGTTCGTGTTCACAACCGTGCCAATAGAGATACCGAAAGGGCGAACCCCTCCGATACACGCAATTAGCTATCAAAATCGTCTGCTGGTGCAGCTATACGCTGATTACCGAACCAACGGCCGTTTGCTCTATTGAGGTAATTATGGTATCTTCCTTTGCATGTTCTTAACGTGTAGAGGCCGAGGTAAAAGCGCCAGATTCAACAACCCGAAGTATGAGATGTATCCATGTTTAATGAGTAATTATCCATATCGCTATGACGATTTACCAGCGACGTTGTATATTAGACTTTTTATTGTCTTTGTACAATTAGTAAAGTAGATAATTACTCGAAAACGGAGTGACGAGTAATTTCGACAAAATAGACGGATTTCACTCTTAACCCTTTATACCACCGTGTGACAGTTCTGTAACAAACCATCTCAGTCCTCACAAAATCCCATATTGACTATTAATCCTTTTTTTTTAAGAATGTTGAGGTGTTAGCAGAAAAATTATGAAACCTCTTCGAATTCGATTGTAACCTGTAAATTACAATATAACAAAAATTTGGTAAAATTTCCGTGGCGTCTAGAAACTTGGTTGTTGAGAAAAATGTATAATAATGAAAGAATAAATGACATGTAAGCTTATGGGAATCGAGAGCCGTATCGTTATATCTCGGTAAAAAATTATGCTAATATTATGATATTTTCTACAGTATACGATTTATTTTAACGAAATAAATTAACTATTCTGACAAAAATCTCAGTAACCGAAGATCTGGCAACGTATCTGGCAAGATTAACATTCATTTATAGGGATGGAAGAAATGAATTACGTTTATACGTGTTTGTTTATTTATTAAAACCTACCATAAAGTCAGCTATTTTTTAAGCTTTACGTTGTTAAGTTATGAAGGAGTATTTTCTTGAAAAAAAGTTATGGTATTTCATCACCTCCCATTCTATTATAAATCTCATCATATTCTGAATTTGTAGGACCAAATAAAAAATATCACTAAACGACGCTCAATAGCTCGTTTCGAATAAGTATTTGTCGCAATAAACATGCACCATTAATTCAATCAAATAGCAAAATATTTGGCTGTCCGAAAATTCTATTGAATGTAAATTAAAAATAATTAAATACGTACATTTGTTTGTTTCAACTAAATTATTTTTCAAATAGATTAAATCTAATCCAAGATTTATTAGGAACAAATGAAATAATCAGTTATCAAACGATATTAAATAGATCGTGATTTAAATAAATTAATATATTTGAAATAAATAATCTCTAATAACTCAATATAAAATATTTGATTTCAGGAAAAATTTTGATAATTCAATTAAAAAAAATCAAATAAATGCATCTAGTTAATGTCAATAGATTTTTGTGTCGGTTTCAACGCTCGTTATCGCATAGAAAAGAACGTAGTGTCGAACTCCTCTATGTAATCTTTACGAGCTTCCTACTCCGCTGTTCAGGCCAAGGCGACAAACAACACTTTTACCTGTTTCATTGTCATCATTGCTTCCCCAAAAGAGTAGTCCTGGTTCTCCTCGATTAATTTATCAGAGTTTCGCATAAAATTATTCCCAGGTCGGTGTGAATTAAACATCGTACGAAAATTAGAGGGCTGCTCGTAAAAGACTCGATGGAGGGTAAAAATTGGTATATGCAGAAATTTAATATCTCTTTCGTAAGTCTTGAGTATGCGGTCGATGAGGGCAATGGTGCAGTATCAGAAGTAGCATATCCTCGAAAATCAGTATAGCTGTATTCGAGACCACAGCTCTCGCGATTATAGGTATTATTAGCCATAATCGTTTGGGAAAATTATTCGCTAACGCCTTCATGCCTGATTCATAGAACGATCGACCTAGATGCTTTGTGAAACCTCTGTTTGCCAACCACCTCTTACGACTGAGGTCTTCTGAACACCTATGTGCATATATGGTGGTCCTCCCACGCCTTATCTTTTTTGAGCCATAGTTTTCAATTCATTTTTTAGAAATGTTACATTATATTGACACTTATTACCTCAATTATATGGTACTATTAATTTTCGCATTTTTTTTTTCCAGTATTTTTCTCGGTGAAAATGGGCGTACCACTGAACGAAATTTAGCAATAATCAGTGTTGCTTTGCATGCTGACAAATATTCAATTCCAAGTAAGCAATTTGACAAACTTCGTTTCTCAATGTTATAATGACTTAATGAAAAATGCTTTCGAAGGAGAAAAAAGTACTTGGATGAATGGAATTTTGAACGTACCGAGGTCCATCGAGGATCTCAGCCACTCAGCCATCTGCTGGTGGAGGTTTCAAGCATGAGGTCAAAAGAGAAGGCCCCTTCTTAACCCTCGGCCTAATAAACAGTAGTCTGCTTTATCAAGAAATATAACCACTCAATGATACGAACTCTCGTCCATGAGGAAATCCTATTTATTCGACTATAGATTCGAGATACAGCGGTTCCGTAGAATTTTATTGCTTCTTTTTGTAACTCACTAATTTAATCGATTCGACTTTTTCATTTAAAAAAATGTGACATTGTCGGATTTACAGTATTCAGAGTGCAAAATAACTTTTACATTTATATTTTGTAGAGTATTTTTATTCACAAATTACTCCCGAATCTATCTTGATTGGAACTATGGTTATTCTGATTTTCTTAAATTTTCGTCAATTGTTGATACACTTTCCTCGTCTCTTATATTTCCATAATTTATCCTAAACCATTTTCTATCATTATTATACAATTAATTTAAAAACAATTTCACCGCTGCATAATTATCTCGTTAACGTTTTTTTTTATTCTTACGAATACGAGCGTTATGAGGACTATAAATAATAAACAAACCTTTAAATGCACATTGCCATGAATATCATACTCGTAAACTACGGTTAACCAGTTGTATGACACAGATAAGGAAAACAATTTTTAATTGCTACATGACGTAAGTGAAAAAGCACGTGATCAGCCAATGCTACAAGTTGATAATGTTTTCTGATTCTTTTTTTTTTTTGGTATACCCTAATGAAAACTGTACATTTACATAAGTTTCGGCTAAGTTGATGTATGTGTGTTGGTGTATAAATATAATTTATGTCGTTTTATTGGTTCCATTAATTTACGTAGGCGGACGTTTGTCTAAATGACCATCGACTGCATGTATATATTGAAAAGCAATTAATACCAGCGAGTCATGCCGTTTAAAAGGCAATTAATTTCTTTTATACTGACGTCCTGATCAAACGCGTATTCAGTAGAAGTGTGATAGCATAAACTTAATTTTTTAACATTTTTTTTAAATTACACATGTCCGCTATGCCATTTAAACAAAATGAGAATTTAAAACGGCGTAGAATAGGTATTGTAATTTTATCCACCTTCAAGAACGTCAAATGTGTACTAACGTAATTTAGGAATTTAAAAAATATGTATTTCCAAATCGCCACGGCAAGTTTGTAAGAGAATTTGTTTAGAAATGCCACAAGCACTGACAACTCGTTTCTCTATAAGCATCGTAAATATTTACTTAATAACATGATGGATCATTTACAATCTATGTATATAAAAATGTTCCCTGACTGACTGACTGACTGACAGACAACGCACAGCCTAAACTACTGAGGATAAGAACATGAAATTTGGTACATGTGTTCTTTAGAGGGTGTAGAGGTGCACTAAGAAAGGATTTTTTGAACTTTGATCCTTAAGGGGGTGAAATGGGGTGTAAAAGTTTGTATGGGAAAAAATATTTTTTTGGCCGGATTTACTTGAAACTTGGCGTAAACACTCTATAACGGAAATAATGAAACATTCACCTCAGTATTCCCGAACATTCAACCCTTAAGGTGTTGCAAGGGGATGGAAAATGTTGCATAGAAAACATCTTTTTTTTAGACGGATTGAAAAATTGCATGAATTCTATACAATAACAAACAAAGAAACATGTATTTCAGCATTTGCCTAAGTTTAAGCCTTAAGAGGTTACAAGGAAAATTTTGTGTAGAAAACAATATTTTTTTCATCGATTTTACCTGAAATTTGTCATAAATACTCTGCAATGCAAATAATGCAACACATATTTTAGTATTTTCCAAAATTCAACAAGGTTGAATTTTAATTTGAATTTTAGTCGTTTTTTAAAACAAGTCTCAGAACCAAACTTTAAGGGGAGAAGACCATTTAGATGGTAAAAAATTAGGGGTTTTTTATGTTTTTTTTTCAGGTAAAGAATTCACATGGAAATTTGTAACTTTGTGTATGTTTCATTTAATATTTTAAGTATGCAAAGATATATATATATTTGTTTTCAATGCAAATTGCCAGTCGGGTTCATTGATGTTCAAAGGAAATCGCTGAAAAAGCTTCCGCACTGCTGGAGTTCTCCCTCACGCTGTAATTGTCTGAAACAAAAAAAAATCAAAATGATTCTTAAAGGTAACACCCATACGCTGTCGGCGAACCATGATTTTGGAAATATATGCAAAATTCGCGAAATGACAGCTTCATAAAATCAATTATGTGATTTTTCATGAAATTTTTACTATATTTGAGGGCAAAAGTACGTTTTATTTTTGGAATTAAAATATTATTTAGGTTCACCAACAAACTGCTGGTATAAGGAAGATGTGTGGCAAATTTCATCAAAATTAGTTGAATAGTTTTTGCGTAATCACCCGAGCAGTTTGGAAAAATACAGTTTTGAGAAAAACGCGCTCAAAGTTTGAACAAGGGAAAACTTAATGATTTTGATGTCTTACCGGCTAATCAGTGATTCCGGCGCCATGCAGGACTCCTTCGGCTTTCTCGTAAATATAATTTTTCTGCTGCTGCTGCTCTCTACGGGCTTTCTGACCCTCCTTCGACGATAGAGAGCTGCGACGCTCCTGGCGCGATACGCGTCGCTCGTCGGCTTTCTTTGCGAATTTCTTCGATTACCTCCCAATGCGGATGGCCAGCGCACTCAAAACTCTGAAAATTGCAGAATTTCCCTCGTTGAATATGCTGGCTGCAATGTAAGCTGCAATTTCGATGACACTCAAGCCTGAATGCAAATGTTTCGGAGCTAAGCGCCATACGGTGGAGTTGAAACTTTCGTTTGCATTTTGCGTGTGGCCATGCAAGCATCTCTCCAATAGATCGTGATTGGATAAATCCGTGTATATCGGCGAGCGATGCTTCTGGACATCAGGATAGCGAGGCGCAGAGTGTTTGACAGTTTCACAAGTAGCCTGAGCTTTTTGCCACTTGCATCAGCTATGATTATGTTGGTTTCCAAAAAAGTTTCTCTTTTGTGGAGATCTCTTAGGTGTTGCATGAGAATCTTTTAGGTACGCGGATATTTTGAGAAGTACTAAGCCCCCAACTGGCACACGGTTAAATTTGAAGTACCTGCGACACTCCGAATCAACAACGATGGGCCCTACCGAGTATAGTACCACTACTAAACATAAAAGATCGGAACAAGACGAAATATAGGAGGGTACATGCACCGCCGTCATTGGTCGCACCTCTGAGTCTACTCGGCACGAACGCTCTTGGCGTTTTTTCCGCAAAAACTTAGGCAATTCTTGGAATTTCGACATTGAACTATCGATTGTGGAGGGGGGGAATCGATTTTTCAAATTTGTAAATGATCTCCCCCCCTTAAAATACGCTGGCGTAGATTTGAGGAAAGATTGCTTTTCCCACGGTCAATTTAACGTAGCTTGCTCACGCGTAAGTCCGCCCACGGACCTGGTGATATTGGTGCCATCCAATGAAAAAAAAAAAAAAAAAAAAATATTGTTTATAAGGAAATCCTGTGAAAAGGAATAAAATATTTACACTCCCACGGCGTCATAAATTCCACGCGGAGGACGTCACGGGTAATAACTATAACTTCGTATATACATGTATATTTGCGAAAAATTAATCAATTAAAAACAAGTCCCGCGTTAATTTAAGTTGGTGAAATCAGAAATTAATAGATAAAGAGACCAACTTAACATTCTCCGTTTAAAATCAAACAAAGTTTATATCCGAATCTACGCGGACGAAGTCGCGGGGTAAAAGCTAATATCACAATAAATAAATAAACTTTTCTACTTTTATTTCAACGCACTCCGTGGAAAAGCATATTGTACTGGCACATTTTCTATTTGAGCAAAATATAATTAGGGGTCTAGACCAAAATTGATAATTTTACTCGAATAAAAAAAGTGAATAATATTTATTTCGCATAAGGCGAGGGAATTTTCACAGTATTTACACTGATCTGTTTAATTCGATTGCAGTGCATCTAAGTCATATATCCTGCCTTTTCCATTACTGCCGCCGCCGTAATTATACCATAACTCACTTTTGTTTTTTTTTTTTACATTTTTTATTGTGGGTTCTATCGTACGAGGGTGCTTCCCCTTTTTACGTGTCCACCTTATTCCATCTTATTCCGCACCTTGCGGCCGCAGCCGACTTTCCTCTCTGTATTGTATTCACCAGGACATATGTCTGCCATGGGTATAGAGAAACTGCGGAAAATCTATACCAATACAGCTGGTCTCAGGTTCGCCTCTCAGTTTCGGAGCTAGTCGCGTTTTGGCGTGAAACAAATCACGGACTACAAGCATGCACCCATGATAAACACACGTACCAGTGTAGGTGTGACATCTCTGTACAATTGGAGCTACGTCACGCTTGTATTTATTTTTCTTCGAGATGACGAGACTGGGGATCGAACTCGCGACCTCCCAATATTCTGGTTTAGAAGCAAACACGCTAACCACTAGATCCGTACATCAATTCCCATAATTCACTTATATTAATTCAATAACTTTCTTTTCATAAAATCATCTGAAAGGGATCAAATGGATGATGCTGTGTCGGAGAGTTTTTTATTCTCGAATTGTCAGCACGCCAAGTTCCAACAAAAGTCCCGAAACTCAGATCTTGAGATTTGAAGTAACGTCTTGATTTTATCATTTCGCAATGATGGTCTCATTCTAATCTCATCTTTATAATCTCCAATCTAAGTATAATCTCTCAATCGTACGATGATTGTGAATTCATAAATCGAAAATGATAATAAGACACTGGTAGCGACAGCATTCTCACAAGTCAAATCGATTTCATATAGCGGGAAATCAGTCCTTCCTGGTCCTGGTATTTATCAGTTCAACAATCTTGAGACAGGAAATATTTAGCAATTGATTACATTGCGAGAAAGTGATGAGAGAGAGAGAGAGAGAGAGAGAGAGAGAGAGAGAGAGAGAGAGAGAGAGAGAGAGAGAGAGAGAGAGAGAGAGAGAGAGAGAGAGAGAAGGAGAGAGAGAGAGAGAGAGAGAGAGAGAGAGAGAGAGGAGAGAGAGAGAGAGAGAGAGGAGAGAAGGAGAGAGAGAGAGAGAGAGGAGAGTGTAGCTATTTAGTGTTTTATGATGTATTCGTTTATTTTTAATTTTTACATAGTTGGCATACTGTTTCGGTTTGTCATAACATTTATCGTTCTGGTTTCAATTTATGATATTCTTTGTCTTTATTTTTCTTAAAAATTATAACGGAAATTTGTTCTCAGTACTGACACAATTTTATATCTTACTCTGGTCCGACGACACAGGACATGAATCTATATCTATCTATCTATTCGTGTCTACGCTTCTACGTAGATTGCGGGGTGGTGAGAGAGTTAGAGAGAGAGAGAGTTAGATAAGTCATTTATCGACCTTATGCATCCGACGATCCCGTTTTTGTGGGTCCCAATTTGGCAGGGGTAGCTGTTTATTTGCGAGGACGATCCGTGCTCCGTTGGATGTCGTGTATGGCCGGGCCAGGAATCCGGATTGGTGTGGACCCAGGGATCCTTTCCCAGGATTTCAATCGATGTTTTGTAGGCAAGACCGTTTTCGTGAATGTGATCCAGCAGTGAGATCGGAGTCCCGGTTGGCGTTTTTCCAAGATGTTTTTCTCGGGAGTTCTATCGATAATGTACTTTGGTCGTCGAAGTTGATCAGACAGTGAGGATTTTGGGGTCGTTCTTACAACGGTGACCCGACAGTGTACGTCTAGACTTGTTCGCGGATAGTTCGCAATTCACGTTCGTCTCGGCCCTCTAATAAGCGTGGGCCGAAATTTTGGAACCCTCGATCAAAATCGGATATCCCCACCGATTCTCGCTCAACCCCTCTCTCCCAACTCTCCACACGGACATCTCCCTCTCTCATCACTCTCCATACGGCCATCTCTCTCTCTCTTCATATACCGCGTCCCTTTTCTCTCTTCTCCTTCCTCCATCTTCACATTTACACCTTACAATATCCCCCTTTGTTTGTGGGCATATGATAAAATATGAATACAAACAATTAGTCATTCGCGCTATTCAATCCTCAATGTGAGGATCCGTCAGTTTGCGATTTCACAATCTTGTCCCTATGTACATCTCATGAGTGAACGAATTTTCTTTTCTTTTTTTTTTTTTTTTTACAATTAGATAATCTTATGGATTAATTAACATAGCAATTGCTAACGCATTTCGGTCTCATTTGACCGTTGTCCTTCAACCTCCGTTGAAATGGGCACGTCCGACGTGACCAAGGGTTTGCGAGCGGGATAATTATATTTTTTCAAATTTAGTCGATTGTATGTACCCACGATCTGATCATCGTTCTCTACGCTACACAATTGATACGCATTGGGCGCAACCGCTTTTCTAATTTTATAGGGCCCCTCAAAAAGATGGAAGAATTTGCGGGTAACTCGGTTTAAGGCATTCGAAAGTCGAGGCACTCTTAACAAAACGAAATCTCCTTCATTAATTTCAATGCGTGATATTTTTTTCTGGTTTCGACATCTTTTCTTGAATTGGTGTTTTATTTTCTCATTAGCTCGCGTGATGACGATATTATGATCAATTGGATCTATTTTAGGAAACTTTATGATTTTTTGCACTTCATCCGTGACTTTCTGTCCGAAATGAACTTCGCATGGGGCGTATCCCGTGCTATGATGCGCCGTGCTATTTATTAGGCCTTCGATTGTTGTTATACATTTAGCCCACCTTGTATGACGATCAGAACACAGCGTACGAAATAGACGACCCAACTCCCGCATAACGCGCTCAGCCGGATTCGATTGAGGATGCCGCACCGAGGAGAAACAAGCCTGAATACCCGCTCTATCCAACGCCACGCGCCACTTATTTGAAGAGAACTGCGTACCATTATCCGATAAGATTTTTCCCGGTTTTCGCATACGTGGTACATACTTTTCTAAAATCACTTTAAGCGCCGATTGTGTGGTAGCATTACGCAAAGGATATAGACACACGTACTTAGAGAAAACATCGAGAGCAACTAATATATATTGCACACCCCCACAAGATCGCGGTAAGGGCCCATAAAAATCTATCGCCACTAGATCACCTGGCTTGTTCGCTTCTACCTGATGAAATCGCCCTTCCATAGCCATATTTACTGGTTTAACTCTTTGACATAAGTCGCAATGCTTCACATATCTTTTCACCTCGGAGGCCATGCTCGGCCAATAATACCAATTTTTTATATGCTTAAGGGTTTTATATACACCTGCATGTCCGACTTTATGATGTTCGTTTTCAATTATTCTTTCAGAGAGTTCGGCGGGTATGACTATTTGCCAAGTTTGATGAGCTACATCCTTACGAAATAATACGTCCTCATGCACGACATAATACTGATCGTCGGTTCCTCCCTTTATTTTTTCAAAAATTCTTTCAACCCTCGGGTCTTTCTTTTGGAGTACCGACAGCCTTCGTAACTCGCTATTATAATTGAAATCAGCTTTAATCATTTCCATAGCAACTAATATATCATGTCGGTCGGGGATTTCTGGAATCGCGATATACGAACCGATGTTAGCAATGAGCAATTTGTCTGGATTCTCTTCCAAAAATCTGCCCTCCGGATTGCGGCTAAAGAAGTCTGCGACAGTGTTATCCTTTCCCCGGCAATAAATAACTGTGAAATCGTATTGTTGTAATAATAATACCCATCGCTGCAATCTAAGACTCTGAAACTGTGAGGTATGTAAAAATGTAAGACCCTTGTGGTCTGTCACTATCTCGAATTTCGTGCCCAACAAATAAGTTCTAAATTTCATGACAGAATAAACAATAGCCAGCAACTCCTTCTCAGTAGTTGTGTATCGTTTTTCTGCATCAGTAAGGCAGCGACTGACTAGCGAAATTATATACGAATGATTCTGCGCATCTGTCTGGTAAAGCACACCGCTTATCCCGTTGTCACATCCGTCAGTTTGCAACTTGTACATTGAGCCGGGAATTATATGGTTCAAAGATACACAGTTAGCAAAACTGCGCTTTAACTTCTGAAAAGCTTGGGTATGACCATTCGTCCACTTCCAGATCGCATTCTTCCGCAATAATTCGCGAAACGGTTCCACAAGGTTGGCATACTTTACACTAAACTGCCTATAGAAATTGCATATTCCTAAGAATTGTTGGAGCTGTCTCTTCTTAGTAGGTGCTTCGAAATTGGTTATTTTTTCTATTTTACATGGGTCAGGTATAATACCTTCGGGTGAAATGACAAAACCTAAGAACTGAATCGACGTCCTACAAAAAATGGACTTTTCAACGCGCAAGGTAAAATTATATTTCAATAATCTGCCAAATATCATGTCCAAATGGTTGAGATGCGCATCGAACCCATTGGATGATACAAGCAGGTCATCTATATAGCACGTGAGAAAATCGTCATATTCATGTCCTAGAGCGAGATTTAACGCACGGATAAAGCCACTTCCGGCAGTCTTGATACCAAAGGGAACTCGACAAAATTGATATAACGACGTATCGTATAAAAATGCAGTATACGGTCTCGACTCTTTCGCTAAGGGGATTTGCCAATATCCGTGAGCGAGATCTACTGATGACATTAATTTCACACCGTGAAATCTTTGTAATAGCTCGTTAATCTTGGGAGGGGTTTCGTTATCCGATTCTATGATATTATTTAAGGCACGTGCATCAAGGCATAAACGAACACCTCCGTTACTTTTCTTTACTACGTGTAATGGGTTGCAATATTGACTTTCGGATCGCTCTATAATTCCCGCTGCTAGCATCTTTTGTATTTCTTTGCCTACTGATTCTCGCATCGCTAACGGAACAGGATAGGATCTCTTTACAAATGGTTTATGCTCAATTAATCGTAGTTTGTGGGTATATACATTGGTACCTTCGGGTTTCTCGGCAAACAACCTTTCGTATTTTTGTAACATTCGCATAACCTGGTCCTTTTGTTCCGAATTTAATCCCTCTAGCTTACGCGCGACCTCCTGAAGACCATCATGGAAGCTTTGACGACACTCATCCATCCCGATATTGCGCAATTCATATAATATATCGTCCCTCGTTTCTGGAGATATTCCCACCGATTCATCCCTTTCGCCTATCCACGAATTATTATCGTTATCCTGACAAGCAGACCTTTCACGAGTATTATTCTCGTTTTCTACTCCATTTCTTAAAGGAATCAATTTTCCATCATTTTTATCTACTTCCTCAACCTCGTAACGAGTCATAATTGATTCATCATCTCCGGTAAACGAAGATTTCTTCAACATCTGCACATGACTGTTACTCGGTGACTCTCGGTCCGTCTTTTCGGACGTAATACAAGCACCAACATTTTCCTCTATGCTACTATCCTTTATCGCCAACCTCTGCTCATTGTGACAATTCACAAACGGTTCATCTGCCTTGAGGCTCAAGACATTCTCCGTCATCTGCACGTGATTATCACAAGACAAACTTCGTCCTTTCTTCGATTGGGATTGAACTGATAAGACATAAACGTAAACTGCGCAATTCGTTTTGATAGTGACCACCCTTCCAGACGGCTCACAGTGGAAAGAGACTAAATGTTTCGGGACTCCGAACCCTTTAACTGATATTTCAAGCCTTTTATAATCTAATACAGCTTCGTTTTTTATGAGCCAATCATGCCCAAAAATTAACTGTTCACACAACTTCGGGACAACGAGGAAAGCTGTTTGGCATACGATATCTGCGGTCCTTGGTGATTGCTTCGAACAAATCCTCGCGTATACGGTGTATACGTGTTCCGTCTGACGAAATTTCTGTTATAATTCGAACTCTGTCTATTGTAATCCAATCGTACTTGTTGTATTCTCCTTTGATGTGGATTTTCTACTGGATATTTATTACTTTCCCATCCAAAATTTTTTCTTTCAGGCTCACGTTCCCTCGATACGCCATCCAACCGTGACAAAGCTTGCGCTACCGAATCTACATTATATTCTACCGACGCTAATGCCTCCCGTACGCGATTTGGAAACTGTTGTACGATTGAGAAAATGATTTCATACGAGGTGAGCTCAGGCTCAAAATGTTTTGCGGCCCGCATCTGTTTATAAAAATATTCCTGCATATTTCCGTCACTCATTCGATAACGTCTCGAAAGCCATTGATTTTTTAGTTTCACGCGGATGGGAATGGAGTAGAACTCGTTTAAGAATGCCTCTCGAAATGTACGATAATTTCTGAACATTTGCGTACCCGAATTCACCCATATTTTAGCTCGGCCCTCTAATAAATTTTCTGTAACGATCACTTTATGATCTTCTTTAACATTTTTAAAACGAAAATATTTTTCCAAATCCATTAAAAATTCATTTGGGTTAGTGCTATTTTCATCACTAAATTTTGGCGGTTTGACGTCCAATTGTAAATATTGCAAATGATTAATTACCCCGCTTACAACACGGTCTTCGGTATCCCCCTGATCTCGCGTTGTCCCTCGTCGCGTTGTTTTTCCCCGCGTCGGGCCTGCTGGTAGTATTGCGTCGCGTGTAGCTTCAATTTCGGCACGCATTTCTTCGAGTTTCCTCTGTTCTTCTTTCAGACGTGCCCATTCCAATTGAAGTCTTGTTTCTCCTTCGACGATATCCTCGTCATTATTATCCACGCTTGTCTCCAAATTCTTGGACGTTTTTGCTCTTGTTTGTGGTGAGCGGGCCACAGCCATGATTATACCGAATAGAAAAAAAAATGTTATGATTTCTACTTCTGAGTTCGTGACGACCGGAGTCGTGCCTCTAGTTGGGCGCCATTTGTAGCTATTTAGTGTTTTATGATGTATTCGTTTATTTTTAATTTTTACATAGTTGGCATACTGTTTCGGTTTGTCATAACATTTATCGTTCTGGTTTCAATTTATGATATTCTTTGTCTTTATTTTTCTTAAAAATTATAACGGAAATTTGTTCTCAGTACTGACACAATTTTATATCTTACTCTGGTCCGACGACACAGGACATGAATCTATATCTATCTATCTATTCGTGTCTACGCTTCTACGTAGATTGCGGGGTGGTGAGAGAGTTAGAGAGAGAGAGAGTTAGATAAGTCATTTATCGACCTTATGCATCCGACGATCCCGTTTTTGTGGGTCCCAATTTGGCAGGGGTAGCTGTTTATTTGCGAGGACGATCCGTGCTCCGTTGGATGTCGTGTATGGCCGGGCCAGGAATCCGGATTGGTGTGGACCCAGGGATCCTTTCCCAGGATTTCAATCGATGTTTTGTAGGCAAGACCGTTTTCGTGAATGTGATCCAGCAGTGAGATCGGAGTCCCGGTTGGCGTTTTTCCAAGATGTTTTTCTCGGGAGTTCTATCGATAATGTACTTTGGTCGTCGAAGTTGATCAGACAGTGAGGATTTTGGGGTCGTTCTTACAACGGTGACCCGACAGTGTACGTCTAGACTTGTTCGCGGATAGTTCGCAATTCACGTTCGTCTCGGCCCTCTAATAAGCGTGGGCCGAAATTTTGGAACCCTCGATCAAAATCGGATATCCCCACCGATTCTCGCTCAACCCCTCTCTCCCAACTCTCCACACGGACATCTCCCTCTCTCATCACTCTCCATACGGCCATCTCTCTCTCTCTTCATATACCGCGTCCCTTTTCTCTCTTCTCCTTCCTCCATCTTCACATTTACACCTTACAAGAGAGAGAGAGAGAGAGAGAGAGAGAGAGAGAGAGAGAGAGAGAGAGAGAGAGAGAGAGAGAGAGAGAGAGAGAGAGAGAGAGAGCTTGCTGCATCAGCCGTTTCTGTGCACGAATCCAATTGATGGCGTTTCTGTTCTACGTCATAGAAACTTGGGTCGACTTATATCATTACATAGCAAAATAATAAGCATCCCGACATAACGAATTACTGGCTTTGGTCCAGTGAAACCAGTTATCGATGAGAGATCTCGTGTTCCCGGATACGTTGAAACACGTTTCTATCACGAACGGCAATTTTCATTCAAAAATTTTCCATCGAAGTAGGACAAAAAGTATAGAGCTTGCTTCGCGAGAAGACTACGATGACGAGGATCAAAACGCCGCATCATCGTGTATTGAATAAACATGCATTTCTTACCGAGGCATCGTGATCCCCAGCGAATGTAGAATAATTATAGATCGCAGTAAATAAGGAAGTGTATCGGGAGTATATTAATTTTTAGGTATAGGAATTTTGCTATCAATGATTGAATCAATGGCAAACGCTTTGTTTCCACATCAAAAAACGTAGACGATTTGTGTCAAATTTTAGGAAACAGTAGTGATAAGTCACATATGAATGTGCATTATATTAAATACCGCTTAATCTTACGTGAATATGTGATATTACTGTCAATTGTGTATTATTTCGCAATATTGTGCGCAATATTGCCGCATCTTGGCAAACGTTTGTGCACAAATATAAAAGTCACTCCATGTATGATGAATGGAGAGGGTATTGACGAGGCAAGTCATCAGATGTTATAAATATAAGTTCATGAAAAAGCAAAATTAAATTACATTGGAACCGACTATCGAGCAGTGTTGAAACGCTTCACGTACGCTAAAGTCACTTTTACTTTATGAAAAAAAGTTATTGGTTACAGTTTCGAATATGGCATTTTTTACGGCCTATTGGGGTCTCGATGGTATGATTTTCATGACCGCCGCGATCATTTGTGCTTACTTGTACATGACGAGAAAGTTTCTCTATTGGAAAAAACGAGGTGTAATGGAACTAACTCCAACACCGTTTACCGGTAACTTCGGCGATTGCCTACTGATGAAAACGTCCCCCGGTGAATTTGTCAAGGGAATCTACGATCAGTCAGTGAAACACCCTTGCATAGGCTTCTACATCTTCGATCGACCCTTCTTACTGGTGCGCGATATCGAGCTCGTAAAAAACATATTAGTGCGTGACTTCAATTATTTCTCGGACAGATACACGTCAGCGAGTCCCGACGATACTCTTGGTAGTGCAAACTTGTTTATTGTCAAGAATCCGGCGTGGAAAATTATACGAACGAAATTAACGCCTATTTTTACATCCGGTAAACTCAAAAAGATGTTTCAATTGATGGTCGACGTCGGTGAGGATCTCGATACCCATATGAATTCGCTCAATCTAGAAGGTAAAAAGATCTTTAGACTTTTGTCCAAGAAAGTCTCTAAGGAAACACGGTTCCGCACTTTCGCATCAAATTAAACGTATGAATATTTCAACACGTGACATTTCGGAAAAATGAATGAATGAAACTTGTAAAAAGATTCGACGTATCGTATACAACGACAGTTCAATAATTAACATATATTTATTTCAAATTTGGAGGCCAGGGTCGCAGCGTGGAGATTAAGGAAATATGCGCGAAATATACTACCGATCTCATCGGCACCACAGCCTACGGTCTCAAAGTCAATTCTTTGAACAATCCTGATGCCGAATTTCGGAAGCGCGGACGTGAAATATTTAACTATAACGTATGGCGGAGCATAGAGTTGTCGTCGATGTTCTTTGCACCTCAGTTCGTAAAACCTATGGGATTCGAGTTCTTCTCGAAGGAACAATCAATATTTCTACGAGATGTTTTTTGGGATACGATAAGAGAGCGCGAGCGATCAGGATTGAAAAGGAATGATCTGATCGATTTGCTCATTGAGCTTAAAAACAACCCAGCGAATCCCGAGGAGTCGAAGATTGTCGGTAAATAATCTTTTCTTGTTATATTGACGAAACAGAAGAAAAATATCGCAGCAAACTTTATCACGACCAAACTTACCAAGCGTTGTAATATGTTTTATAATAAATCTTTTTTCATGACATTTCTGGCATGCCCAATAAGTCGCACGTACCATCAATAAATCTAACATCATTTTTTCAGAGCAAGGATAAGAAGTTGAATATTCATTCACGAAATTTAATTAAATTTACTAAGAACAACTTGCGGTTACATATAAATACTAGAATGCATTGATCACTCCACAGGTCACTCAAAGCTAAAGCTGCGAGTAAAATATATTGCCTACAATTGCATTGTGTAACAGCGGATTGCCCAAAAATTTGAAGTCACTCTGATTGCAGAATTCGACGGCGACAATTTGGTTGCCCAAGCGGCTGTTTTCTTCACTGGTGGCTTTGAAACCTCATCGACAACTTTAGGGTTTGCCATGTACGAACTCGCACTTTCACCCAACATACAAACGAGATTACGGCAGGAGATCGTCGATGCGCTCGCGAGTAGCGGTGGAAAAATATCATACGATTTGGTAAACAACAATTGATTTATCTCTTAACCGATGAACGAATGTATATTTGAAAAATTATCTATTTAGAAGAAAAAAACGATCCACAGTGATGCCTTGTCTATGATATTTCCAAAATAGGATATTCAAAAAATATTTTTCTTTTCTCCGCGATATATATAAAAATTTAAGTATTAACGCTTAATTTTATGTAATGCCATTTTTAACCAATAAATCAAGAACGATCGAATATCTCGTTATTTAGGTATAACGATTTTTCTTGCGAATGATACGTTCGTTTTCGGAAAATATCAACATTTATTAGCTTATAATGTTTATCCATAGATTCTGTCACTACCCTACCTGGATATGGTTCTTTCCGAGACAATGAGAAAATATCCGATTCTGCCTTTTCTGGATCGTGCCGCAAATGCCGATTACAAAGTACCAAATTCTGATATGATAATAGAGAAAGGTACACCCGTATATATTTCCGTGCTTGGATTGCACTATGATCCGAAATATTTTCCAAATCCGGAAAAATTCGATCCCGAAAGATTTAGTGAGGAAAATAAGAAGAATCGACCACCATGCGTCTACATACCTTTTGGGGAAGGACCTCACATCTGCATCGGTATATTTTGACATTCCAAATGTTTTTTAACATATCGGCTGTAATAAAAAATTTCGAGAACGTACAGTAAAAAT
Organism: Ophion ventricosus; assembly: GCA_963932345.1. NCBI lineage: Eukaryota > Metazoa > Arthropoda > Insecta > Hymenoptera > Ichneumonidae > Ophion > Ophion ventricosus. The sequence goes on from OZ010718.1 coordinate 13,411,569, forward strand.
GATGAAAGTGCTTCATACACGAAAATTCTTATGTCGGTTCTTGAGAATATTTTTATTGCAAACTTCTTTTGTTAGACAGAGCAAGAAGGCAAGAAAAAAATTTTCTGCGTAATTTTCGAGCAGAATTCTAAATTTTTTACCATTTAGTATACAACAAATATATTGGAACATTGCTTCTTTCCCAATTTTCCGTTAGGAACCAAAGATCTTCAGGAACTAAAAATATAAATGAACCTCATCTAGAATGTACTTTCTATGTACTTCCTATGAGCTGTACTTCTTATGTACATCCTTGAAATATAAAATCATCTTCTTTATAAAACTGGCCGCAATTCCAATTGCAGTCTTGATATTACGAATTCAAAGGAATTCTATAATTGTTTGGGTTATATAGCAGAATTAAATATAATTATAAATAATCGTAAGTCTACAATCATCCAATATTTTTTTATTCTCCCAACGCAGGAATGCGCTTAGCACACTTGCAGATGAAACTGTGTCTCACTCACATCTTACCGCAATATGAACTGACAACTTGCAAGGAAACGATGATCCCGATGAGACTAAATCCAAAAGCGTTGTTCACCACTGCTGAAGGTGGAATATACCTGCACGTGCGAAAAATAAGCAAAGCAACCAACTGAAGAGAAAACCATGATCAAACAGTGGCAATTACACATTACATTAAAGTATACATTAAAAATGTGTACATAACTCCTCACTTTTACATAATGTACGCGGTAATTGTCTTAGAAATAAATGTGGGATATAAATTCACTAAAGGCATGTGTGATAGCGCCTCATTTTTCTTACTACAAATTCTTTACTTGTTCATTTATATGTCCACGGTTTAAAAAATACTTTCATATGTGACAATAGAAATGGAAGGATTTATGTTGATTACTTCTAAAGATAAAATATTCCAAAAGATAATATACAAAGATAAGATTCCCTGGTTCTCGATTTTTTTTGGTTGATAAACCGATATCATGGACTCCACCCCAAAGTGCAATTATCTTTTTCTTGACAAAAAGATTATCTTATTCCAGTAAATAATGCACCTCATGCGAAATAATAGAAATTAAATCTAAGAGTCAATCACTCAAAAACGAGTTTTCTATTGAACACTGAAAGATGATAGAAAATTACATGGACGGCGGTATTCTTAAAAGATCTACGGTTACCTAATCATGGATTACTCGAGTTCTCTACAGTTCGATAGATACTATTCCTAATCGACAAAATATGTCAGTGTGGTAGTTAATACAGAATATTTTTATAGTCATTTTATATATCAGGTTGCAAAAGAACACTTGTGAATAACCCTTATAAAAAAAACTACCTTATAAAATAGTGAATTTAATTGCGATTTGTATTCATCACATTCATGGAATATGTGTTCAATACAAAATGTTTTTAATTACACAATTTCATGAATGCAAATTATTCGAAGCGGAATTCAACTGGTTTGGTGGTATTTTCTGGCCTCCTAATTTAAAATTGAATCAAATTATGGATCGAAAAAGAAAAAAATGGCCTTCTGAGGGCTACTTTAGTTTCAAAATAGGCCAATTCAATTTCTTTTTGCCTCTTTAATTTGATTTTGGGTCCATTCAAATCGAATGATAATTACTCTTACAATAGGAAAAAAAAGTATTTGAAGAGTAGTCACCCCGTCACAACAAGGATTTTTGAAAAATGAAGCACTAAATTTTCATGGCACAACATGAAACTCACTTGAACATCGAATAAAATTATTTTTATACAAAGAAAAAATTAATCGCCTTTTGTCCTTTACCTACTTCTTGATTTCGGCACATCGGAAAAAAAAACAAAAACATGTAAATTAGTTTTCCTTTTTCCTATTAATTTGATTTTTATTCAATTAAAAATGGTTAAATAATAGTTATTACAAAAGGAAAAAAATTGAAAAATATAACTTTCAAGAAATGGCTTGCCCCCTTCGAATAAGGGTGCTTGTTACTCGGGCATTCAAATTACATTATATAAATAATATAATGATAGTAATCCATTCCGGCAACTGATACGTAGATACTCTGCGTATACGGATATGCACACAGTACTGTTGTCTAATTCTAGTCTGCTCCAGTCGCTTCGTGGCGCCAGCGTCACTAGACATCTTTGCAATTAAATATAAATATGTTGAAAAATAACGGATTGGAGCACCTGATAATATGTAAAAAGCAGGAATTTAATAACAGAAAAAAACAAGAAAGAAAGCAGAGGAGTGGATGGAAGGAATATATGAGGTGGCAATAAATGGCCAAGTATAAATATGTTGGGCGGCAAAATGCAAAAAGGATATTTGAATATTTTAGGGAAATAGAGGAAGTATGCAAAAAATGAGTAAGGAGGAAGGGCAGGAAAAAGAAATGGAGTAGAGAAATAAATGAAGAAAAAGAGAGAAATGTTTTAGAGCACGGAGTACAAGAATGAGGGATATAGTAATTAAGTGAATTAATATTTAAGCGGAAAGTTACGATTTTGCAGAAAAAACTTTCGTAAAAGTTGTGCAAATAAAACTCGTTTGATTGATTGACATAAATATGTTGCAATTTCATTCAAGAAAAAATAACCGATATACTTGGCAGTAGCGGCAGTTTTTGGCATCAGCAAAATAAATTATTTTAAATATATTAAACCGTACCGAGGCCGGACCGCCTAGCAACGTTGTGGTTCGATTTTATTCCTTAACTGCCTCGTGGGAATGTGCTCCCGTAAGTCTCATTTACAAATCCGGCACATCGAGGCGATCGTCAGGCCCACCAGACGCTCAACTCGGCGAACCCGCTATAGCCTAGTCGCGTTAGACATTTGAAATTACAAAAATTCCCATAAGCAATATTACCCTAAATTGAAAATGACGAGCAGATTCCGCCGTGTCGTTAGCCGCCATTTTGAATTCAAGTGGGAATCGTTCTTGCTCAATAACTCGGTTATTTTTAACTTTTGGAAAGGGGAAAGAACTAAAGTTATTATAAATTTAATTCTCTAGAACTTTGGTTCTTACAATTTTTACCGCAAGACCGATATTTTTTTTAATTAAACGAAAAAAAGCGACAAAGTACAATTATCGCATCATCTCGTTAATTATTAACTTTAGGACAATGATGAACATAAACAAAGTTGTAGAGAATGAAAATCACAATAATTTTGGTTTCCATTCGTCTTTTGTTTTGAATAGACCATGACTTACCACTCGCGATCGGTAGAGCGGAGACTGTCGAGCGAAGCACCCTGCAAATTGTTGGGCGTACACAGTAAAGTGACAGCTCTATAGGACAATGGTGATAACGAGTTCTTGCATGATCTTTCATCAAAAATGACTTCGTACATCAAATAAACATGCATTCCGTATTATCGATTCATAGTTCATCTTTCGCGGATGAGGAGAAGGGATGAAACACAGAAAATGATGGGGTTTATCGCGAATATGTTGATATCTAGGTACATGAGTACGAATATAACTGGATCAGTTGATGAGAAACACTGCTTCGTTTCTGCGTATATTAACGCAAACAATTTCTCCCAACATATTGTAAGCGCTGCTGATAACATGTATACGTTTGCTCGTAATATTGAACCTCACTCAATTTTCCCTGCATATATGGTGCGCAACTTACGCGAGTCGAAAGTCCGGTTACCGGTCGTATCATCAGTGTGGAGATCGACGAAGCAATGCATCGAACGTTATAAATGCAAGTGCATCGAACGCCGAGTCAGCTACATAGTGTCCAGTAATCGAGCATCGTAACAACGCTCTGGTTGCAACGATCTATAATAGAGCTGTTTTAACTTTATAAAAAGAAGTGACCGGTTTCAGTTTCGAATATGGCGTTTTTTACAACCTATTGGGGTCTCGACGGTATAATTCTCATAACTATTTCCTTCATTTGTGCTTACATGTACATGACAAGAAAATTTCTCTACTGGAAAAAACGCGGCATAATGGAAATAACTCCAGCGTCATTTGTTGGAAACTTCGGCGACTACGTACTGATGAAAAAATCACCCGGTGATATAATTAAAGAAATCTACGATAAGTCAGCAAATCACCGTTACGTAGGCTTCTACATATTCGACCGACCCTTCTTACTGGTGCGCGACCCTGAACTCGTAAAAAACATCTTAGTGCGTGACTTCAATTATTTTTCGGACAGATACACGTCAACGAGTTCCAATGATAAACTTGGTAGTGCAAACTTGTTTATCGTCAAGAATCCAGCGTGGAAAATTATCCGAACGAAATTAACACCCATTTTCACATCCGGTAAACTCAGAAAAATGTTTCAACTGATGGTCGACGTCGGTGTTGATCTCGATTCACATCTCAATTCGCTCGATCTACAAGGTAGATAGATATTGAGACAATCGTACAGGAGTGTCTCTAAGAACACTCATTTTCGCACTTTTCAATTAAATTCAATATATGAAGGTTTCAGTATTTCATTTTTCGAACAAACAAACGAATAGGCTAAACTTGTAGATGAATGGGCTAAACAACAATCAAATACTTGATAATTATTGGCTAAAAATTGCAGGCCAGGGTGACAACTTGGAAATTAAGGAAATTTGCGCAAAATTTACCACCGATCTCATCGGCACTACGGCTTTCGGTCTGCGGGTCAATTCGTTGAACAATCCCGATGCCGAATTCAGAAAGCGCGGTCGTGAAATATTTTCGTTCGACTTATGGCGAAGCATGGAGTGGAACGCGATGTTTTTGGCACCTCAGTTGATGCAACCCATGGGATTCAAGTTCTTTACGAACAAACACGAGAAATTCCTACGAGATGTGTTTTGGGACACGATAAGGGAGCGCGAGCGGTCAGGATTGAAGAGGAATGATATGATCGACTTGCTCATCGAGCTCAAAAACTCCCAGGGCAATACCGAGGAGGCAAAGATTGTCGGTAAAAAATCAAATAAGGTTCAGAGAGATATTGCCGGAATAGAAATAAACGTCGGAGCAAACTTTGAACGTGACAACTAATTTATTGATCTTTTTGTCGATCAAATCGATTATTTTTTTATAATAATTACTTTAAGATGAACTTCTAGGCGTACCGAATTATCACAAGCGCGAGGAGTAAAGAAAACACTATTTTTAAGAAACAAGCATGTAATGTTGATCTCAAGAACATCAATCCCGTTTTAAATATGAGTTACTTAAAGTCGAAACACATTAATCGTAGTAATCGGGTTTTGATAAAAGAAAATTTGAGTTCAGCAAAAAGCTGGGTGAATAATGATTCGTTCTGCAGGTCAAGTAAAACCAAAATCATGAGAGATGCGGATTGGCTTCAATTGCATTACGAAACAGCGAAAGCTCAAACATTTAATGTCATTTCGTTTGCAGATTTCGATGGCGATAATTTGGTTGCGCAAGCGGCAGTCTTCTTTACCGGAGGCTTTGAAACGTCATCCACAACCTTAAGTTTTGCTATGTACGAACTCGCACTTTTTCCCAATATCCAAACGAAACTACGGAAGGAAATTATCAATGCAATCGCTAACGACGGTGGTAAAATATCATACGAAATGGTAAACAATGATTCATTCACCTGCCACCAGTTGATCGCGTGAATTTATAGAATTATTTATCCACGTGAAAAATAACGAATACCGTATCCGTTCAATGTTTTAATTCATTTTGATCTCTGCAACTTTATTTTTAACTTCATTCCTTGTCATTTTTTTTTCAATACATACGAGTGAGATTTTTCTTGTTATCGCATTATATGCGGCAATTTGAATATGCAGGTTTTTTTTTTAAATACGCAGTTTCTAACGAAAATCTCGGGGACGATATTATTTGATTAAGTTTCGCGTCATTGGGATATAACCTTGTTTCTTACCAAATGCACTTCGATTTTTGTTAAATGGGAAAGTTTCCAATCTTGTAATAATCATTCACAGATTACGTCGCTACCCTATCTCGATATGGTTCTTTCCGAGACAATGAGAAAATATCCGATCCTACCTTTTCTGGATCGAGTCGCAAATGCCGATTACAAAGTACCAAACTCTGATGTCGTAATCGAAAAAGGTACACCTGTGTATATCCCAGTGATTGGATTCCACTTTGATCCAGAATATTTTCCAAATCCTGAGACTTTCGATCCGGAAAGATTTTCCGAGGAAAATAAGACGAACCGACCACCAGGCGTCTACTTGCCTTTTGGGGAGGGACCTCACATTTGCATCGGTATATCATCAAATTTTTTATGTTGTTTAGCTATCAGATGTAATAATAATTTTTCCAGGATGTAAAAATTATGGAATTAAAAATTAACGTAGGAAAGTAAAAATTAAATTAGCAAAGGAAAGTAAAAATTATAAAAATGCTTCACAAATGGAAATTCTCACGAAGAGTCTCGAGTATATTTTATTCACGATTTATTTTTGTCAGACAGGGCAATGAGCAAAGTGTTAAAAGGTTATTGAATGATTTTCCACACATCAAAGTTCCGGACATCCAAATAACAACTGGTTTGGACAATTGTCAGACAGGGTTTTACATTTTTTACCAATTTACATGTATCAAATATACGAGAATATTGCTTTTTTTCTATTTTCATTCCGTTCCAAACACAAGAAAACGTAGTAGTATAAACGTAATAGTATAAACGCATTCAAGATAACTTTCAACTCATCTTGAATGCAGTTATACTTCGTATATGTATACATCCTTGATGTACAAAATTAGAGTTTTCATAAAACCAATGGTAATTCCAATAGAGCACCGTAATATGTCTAGTTCAAATAAATTCTGCAATTGTTATAGAGCTGCCAAAGTTATTTATTACAAACAATCGTGAGAATGCGATCATCTACTTTTTCTTATTCTTCCCATGCAGGGATGCGTTTAGCGCATTTGCAGATGAAATTGGGTCTCGTACAAATTCTATCGCAATACGAACTGGCACCTTGCAAGGAAACTATGATCCCGCTGCGACTAAATAGAAAAGCACTGTTAACCAATCCTGACGGTGGTATATATCTGAACGTGCGAAGAATAAGCAAACTGACCAATTGAAGGACAAAAACATAATCAAACAGTGGTAGTAAAAAAAAAAATACAGTATAGTGGAAATATTCGCAGACGGCATGTATTTTCCATACAATACAAAAGTTGATTGTCTCGAGAACACATGTAAGGCAAAATAAAAATTATGTGTGATAATTTATCACTCTTCTGATTACAAATTTGCGACTTGTTCATTTATATAGTGACGGTTAATATCCCGTTTATTTTCTTAACTTTCAAATTACGATAGTAGGGATTACAACGAAGTACATAATATCAAGAGACGCGGCAGCGCCTTAATGCCAAGTAATAAAAAAGAAAATTTGTGGCAGCGGTGGCATTTAAACTTGAAGGCTTCTTTCTTTTCCATATTTTGCTCGTTTTTTTTTCTTTTTCGGCCCTTCCACAAACATTGCGCCAGAGGTGCTTTCACTATCGTCATTTCTTCTAGAGTCATTCTCTTCGAGAATTTGAAGCTTCAACGCTTCCGGCGTCGGAAGCGTGTCCCTTGACTCTATGGCACAGCGAAAATTTGCGGAGCTTCGTGGCAAGCTGTACAAAAGCATTACGCATAAATGGTCCGGATTAATGTCAATCTTATCGAGCTTATCAAAATTGTCTTTGTTTAAAGGTTTAATGCGGGAACGCCATTTCCTCTATCGGCTTCCCGAGACATCACACGATGTCGCAAAATGATAGCACCGATTTATCAAGCCTCGAAGTTTGCCGTCACGTCGGACGATTTTTTTCAGCTCGATCTTCCCTGTTTACTTGTTTTCACGGCACTGGGACCATGACCTGTTGTGCGCGGGAAGGAAAAGCAGTGAACCAAATCGAATATATTGAACGCTTGTAATAATTTATCAGTGATAAATTGGAAAGAAAACAAGAATATCGGCGAGGCGTCGTATACTCCGTGATCCTGATCACATGAATACATAAGAAGGTAAACCCATAGAGTTAAAAGATATCGCGTCGTAGCGCTCTTGTCTACAGTGCCACGAAGTACGGCGTTATAGCGTAGGTACTCGGTAGGTAAGACAGATTGGAGTCGATTCCAGCGTCTTATTTTCAACAACACTACTTTTGGATGCTCCAATTTTTCGCGATAAATTTATTTTGAGTTCCTCGAATTTCTCCTGTATGTAATGTCTCAATTAATCTGCAAAGTTAAATAACGTCAATTAGAAAAATAGATTTATACTGTCACTTCTTATAATATACTTCTTCATATAACTATGTTCATTTTTACTATCTTTATTGCATTTTATTTCACTATTCCAAACGTACCGATATCATTTTGTAGTATCAGTGGCTGGAGTTTCATTGACGCAGACTTTCCAAAATTGTTTCCGGTTGAATGAGTCATCACGTCATCTAATAATAGCGGTATGTATATGCTATCGTCATCATAATTGTATTACACAAGAAATTAAAGAAACAATAAGAAATCAAGTATTGTACTGTAAATTTGCGTCATGTTTATATCGGCTGATTTATCCACGACTGGCATTTGGTGTAATATTTTCTCAACTGGGTATTCAGACCATTCTTCTATTGGCATAGAACTCGTTTCAATTAATTTCTGGATCTTTTTCCACCTGATTGTAGTTTTGAGATAAGGACAAAAAATATTTCCGTTTTCCGACGAAAAACGGAAATATTTTTTAGGTTGACTCACTCCACACGCCACACGAAATTGTTCATTAACGTTCATTCCTTTTTTGTGCATCACTGAGAGTATATTCGAACATCATTTTTTCAAGTGCAAAACTGATTACATGAGAAACATTCAAGATATCAAGATTGTTCTAATTGTTTTGCAAGAGCTATAGAATTGCACTTTATATTACGTACTATATACTACATTTTTGTTAAAATACCATATGTGTGTTCTCTTTTGCTCCTTACCCTATGTTTGTTCGTAGTCGCATAGGGTCCGAACTCATGCGAGTCCAAAGTCTGGTTTCCGCCCGTATCAAGAAAAGCGTGGAGATTGACGCAGCAATGTGTATAAATGCAAGTTATAAATGCAAGTGCAACGTTATAAATGCAAGTGCATCGAACATCACTTCAGTTAACTCGCGTGCAATAATCGAGCATTGTTGCAACGCTCTGCGTATAACAGAGCCGCTTTAACTTTAACAATAAAAGTTATCCGTTTCAGTTACGAATATGGCGTTTCTTACGGCTTATTGAGGTCTCGATGGTATAATTCTCACCGCCATTTTGTTCTTTTGTGCTTACATGTACGTGACAAGAAAATGTCTCTATTGGAAAAAGCGTGGCATAATGGAAGAAACTTCGGCGACTACCTACTGATGAAAAAATCGCCCGGTGTAATAATTAAGAAAATCTATGATCAGTCAGGAAATCACCGTTACGTAGGCTTCTGCATCTTGAACCGACCCTTCCTACTGGTGCGCGATCCCGAACTCATAAAAAAACATATTAGTGCGTAACTTCAATTATTTTTCTCACAGATACACGTCAACGAGTTCCGATGATAAAGTTGGTAGTGCAAACTTATTTATCGTAAAGAATGAAGCGTGGAAAATTATCCGAATGAAAGTAACACCCATGTTCACATCTGGTAGACTCAAAAAAATGTTTCAATTGATAGTCGATGTCGGCGTGGATCTCGATACACATCTGAATTCGCTCGATTTACAAGTTAAATAGATGTTCAGATATTTATACAGAAGATTCACTAACAACACCCATTCTCTCCCTTTCGGATGAAATTAAATAATCGAAAGATTCAGTATTTGATTTTTCGAACGAATAAATGAATGCGCTAAACTTGTATGAAATTTTGGGGTATTTTATCAAACAATAATTGAATGCTTAAGATTTATTGGCTCAAAATTACAGACCAGGGTAGCACCTTTGCGCAAAATATACCACCGATCTCATCGGCACCACGGTCATCGGTCTCTGGATCAATTCGTTGAACAACCCCGATGCCGAATTCCGAAAACGCGGTCGTGAATTATTTACTTGCAACTTATGGCGAACCATGGAGTTCTGCGCGATGTATTTTGCACCTCAGTTCCTGCAACCCATGGGATTCAAGTTGTTCGGTGACATACACGAGAAATTTCTACGAGATATGTTTTGGGACACGATAAAAGAGCGCGAGCGGTCGGGATTGAAAAGGAATGATTTGATCGACTTGCTCGTCGAGCTCAAAAACTCCCAGGGCAATACCGAGGAGGCAAAGATTTTCGGTAAAAAATCAAACAAGGTTCAGAGAGATATTCCCAGAACATGAATAAACGTCGCGGCAAACTGTCACGACCGGACTTTGCGAGCATTCATCGTGATAGCTAATTTTGTGAAATCTTTTTTCGATCAAATCGTTTATTGTTTATGATACAAGCATGTAATGTTGATCACGATAAAAACCAATCCCGTTTTAAATATTAGTTACTTAAAATTGAAACACTTTAATAATAGTCATTTAGTTTTGATAAAAAGAATTTGAGTTTGAGCTGGATAAAGAATGATTTGTTCTGCGGGTCAAGTAAAACTGAAATAATGAGAAACACGAATCACCTTCAATTGCATTATGAAACAGCGGATGTCCAAACATTTAATTCATTCTGTTTGCAGAATTAGGTTGCGCAAGCGGCAGTCTTCTTTACCGCAGGCTTTTAAACGTCATCCACAATGTTAAGTTTTGCCATGTACGAACTCGCACTTTTCCTCAATATTCAAAGAAGACTTCGGGAGGAAATGATCAACGCAATCGCGAGCGACAGTGGAGAAATCTCATACGAAATGGTAAACAATGATTAATTTATCTGCGACGAGTTCAACGGGGGGAATTAATAGAATTATCTATCTATATGAAAAATAACGAATACTGTATTCGACCGACGTATTTATTGACTTTAATATCTGCTAGTTTATTTTTAACTTCGTATTCCCTCATCTTTCTCCAATACATTCGAGTGAAATTATTCTTTTTGCATCATATACGACAATTTTAGTAAACAGATTTTTTCAATTGCGCACTTTCTAACCAATATCTCGGGAACGATACTGATTGATTGAATTTCTCATAATTTGAATATGACGTTGTTGCTTTACAAATGCACGTCAATTTTTGGTAAATAGGGAAATATGTTATTTTGGAATGATCATCCACATATTATGTCGCTACCCTATCTCGATATGGTTCGTTCCGAGACAATGAGAAAATTTCCGATCCTGCCTTTTCTGGGTCGAGTCGCAAATGCCGATTACAAACTCTGATGTCGTAATAGAAAAAGTGATGCCTGTGCATATTCAGGTGCTTGGATTTTACTTTGATCCGGAATATTTGCCAAATCCTGAAACTTTCGATCCCGAAAGATTTTCCAAGGAAAACAAGACGACTAGACCAGCAGGCGTCTATTTGCCTTTTAGAGAGGGGCCTCACATTTGCATCGGTATATTTTTAAATTTTCAATATTTTTGAAGTATCAGCTGGAATAACAATTTTTCAGGGATCTTAAGTAGAAATAATAAAAAAGCTTCACAAATGAAAATTGTCATGATGAGTCGCGAGAATATTGTATTGACGATTTATTTTTGTCAGAAAGCACAATGAGCAAAGTGTTAAAAGGTAATTTAGTAGATTTTCATATATAAAAGTTCCAGGCAGGCAAGTAAGAACTCTTCTGGGCAATTATCAGGCTGGATGTTTAATTTTTCACCAATTAACTTGTAACAAATATCTAGAAGATTGCTTCTGTCGATTTTTATTTTGTTTCAAATATCATAAAACATAATTGAAGCTCATTTTGAATGCAATTATAATTCGTATGTACATTCTTGATATACAGAATCAGAGTTTTCATAAGACCAATGGCAATTCCAATTGAAGATCGTGGAATTTCTAATTCAAATGAATTCTGCAATTGTTAGGCATCTGCAGAAGTTATTTATCCTAATCTATTACAAACAATGATGAGAATGCGATCATCTTCTTTTTTTATTCTTTCCCTGGAGAGATACGTTTAGCACATTTACAGATGAAACTCGGTCTCATTAAAATTATATCGCAATATGAACTGGAAACTTGCAAGGAAACTATGATCCCGATGAGACTAAATCCAAAGGCATTGTTAACCAGTGCTGACGGTGGTGTATACCTGAACATGCGAAAAATAAGCAAAGTAGCCAATCGAAGGACGATAACATGATCGAACAGAGGTAATAAAAAAAATTAGGGTATAGTGAAAATATTCGCACATTACATGTATTTTCCATACAATGCAGAAGTGTCTTCTGCATTGTATGGAATGGATGTCTTGAGAACATATTTAAGGAAAAACAAAAGTTATGTGTGAAAATTTATCACTCTTCTGATTTCTAATTTGCGACTTGTTCCTTTATATGGTCACGGTTTATGTCCCGTTTATTTTCTTTACTTTTAAATCACGATAGTATGGATCATAATGAAGTATACACATGTACTTGTATATGTACTTACGTATAAATGGATAATATGAATGTGCGTATAAATATTTTTCACGATCACGTACACGTTTATTTTGATCACTTACTTTTATTTGCAAAAAAATAAAATATTTTAATACAGTTTGTTATCGATTTGTTTTTTTTTCTCGCAATACATTTTACCTACGCATTACTTGCTTAGAATTACATGTGGATGTTTTACGGTTTTATAGTGCAGAACCTTGAAATCGAAGCGACGTGTGGATACGAAAATCGTACAGGGCTTCGAACATATTTCATTTCGATTGTACGTGGCAGCAATCACATATTGGTGCAGCCTTCAGTAACCGCATCCATTTCCCGACGATGTGATTATGAGTGAAAAAAAATTCACTTCTCGATAAAACCCATTTTTGAGAGCCTTCCTTTGAAGGGGTTTCTAACGGAGAAAATGCTCTGATTTTCTTCACTGAAAGGCAACACAGTTGTCCTCTCAAACATTAACGTTATTCAATTATTTAAACGAGTTAAGGCCTTAGGCTACTCTAGAGGCCAAAAAAGGCCATATTTTGTGATTTTTTTTCAGCGAAACCTTAAAATAAATCAGAGTTACAAATGGCGGCTGTGCAGCATTTTTCCAATGCTGCCTTTATTTCTGGAAGGTGAACGGGCGGACCAACAGCTCCTATAATTTTCGAGTTATGATGAGACACTAAAGTTTTTTTCGATTATATATGAGAATAGCTATAGAAGTACGTAGGATTTTTTTGATATGTTGTTTTTTGTCAAAATGGCGAATTTCTAAAACAAAACGTACAAAATGCCATGAGAAAATCGTCAGAAAATTGTTTATAAAAATGGAACTATGCAATATAATTTAAAAAATCTTACGTAGTGCCTCAGAAAATGTAATTCTAAATATACAGTTAATATTTCAAGTGAATCGGTTGAAATTTGTTTGAGTTATGAGTACGGCCGACTTGAAAAATGTAGGCTTGGGATAAACGCGTTTAAACTTAGTAGAAAGTCGCGACACGAATCAAGAGGGGTTGCGCTAGAATTCGAAAATCGAGTCTTAGAGATTTTTCACACCCATAATCTTTTGGAATATAATTTTATAGGTACTAAGGTACATTTTTAACAAAAAAAAATCGATTTTTAGAAAATCTTAGAGCGGCCTAAAGCCTTAAGCAATTTCATATTTATAGATTATAAATCATAGATACAGAATTATTGTTTTATTTCTTTTGCTAAGTCAAGTGTCAATTAAATAACATATTCATGAATATGATCGAAAATTGGGACGTCACCGGTTATTAAAAAATTTGGCTTGACATTATGACATTTTAACAATTTTTTGATTATCAGATCAAAATATCAGAACAATGTTCTAATATTTACAACCAGCTATATTAACAGTAACGCAACAGTCTGTTTATAATTGCTGGACATACGAAAAATTACGCACAGCTTGATACCCGATAAGACCATGCTGACGAGGAGCAAATTATCGGTTTCCGAATTAAAATGCATCGATGTATCATCAGTTCTCGCGGATGCGAAGGAATAATAGAACACAAGGAATGAAAAAGTGTATCAGAAGTAAGTTGTTTTTAAGTTATTCGTGAGTGTGACTACGATTACGTAAATTGATAAGTAATATTGCTTTCTTGCAACGTTCAAAAATGTAAACGAAGTTGATTTCAAAAAATATGTTTTTTGCAAATTTCTTTTCTTAGACAGACCAATTAGCGAAAGATGAAAGAGTTATTCATCATTTTTCCGTATATAAAGGTTCTAAGGAAAGCAAGTAAAAAATAATTCGGTTAATTTTCGAGCAGAATTCTCAGTTTTTCACCATTTAGTATGCAGCTTAGTATGCAATATATTTAGAATGCAATTTAGTATGCAATATTGAAACAGTGCTCCCTTCTCAATTTTTATTGAACTTGACGAACCAAAAATGCACCACATTTAGAATGTAGCCCAGCTAACACAACCTCAGAGCTGTTACGAGACAGTAACGTGTTAGCTGTTACTTTCGAAATAACAGTGACATCAAATACTCCGTGATTGAAGCGGAGTTTGTTCTCAAAAATGTCAGCTTAATAGCTAATCACATTTTCATAAAAATGTTGAGTAGAAGCTTTGGAAAAAAGTTGGAACTGATATGTAAATTACTCATAACATAAAATGTGTTTTTTATGTAACGGGTAAATAACACTATTACATTAAATAATCATAAATGTTACGTGTAATGTATATAATTAATTGTATTGACCGTTATGAGATTGTGCCGTAGATTTTCATCTAAATCGTGAGCTATACAATAAAAACCATTTCAATTTTAATTTTTTCAATTTTTTTATTGCAAACTTTCAATAACGTTGATTATTATTGCATTACGATGTAGTATTATATAGTATGATACGTAGATAAGTAGTAGACTATATAGTATGATAAGAGTATTATACAGTATGATAAGTATTTTTTTCTTCAATAGGGGCTGCGATTTTTTTATTGCAACCTATAAATAACTTTGGTTATTGCGTTATGATGTAATGAGTTGGGTATGACAAGAATTTTTTTCTTAAGTAGGGGCTGCGATGGTGGCTGTTTTTTGCATCCTTGCAAATTTCTGTGTGCCCTGCCGGAACCATTCCTTGCTCTCGTCCTCGAAATATTTATCCGTACAAGTGTGCGATTTTTTTACGGCTTCCGGAACACAAAATATGTGGAATTTATTATACCGCTTTGCTAATTCAGTCTATTCCTTTTTTATACATATTTCCAAAATTCAAATTAGCGTCCTGGTATGCCATAAAAATGAAGAAACAATTTTACGGTACATAACTTATTTTTGCATTTGTATCTACATACATTTTGTTGCATTGAAAAATTTTCCATAAAAGAACAATATGCACTACAACATATTTTGTTTACTTTGTTAACATAAAGGAGATATGAATTTTATTTAAGAAACCTAAAAGAAAGGAAATATAAATGAAAAGTTGTACGTGTGAAAATACCTTTTACACAAGCAATAATTTCCAAGTTAGAGACTTTAAAATTCCCACGTTTACCACACCATGAGCAGTATTTGGCTGCAGTGCGTGCGATAATTTTTGTGTCAGTTCAAAAAATATATCACCAAGCTTTGTGATCATTTTTTCCTGGAATTCTGCAAAGGAAAAGATTTTACACAGATACATATACACGATACATTTCTTTTAATGAGTTATTGTTCGGGGAAACTGATACATACGAGATATGTCATCTCTAAGATCTTGAATTTGTCCAGATATTGATACTTCTTCGTTCTCGAGAAGATAAGCTTTCATCGAAGCGTCAGTCGGCAATGAGAAAAGATCGTCGTCGATTAGTTCCATTATTTTCGGGGCTATTTCGCTCGTTCCTCCTAAATTCAGTAAAAGAATATTATAATACAAAATTTAAAATCATCTTAAGGAAAATGAATGAATAATAATACATACTATTACCATTATTGGGAGCAGCGGCCAATGCTTTCGACATGTTCATGTTCAAGTCAAAAGGCTCAATTCTCCTAACTTTTGGAGTGTTTTTCTGAATATGAATTGGTTTCTGATCACTATCGTTTTTGACAGGAACAGATTGAGATGAAGTAATCGAAGTAATCGATGGGGGACTGGGCACTTTCTTGTTGCTAAAACGCTCACCCTCGTCTGATTCATCCGAAGCTGAATACATTTCTAAAACAAATTTAATTTTATACAATTTATATCAATTTAATTTTTACACAATTTTTATACAAAAGCTGTAACGAAAGCTTGTGTAAAAGTGGCTACAAATGTTGAGTCTCTCACATAACCCTTCTTCACAATTCCTTCGCTATTACTTTTTCATGCCTTTCTTCGCAGTCACTTTTACTTATGCTCCCTTCGCAGTCACTTTTATTTGAGCTTCCTTCGCAGTGGATACAGTCACTTTTACTTGAGCTCTCTTCACAGCGGATACATTCACTTTTACTTGAGCTCTCTTCGCAGCTTTCGCAGTCATTTGTACATATATTTTCTTCTGCGCTTGTAACATACACGTAACGACATCTCGTAACATACACGTATTCCTGATAACCATACATTTACATAATTTGGATGTCGACTTTTTTACATGTTTTCTTCATCACAAAGAAAGAAATAAGAAACTCGTCTCGCAATGACATAAAATTGCTAACTTTTAGGGATATCATAAATTCATTTGCGTGAAACATATAAAGTATATCACATTTACGGATGAAACGGATGAATTACCAAAAATACATAATAGTTTCGAGTGTCATCATAGTTGTGTTAGCTGGGTACTTCCGTTGACGGGATATTTACGGCAAGAAACGTAACCTCACTTTCATGTGAGATCGAAACGAAGTATCGTCGATATCGCCTTATCATAAATTATTTATATAAACGTACATTTAAATATACTGATGCATTTAAAAACTACTTTTGTATTCTTTGGGGGAAAGGGGGGGGGGCTCCGCTGCCCAGGCAGCGCCCGCGATACGGAAGGTGTATGACACAGCTTCTGCGCGTGCATGCCGCAATAGGTATTTAATAATACGAAAGCTCGTAAAAAATGTTTTTGTTATATAAAGTATGGTGTGCATCATGCAGGGTGGGCCGTTTAACACCGACCACAATTCCAATTGAAAAACTTGATATTGCTAATTCAAATGAATTCTGCAATTATTATGCAATCGCAGAATAAAATTATAAATAAACGTCAGCCAATATTTTTTATTCTTCCGATGCAGGGATGCGCTTAGTACATTTGCAGATAAAACTGTGTCTTATCCCAAGCTTGCCGCAATATGAACTGGCAACTTGCAAGGAAAATATGATCCCAATGAGATTGAATCCAAAAGCGTTGTCGACCACTACTGATGGTGGAATATACCTAGACGTGCGAAAAATAAGCAATGCAACCAATTGGATTGACCAAATTCAATTGGTCAATTCAATTTAAATTGAATTGACCGAAACAGGTCAATTTAATTTATTTGCACCTCTCCCATTTGATTTTGGGTCCATTCAAATAATTACTCTTATAATAGAAAAAAAATAAATCAAACTATTTCGATACAAAGCAAAAACAAATTACCTTTTGTTGCTTACCCCGTGGTTTCGGCTCATCGGAAAAAAATTTAAAAAACACGTTAATTAGCTTTTCTTTTTCCTATTGATGACGAAGAACAAATTGTCGCCGATCATTGATCAAAAATGACTTGGGATATCGAATAAACATGCATTTCTTATTTCGGCGTACAGCTATCTGCCACGAAAGTAGAGAAATAATGGAACACAGGAAATGACGGGGTTTATCGCAAATATATTGATACCTACGTACATGACTACGAATATAACTGGATAAATTGATAGGAAACACTCTTTCGTTTTTGCGCTCATGACAAAAAAAAAAACGATTTTTGCCAACAAATCGTAAGCCCGGTTGATAAGATGCGAATGTTTGTTCGTGATATTAAATCTGTTTCGGTTTTCCCCGCATATATGGTACACAACTCACGCGAGTTGAAAGTCCGATTACCGCCCGTATCATGAAAAGCTCGGAGATCGACGAAGCAATGCATCGAACATTATAAATGCTAGTGCATCGAACATCACATCAGTTATATTGTGCCCGATACTCGAGCCTTCTTGTAACGCTTTGCGTATAATAGAAACGATTCAACTTTAAAAATAAAATTTATCGGTTTCAGTTTCGAATATGGCGTTTCTTACGGCCTATTGGGGTCTTGATGGGATAATTCTTACGACCATTATCTTCATTTGTGCTTACATGTACATGACAAGAAAATTTCTCTACTGGAAAAAACGCGGCATAATGGAAATATCTCCAGCGCCATTTGTTGGAAACTTCGGCGACTACCTACTGATGAAAAAATCACCCGGTGATATAATTAAAGAAATCTACGATCAGTCAGCAAATCACCGTTACGTAGGCTTCTACATCTTGGACCGACCCTTCTTAATGGTGCGCGATCCCGAACTCGTAAAAGACATATTAGTGCGTGACTTCAATTATTTTTCAAACAGATACACGTCAACGAGTTCCAATGATAATCTTGGCTGTGCAAACTTGTTTATCGTAAAAAATCCAGCTTGGAAAATTATACGAACTAAATTAACGCCCATTTTCACATCCGGTAAACTCAAAAAAATGTTTCAATTGATGGTCGACGTCGGCGCGGATCTCGATACACATCTGAATTCGCTCGATCTGCAAGGTAGATAGATATTGAGACGTTTGCACAGAAGCGTCTCTAAGAACACCCATTTTCACACTTTTGCATTAAATTCAATATATGAAGGTTTCAGTATTTGATTTTTCGAAGGAATCAATGATTGAGATAAACTTGTACAAAATGTCGGGATATTTTATCAAAACGACAATTGAATGCTTAACATTTATTGGCTCAAAATTACAGGCCAGGGTAGCAGTTTGGAAGTTAAGGAACTTTGCGCAAAATATACCACCGATCTCATCGGCACCACGGCTTTCGGTCTTCGGGTCAATTCCTTGAACAATCCCGATGCCGAATTCCGAAAGCGCGGTCGTGAAATGTTTACGTACAACTTATGGCGGAGCATGGAGATTTCCGCGATGTTTCTCGCACCTCAGTTCATGCAACCAATGGGATTTAAGTTCTTCACGGACAAGCACGAGAAATTTTTACGAGATGTTTTTTGGGACACGATAAAACAACGCGAGCGGTCGGGATTAAAAAGGAATGATTTGATCGACTTGCTTATCGACCTCAAAAACTCCCAGGACAATATCGAGGCTTCAAAGATTGTCGGTAAAAAAATCAAACAAGGTTCAGAGAGATATTGCCGGAACAGAAATAAACGTCGCAACAAACTGTCACGACCAAACTTGCTGAGCATTGATCGTGACAGCTAATTTAGATTTAGATCAGAAAGCGCTTTTTTCATACATATTTTTTAATTGAACTTCCAGGCTTACCGAATTGTTGCAAGCGCAAAGAATGAAAAGAACATTATTTTACTTTAAACAAGCAACAAATGTCGATGTTGAGAATATAATTCCTGTTTTAAATAGAAGTTCCTTAAAGTTGAAATACATCAAATACAGTAATTTGGTTTTGATTTTAAAAAATTGAATTTACGATAAATGTGGATATAGATTGATTTGTTCTGCAGGTCAAGTGAAACTGAAATAATGAGAAATACGAATCAGCTTCAATTGCATTGCGAAACAGCTGATGTCCAAACATTTAAAGTCATTCTGTTTTTAGAATTCGATGGCGATAATTTGGTTGCGCAAGCGGCAATCTTCTTCACTGGAGGCTTCGAAACGTCATCCACAACCTTAAGCTTTGCCATGTACGAACTCGCATTTTTCCCCAATATTCAAACGAGACTTCGGGAGGAAATTATCAATGCAATCGCGAGCGTCAGCGGTAAAATATCATACGAAATGGTAAACAATAATTAATTTATCTGCGACGAGTTTGTCGGGGATATTTACAGAATTATCTATCCATATGGAAAATAACTCATACGGTATCCGTTCGTCGTTTTCCTTGACTGTGATATCAGCGACTTTGTTTTTAACTTTATTTCCTGTCATTTTTCTTCAATAAATTCGAGTGAAATTATTCTTGTTTTCGCATTAAAATATGCAGTTTCTAAACGATTTCTCGGGGACGATATTATTTCATCAAATTCCTAGTAATTTGGATGTAACATAGTTTCTTACAAAATTCATCTCGATTTTCGGCAAATAGGGAAATTTATCATCTTTTTATGATAATTCACAGGTTATGTCACTACCCTATCTCGATATGGTTCTTTCCGAGACAATGAGAAAATATCCGATCCTGCCTTTTCTGGATCGAGTCGCAAACGCCGATTACAAAGTACCAAACTCTGATGTCGTAATAGAAAAAGGTACGCCTGTGCATATTCCGGTGCTTGCATTCCATTTTGATCCGGAATATTTCCCAAATCCTGAAACTTTCGACCCCGAAAGATTTTCCGAGGAAAATAAGACGAACCGGCCACCATGTATCTACATGCCTTTTGGAGAGGGACCTCACATTTGCATCGGTATATTTTTGAATTTTTAATATTTTTTTAAGTATCAGCTGAAATAACAATTTTTCAAGGGTGTGAAATAAAAATGATAAAAATGCTTCACAAATGAAAATTCTCATGAATCGTCCCTACAATATACTATTCACAATTTTTTTTGTTAGGGAGTGGAATGAGCAAAGTGTTAAAAGTTCATGTATAATTAACTAATTAATCATATTATAAATGAAGTGTTAACGGTAATGTATAATTAACATATATCGATTATACTGAAGACTGCTTTTTTCATTCCGTTTCCAATACGAAAAAAACATAATTGAAGCTCATCTTGAATGCAGTTGTGCTACTTATATATATTCTTAGTGTACAGAATTGGAGTTTTCATAAAAACAAACGGCAATTCCAATTGAACACCGTGATTTATCTAGTTCAAATGAATTCGGCAATTGTTATGCACCTGCAGAAGTTTATTATCCCAACATATTATAAACAATAATGAGAATGCGATCATCCACTTTAAAGAATTCTTTCCATGCAGGGATGCGTTTAGCACATTTGCAGATGAAACTGGGTCTCATTCAAATTCTATCGCAATATGAACTGGCACCTTGCAAGGAAACTATGATCCCGCTGCGACTAAATCCAAAAGCCGTGTTAACCAGTGCTGACGGTGGTATATACCTGAACGTGCGAAAAATAAGCAAAACAACCAAATGAAGGATGAAAACATGATCATACAGTGGTAACTAAAAAAAATACGAGTAGAATGGAAATATTCGCACACGACATGTATTTTCCATAAAATGCGAAAGTTTATTGGCTTGAGCGAAATAAAAGGAGAAATAAATATTATGTGTGATAATTCATCACTCTTCCAGTTACGAATTTGCGACTTGTTCATTTATATCGTCAGGGTTTATACTTCGTTTACTTTCGGTTCTTTTTTCGCGATACATTTTGCAGATGTTTTACAGTTTTAAATAGTACAGAATCTTGGAATCGAAGGGATGTGTGGATACACTTGGAAAATTGATGAATTAACGCGTATGTGTATGTTGTTTATCATGGCGTGCTACTACTATCCCTACTTTATCGACATGAACAGACACGTTCGTCGCTCGTATCGTGACGTGTGTGTGTGTGTGTGTGTGTGTTGTGTGTGTGTGTGTGTGTGTGTGTGTGTGTGTGTGTGTGTGTGTGTGTGTGTGTGCGCGCGTGCGTGCGTGCGCGTGTGTGTGTGCGCGCGCGCGTGTGTGTGTGTGTGTGTGTGTGTGTGTGTGTGTGTGTGTGTGTGTGTGTGTGTGTGTGTGTGTTGTTGGGTTTGTTTGTATTTGTTTGAAAGTGCTTGGGCTTGATTGTGTTTGTTTCGGTTTTGTAGAGTTTTTTTTGACTGTTTTTCCCGGTTGTGCTCATTTGGATTTTGTAGGGTTTATTTGGGCTGAGTTGTGTTTGTTTGGGTTTTGTGGGATTTGGAATTGTTTAGACTCGGCTGAGTTCATTTTCGAATTTTGTGGATTTTTTGGGTCGATCATGTCGAGAAAGTAGGGATAGCAGTAGCGCGCTATGATAGATCTAGATACACATACGCGTTAATGTATCAATTAATCTATCAATTTTCGCTCTGTTTTTCCCTTTCCTGGTCTCTCTCTCTCTCTCTCTCTCCTTGTCTCCCTCTCTCTCTCTCTCTCTCTCCTCTCTCCTCGCGCCTCTCTCCTCTCTCTCTCGCACCCTCACCCTCTCTCTCTCTCTCTCTCTCTGTAGTTTCACGAAATAAGTTTGAGAAAATATATTTCACTCAATTTAGAGTGTACAGAAACCAAAAAAAGTAAATCGACAGCAGAAATATAAATAATTTTGGTATTCAACGTCGGATTACAGCTAAGGTATTGAAGATACAAAAAAATGTTATCAAGTTTTTTGAAGAAAATTGAATAAACTATAGTTTTTATTTGAACTATTTTTCCGTATCAGCAAAAGTTGCTGAGAAATAGGCAAAAAATTGAAAAGGTGTACCTTCTTTCTAAGACGGCAGCTCGAGCGCAACAGATTTTGACTGGGACTTTTAGTATGTTTAACGGGAAGTCGTAATAAACATGTATACCAAATTGAGATCTTTACCGATTAATGTTTTTTTTTCTAATTTGGATGGACTATCGTGGCCGGGAGAATGAAGACCGTCTGGCACATTGTACATTGCTGGGCATACGAAAAAAACGCATACAGCTTGATCCCAGCTAAGACCATGCCGACTAGGAGAAAATTATTACCCGATTACAAATCAGAAATGTCCTCGGTTTTTTTAAATTAAAATGTATCAGCGTATCATCTTTTCCCGCGGCTTTGAAGGAATAATAAAACACAAGAAATAAGAAATTGTATCAGGAATAGGTTGTTTTTTAGGTACATGAGTGTGACTACAATTACGTATATTGCTTCGTTTCGACGTCCAAAAACGTAAACGATTTTTGCCGATTTTCAGAAAATTACGTTGATAAGGCAAATGGGTTGCTTTAACCGACGCGAGTGAGCAACCCGATTCCTTTCCGTATCTCGGGAGGAGTAGGGATCGGCGAAGCAATTTACCGAACGTTATAAATACCAGTGCATCGAACGCCAAAATTAAGTTACATCGTGCCCGAGAATCGAGCACCGCTGAAACGCTCAGCGTATAGTTACGGCGCTTTAGCTTTATGAATAAGAGTTATTGGTTTCAATATCGAAGATGGCTTTTTTTACAACTTATTGGGGTCTCGACGGTATCATACTCACGACCATTTCGATCATTTGTGCTTACTTGTATATGACAAGAAAATTTCTCTACTGGAAAAATCGAGGCATAATGGAAATAACTCCAGCACCATTTACCGGTAACTTCGGCGATTGCTTACTCATGAAAAAATCACCCGGTGACTTACTCAAGGATATCTACGATCGGTCAGCGAATCAACGTTACGTAGGCTTTTACATCTTCGACCGACCCTCCTTACTGGTGCGCGATCCCGAACTCGTAAAAAACATATTAGTGCGCGATTTCAATTATTTCTTGGACCGATACACGTCAACGAGTACCAATGATAGTCTTGGCAGTGCAAACTTGTTTGTCGTCAAGAATCCAACGTGGAAAATTATCCGGACGAAATTAACGCCCATTTTCACATCCGGTAAACTGAAAAAGATGTTTCAATTGATGGTCGACGTCGGAGCGGATCTCGATACACATCTGAATTCGCTCGATCTAGAAGGTAGACGGCTCTTGAGACGTTTATGAAAGATAGTTTCTAACGGAACACAGTTTCGCACTTTCGGATAAAATTAAATGTACAATTATATGTATAATTAGATGAATGAACCAAACTTATACAAAACGTCATCGGATCTTATCGATGAACGATGGTTCAGCGTACAACATTTATTTTTTTACAATTTGAAGGCCAAGGTGGTGTCGTGCAAATTAAGGAATTGTGCGCAAAATATACCACCGATCTCATTGGCACCACTGCCTATGGTCTCAAGGTCAATTCATTGAATAATCCCGATGCCGAATTTCGAAAGTGCGGACGAGAAATATTCACGTACAACTTATGGCGGAGCATGGAGTGGACCACGATATTTTTCGCACCTCAAATCGTAAAACCCATGGGATTCCAGTTCTTCACGAAGGAAAACACGAAATTCCTGCGAAATGTGTTTTGGAAGACAATAAGGGAGCGCGAGCAGTCAGGATTGAAGAGAAATGATTTGATCGATTTGCTCATCGAGCTCAAAAACTGCCACGTCAATGCCGAAGAGTCAAAGATTGTCGGTAAAAAATTATTCAGTCATGCTGCCGATACAGAAAAATTATTAACGCTGTAAACTTTATTGCTACCAAACCTTCCAAGCGCTGATAAACATAGCTAATTGAATGATCTTTTTTCTAGCAGAATTCTATTCTTTTTTTATAATAAACATTTACGAATGAAATTTTTACTCATACTGAAATTTCTCCCATGCTGACAATTAAGTTGATTTTATTTTTACAGAACAAGTACCAAAAGTGGATCTCGAAAGGATCAATCTAGTTTATGATATCGATTAATTTAAATAAAAATTAAATAATATCGCGGTTTTGATCAAAGCAACTAACGTTCAGCGAAAAAATTGATAAAAAAGAATCGTGCTCGGGATAAAAAAAAAGACAGAACAACGGGATGTATGAATCGATTGCAACTGCATTGCGTAACATCGGATCCTCAAATATTCATTGTCATTTTGTCTGCAGAATTCGATGGCGATATTTTGGTTGCGCAAGCGGCTATTTTCTTCCTTGGTGGCTTCGAAACCTCATCCTCAACCTTAAGTTTTGCCATGTATGAATTGGCACTTTCACCCAATATACAAACGAGACTACGGGAGGAGATTATTGACGCGATCGTGCGAGGCAGTGGTAAAATATCATACGAAATGGTGAATAGTAATTAATTATCTGTAATAAGTTTATCTAACGTATTTATATAATTATTTGGACATATAAAAAAGAATGGCCCATGGGTATGCCATATCAGTTCGATGTTTCCGTTGATTTTGATTCCTGCGAATTTGTTATCAACTCTAATTTCTGTGAGTTTTCTCAAATACTATCGTGAAGAAATGTTATTTGTTTTATATTTTTGCACGATGCATTTTACATTTAAATTTAATTGTTGAGAGTCTCTTTTTTTCAATTATGCGATTCCCAATCAGCATCTCGGGGAGGGTTGTTTGAATTGAATTTCTCGTAATTTGGATATAACGTTTTTTCTTACCAAATGCACTGCGATTTTTGGCAAATAAGGAAATTTATCATCTTGTAATGATCATTCACAGGTTATGTCGTTACGCTATCTCGATATGGTTATCTCCGAGACACTCAGAAAATACCCTATCCTGCCTTTTGTGGATCGAGTCGCAAATGCCGATTACAAAGTACCAAACTCTGATGTCGTAATAGAAAAAGGTACACCTGTGCATATTCCGGTGCTTGGATTTCACTTTGATGCGGAATACTATCCGAATCCTGAAACTTTTGATCCCGAAAGATTTTCCGCGGAAAATAAGAAGAATCGACCACCATGCGTCTACATGCCTTTTGGGGAGGGACCTCACATGTGCATCGGTATATTTTTACATTTCATTTATTTTTTACGTATCAGTTGTAATAAAAAAAATTCAAAGATGTATAGTAAAAATTAGAAAAATTCTTCACAAATGAAATTTTCTCTTGAAGAGTCCCGAGAATATTTTATTCACGAAATATTTTTCGGCAGACTGCGTAATGAGCAAGGTGGTGAAACTATTGGGAGTACAAATAAGTCTCCGCCGTTTTTTATAAAAAATTGGACATTTATTGTGAAAGAACGGTACTTTATGTTTTATTCAAAGTATTGTCCATGAAGAATGCTTTATCTTTTGAGGCTATCCACAAATCGACCCAATTTTTGGTATCTTCGTATGATGTAAAGTGCTACTCAGACAGGCCGTGCGTCATCGATCGAAATAAATTATAGTCAGAGGGAGCAATGTCTGGTAAATACGGCGGGTCGGGTAAAATTTCGCAATTGAGTGTTTCCAAGTAAGTTTTGACCGGCGCCGCAACATGTGGACGAGCATTATCATGTAGGAGAATAATTTTGTCGTGTCTGGAGTAGTAGTGGGCGCGTTTTTCGTTGAGTGCTCGGCTCAAGCTCATCAATTTTGTTCGGTAGAGCTCCCCAGTAATGGTTTCGTTCGGTTTGAGCAACTCATAATACACGACACCAAGCTGATCCCACCAAATACACAACATGAGTTTTTTCCATGAATATTCGGCTTAGCTGTCGATGTTGAAGCATGGCCTGGTGGTCCCCATGATTTCCTCTTTGGGTTATCGTAGTGGATCCATTTTTCATCACCAGTGACTATACGATGCAAAAAACCCTTTCGCTTATGCCTGGCAAGCAGCATTTCACATGTGCAACATCGGCGTTCAACGTTTCTCGGCTTCAGTTCATATGGAACCCAATTTCCTTGCTTTTGGATCATTCCCAACGATTTTAAACGATGTGAAATTGCTTGTTGAGTCACTTCCAATGTAAGTGCAAGTTCTTCTCGCGGTTGGCATGAATATCCCTCCAATAATGCTTTCAATTCCCCGTCTGCGTACACTTTCGGCCTTCCGCTACGTTCTTTATCTTCGACGTCAAACTCACCGTTTTTAAACTTTTGAAACCACTCATGATAACTTCTCTCCCTTAAAACAGCCTCACCATACGCTTCTACAAGCAATCGATGCGCCTCAGCTGCAGATTTCTTCAAATTAAAGAAGTAAATCAAAAGATTCCGCAAATGACGCTTATTCGGCTCAAAACTCGACAGTTTCGCACGAAAAAAATTATGTGATGCACATACAAAATCGCTAATATTTCAAGGTTATGGCCTTGCCAGATGTCCAACCTTACGATATGACGTTTTACATCTGACAATTTCAACCATAACCTCTTGGTGGGGCCATCTTTTGTCAAACGGCGGAGACTCATGTTTACTCCCAAAAAAATTTTCGTATATAATCATTTCTAGACAGGCAACAAAAATTATTTTACAAAATTATCGAGCAAAGTTTGTGATTTTCACCAATTAACATGTAACGTGTCTACTAAAATAATGCTCTTCTATTCAATTTCAACAACCAAAAATCGTAATTAAGACTCATCTTGAATGCAGCTATATTTCCTATGTACAACCTTTATAAGCTCTCGATATATATTTAAGACCTTGAAAATTCCAAATCAAATGATTATTCGGTTGCGAGATGACTTAAATCTCTACAATTTCAATTGTTATGCAATTGTAGAATTTATTGATTTCAATTTTCTACAAATCGTATGGAAAATACGATAATTTACTATTGTTTTATTCTTTCAATGCAGGGATGCGTTTAGCACATTTGCAGATGAAATTGGGTCTCACTCGAATTTTATCGCAATACGAACTGACACCATGCAAGGAAACTATGATCCCGATGAGACTGAATCCAAAGGCACTTTTCATCAGTGCAGATGGTGAAATATACCTAAACGTGCGAAAAATAAGATAGTGAAATATACCTAAACGTGAAAATATTCCGATGGTGAAATATAAAGATGGTGTATGGTAAAATATACAGATGGTGAAATATACCTAAACTTGCGAAAAAATATGTCTAGCAATGAAAACATGATTTTGATGTACTTCAATTGTTAGGAAAGCATATGCAAAAAAAATTCAGGCAAAATTCCATGAGATAAAGCATCACTCGTTTCGTAACAAGCTTTCGACTTGTTCATTTATATGGTCCGGTTTTATCCCGTTCATTTTCTTTTCTTTTAAATTAGGATGGTAGGGATTATAATAAAGCACACTATATATACATATATATATACGTACGGATGGATATGAGTCCATATAAATATTTTTCACGTTCATGTATACGTTTATTTTAATCGCTTACTTTCATTTACAAAAAATCTAATATTCGACCATGACTCCTTGTCGTTTTGTTTCTTGTTTAATATTTTTTTTTTTTCATTCGTTTTCTTTTCGAGATACATTTTGACTATGCGTTATTTACTTAGAATTACATGTAGGTTTTCTACGGTTATACTAGTACGACACCTTGGAATCGAACGGAATGCTTGGATACCAAAGCCATTCGTGGCTCCAAACGTATCTCTTTTCGTTTGCACGTAGTAGCAATTAATATATACGTGCAAGCGGGCGTTCAGTGGCCGCATGCATTTTTCGACGATGTCACAGCTACAAATATACTGTTTTCCGACGTTTTTGGATCGAAGAAAAAACTATGATGTCTCCCATAGAAATTAAATGTACTTTAACCCTTTCGCTCCAGGCTTTTGTTAAAAAAATGATAACTTTCGCCAACTTTATTCTTCAACATAATATAATGTAATTTGAACAAACAAAATGTTATTACCAATGTTGCAAGTTATGATATTCCTGGAAGCAAGGATCTACGCAAAGCCCGATGTTGCATTCTTTATACGCATATCTTGTGTCCGGAGTCAAGGAAAAAGTATTCCTAAAGAATTGTACAAAGAATTTCGGGCAACGAAATTATTGTTTCTGGCCTATCAGATGCTATTTAATGGCGTCAAAAAATTAGTTTAATTTCACAGGGTGATCGCCAAATAACGTTTTTTTTAGGCCAGACGCATATATGTGGTACGCGGAGGCAAAAGGGTAAATACATTTTGGTTCAATGTGGCATATATCGTTTTTCGAATATATCTCGTATACGAATAGCCAATGCAATCAATATGTATCAGTTGTGTAAAACTACTATATACGTCCTTACCAAACGGATTCTCCAATCTAAATGGTTCGATTTTTTTTTTCATGTATCACTTTTTTTCATTTGCGACCGTTTCCATCCACTGAACGCCGAATTAATTCGGTATCTTCCCCTCGGCGTTGATTTCCTCACAGACTTCTTAAAATGATACACCCACACACACACACACACACACGCACGCACGCACGCACGAAGTCAATATATATGTATACATATATATCGAATATATAATATATACGATCATGAATAGATCATCGCTCGCCAGCGAGCGTTGTCATTGCCAAATTTTTTTAATATCAGGTAAGAGTTTATGTTTTATTCTTTAAATCTGCTTTATGTATAGTTTGGATTTCTTTAATTTTTTTTTTTTTGTAAATCGTTTCGTCGCAAACGAGACGGTATCACGATAGTTAATGGGTACACACGAATTTCGAGACGACCTTAAATTATGTACATCCACACAGAATTTTTTTACGCCTAAAATTATGGAAATCTCCGCAGTGATATTCGCCCCGATCACTTTTTGTTCCTCTCTCGATTGAATTATATTTTACTTTCAGCTTTAAGGAGAATTTGTGATTTACATTCCTTTTTTTTTTTTTTTCTTTGCGATCAGTCGTTCACTGGACGAATGAGACTGCAGAGCGTAATCGTTCGTCTTATCGCGATTAAACGTACATACCAATGACTAAAACGTAGTGTGCGAGAGTGGAAGAGAACAGGCACTAAGAGAGAGGAAAGACAAGAAAAGTTTAGTACAAATCGAAAAAGTTTATCGACATTGTGCACGCTTTTCTTTTCGCCTTCGCTCTTGAGTCTATTCTGTTTTTATTCTTCTTGTTTTTTTTATTTATTTTTATTGTTACGCTTGTTAATTTGTTTTTTGTTTTGCCAGCTCATATCATTTTATTATACAGTTATCACGAGGTTGCTGACATACTTGGGGGAAGTATATTTAGCCGAAGAGTTGTCTCGTTAATTGACTGATATGGAACAAAAATGACATTATACCTCGAGCGATTCATTAATTAATTCACGGTACTAACAGCTTGTGATTGGAGGACCTTTAGAAATTAGTGTCTCCAAATTCCTCGACTATGACGACCGCATTAGCCCATTTTTCCTGGGAATAACTGTTTTCCAAAATTTGACAATAAAATCCAATATAATTGAGGATTTTCACAGTATTTTACTGTGTTCGAGCCTTTAGTTCGAGTCAAGCAATTTCCAGAAGGAAGATATGCAAATATGTTGTAGCTTCAGTTATGAGAAGTCAGCAGATCTGTGTATCGATTGGTACGAGGACAAATAAGTGGTCCAAAATGATTTATTCAACGTAAAATTGGCCCTGATATTTTCTCCCAAAAAGGTTATCCATAAAGAAAAAATGTAATTTCTCTAAAAATCGTGAATTGTAAAGTCAAATGGCACATTAAAGATCGCACGAACGATTCGTAGTTCGGACTGAATATTCGTGGTCAAAAAGACTGGTCGGTAGACCAATATTACCACTCAAGCCAGTAATGCAATTTCCCCGATATTGTCAATTTTAGTCAACTAATGTGCAGTCCCATTTTTCTGGATTTTATCGTCGAATTTTGCAAACGTAATTTTTGATATTGTATTTGCGTTTACATTACGCGGAAGAGATCAAATAAATAATGAAAAAGATCAGGCACAGGTAGTGTTTAAAAAATGTAGCGTCTCTCGTGCATGATCGTTCGAGAGAACGACGCATGTAATTTGGGGGGGGGGGGGGGATAATAGATATATATATATATATATCGCGAATTCTGAGTTTTGGTATGATACGCAGGTGACAGAATGAATATTTGTTCACTTTTTTTTCCGGTCATCGACACTTTACAATTTGTTTTCTATACACTTCGAAGACCGACGCTAATTGGTCAAGAGATCTACAAGAATCTCGAACGGAAAGTAGCTACATAGAATGAAGCGGAAGTGTGTCATTGAACTATCGATTCTTCAACGATGTCCCAATTTGTTTGGCATCCATCTCTTCCGCTATTCGTCGAGATTAATCAATGAGAGGAGAAACAAACGGTTATCGACCATTCCTTCGTAATCGAAATGACAGATCGAGCCCAATCGCTGACAAAGAAGAAAAAAAAATAAATGCCCAATACGCGTTGGGATAAAACTAAATAACGTACGACTAGAGTTTCAACAATACATGCGGTTTTCCATCGCTGCACATATAGACACACCGATGAAGTATAAAAATATAAACATCTAAAAAATGAAAGCGTAATATCGCAAGAAATTAATTATGAGAGTCGTTTTTGCGATTGTTAAACGATCGTTGGTATCATGATCATAGACGGAGGCTACAATTGGGTTTATTTATACATACATACGCGGATATATATATATATATATATATATATATATATATATATATATATATATATATATATATATATATATGTATATATATATCCACGAGTATATCTGTCAGGGTGCTTCAATTTATTGAACACTTCATACATGTCCAGGATATTTTCTGGATAAAGTCAAATAACCACGATATACGAGGTTTCTCAACGCCAGGAGTGAACTAGGATGTCGACAAATATCCGAGACTCCGGGGTAACTGCAAATTAACGTTATTTGGAAACCTATCGACTCCACTACAATTTCATAAGGATTTCCCTAAAAGAACCGGCTCGATCATCTCGATACGAATTTTCTGATGAATCGGAGGAAGCAAAAGAATAGATACTTGAAAGCCTTGGTATTTTCACGAAAAAAAGAGTGTATTTCTGGATTAAAAAACGTGATATTAAAACCACCCCGATTTTGAGATTCACTCATACGCACCCACACATGTGTCTATATATATATATGTGCGTGCATATGTGTGTAATCCACATGTACATTTTTTTAAATTTAATCTTGGCCATCTAATACCAATAGCTAGAGCAGATGTAATTACTCGTATCGCACTATTAATATATCCCAGTAAATGGTATTCTCTTTTTTTTTACAACATTCAAACAGTTACGCTCCTCTTTTTTTGAAATTTTTACCGGATGGCAGATATGTCATATACGTGATGCATATCGGTTTATCTGTAAAAGTGTGCTTGTTCGCATATATATACACGTACAGAGTGTCCCATTTTAAGTGGATTGATGACGTATCGCAAGCACGGTGCTCCCAACCGACAATTTTTCGAAAAAAAAACACTGTTGGGTTTCCAGGAGAAAACACGATAGTCGTATTGTCATCTTTTCGATCTGCATTATCGTTCTTAAGATAGTTTACCGTTCCACTCAAAATATATATTGGATAAATATGTTGTATACATAGGGTGTTAGGTAGGTAGTGCAGAAAAGTGAAAATGGTGCTAGAGGAGGCCATTTAGGATCGATTTGACCTCAAACAGTATTATTCGAAGTCTGATTCAAAAGGAAAAGAAATTTAGATCATCACAACTTAAATAATCGCAACAGCTGGGACAGTTATCACACAAATATCGTCGTTGCAGCGGCAAAGTCAAAGCTATACTAATTGTCTGACATCTACCTGCGCTAGCACAACAAATATCGCCGGGCGCAAGATTTCGGAATAAGAGTTCCGCTAACATTGAGTGCTCGTAGCTTCTATCGTTAGTGATTTCTATTGAAGCTTTAATGTTGAAAGGAAGGAACACTAAGTAGATGAGTTTTTAAAATAAATTAAATGCCTCGAGCGCGTCCATTTCTTTTTCTATGCGTGTTCAAAGTTACAGTTTTGTTCAAATGATATTTTTATCATTTAGATGAAGATACTGAGTGCTGCAAATTAAAAAGTCGACAGAGTTTGTTTTCGATAGAACACACAGAATCTCTAGATTACGAATAATACAAAATTTTGTACATTTAACGTAAAACACTCATACGGATTTCGCTTTTTGGTGCAAAAACCCGAAAAAAAACCTATAAAAAACGAAAACCGCGGATATCTCGAAAACTGTTAGACTTTGGATAATACTGTTTTAGATCAAATCGATCCTAAATTACTTCCTCTAACACCATTTTTATTTTTCTGCACTACCTCTCGAACACCCTGTATATTTATCCATGTACACTTATACAGATGTGCATTTATCTATTCAATTGCCTGCCCCGTTTACCATATTTGCCGATGTACATAAATTTCTTTTTTCCCCGAGTGCGTATACGTGCACATACGTTTATGGCGAATCGAATATTCATGTCAATACGATGCTTATATATACACATATATGTATATTTATACATACACTATTATATATAAAGAACAACATTAATCAATTAGTTGTTAAGACTATGCATTACTTGGACAATAAATAAAATAATCCTATTCATCTAAACATTTACGGACTGTCATTCGGACAGAGTCACCTGAATTGATCTTGAAAAGATATATCGTCACCTATCAAATTTCTACATAACCAATGATTCTTTCTCTTTTTTTTTCTTCCATCAGTCCGAGGATCTCTCGTCGCTTTCAATCCCTGCGGATAATTGTTATCTCGTATACGTCGCGATTGCATTTTTTTTCACGACAAAGTCCAGAGGAAAAGAAAAGAAGAGAAAAAGAATCATTTGACAACGAATATTATTCAATTAATCCATAATTGCCACTTTCTTTAAATTTCATTTTATTAAAAAAAAAAAAAACGTCGTGGTCTCCGTGTCCGATAGACCATTTGGGAAGGGAGCCGAAAACGGAAGGTGAGAATCGATTCGTCAGATCTTCTACCCGTCACGTTCGGATCTAACCGATCGTCCTCTCATTTACGTTTCCCCGGCAGGCCGCTTGACTACTTTGCTGATTGTCCGACAAAATTCACTAGAGGAGGAACAAAACAATCGTCTATTCTTTGGGAATGAACGATACTGAATCTTTAGGCTTGCTGGCTCCGCATAAATGGATCTTTTGTTTCATAAATATAACTTGTATCGAGTTGTATATTTTCGTACGAGTGAAACGAGAAGAAAAATCCAACTGAGGTGAAGGGAAAAAACCGCCCCTCTGTTTTTCTTTCCTCAGCTTGCAGAATAGTCAGTAATTAATATTAAAGATTAACGCCGGATTGATGTGGAATATAAAAATATAGTGAATGATTTTTTTTTTTCAAAATACAAAACGAATAGCGAGCACTGATCTGATTTTTAGAGCCAACAGTGTAGAAGTCTATCCACATTTTTCCTAAGTCTCGCTCGGCAAACCGGCGCAGCAAGACGACCTTTGGGCCCACCAGTCGCTCAGATCGGCGAATCTACCGGTTTTCGTTTTTACGGAGACCACGACGTATCACTTGACCCCCTCGTGACCGGGAGAGTGGAGACCGTGGGTGAGAGCGCTCTGCAAATCGGTGGCTTGACGTTTAGGTCGAAAACTTGCGGTTAAGGACGATATCCAACCGGTTTGTGGTTGCTGCGACGTTTGATCGTTGAGGGAGCTGCTGTTACTCGTGCTCCTCGTACCGTCGATGCTCATGCCCGATTTAAAGCGCGAAAACAAACCGAGCGATGATTTTTTCACGCTGTAGGGTGACGAGGAGGTGTTAAAAGTTTTTTTCGTCCCTTTCGACGTTTCTTTGTAGAGCATAGAATCGAGACTGCCCGAGTGCTGCTGATGTTCCTCGTTTTTCTTCTCCTCGAGCCCACCTCCAATTACAATATTCTCATTTTGCTTCGTAATCTTGGATATGTCTTCCATGCTGGCGGAGCTTCGTCTTATTTCGATTTTGCCGATATCATCATCGACGACGTTTGAGCTTCCCGGATTAACGATTATCTCGGGTTTGCCTTTGTTCGTCTTTCTCACGTTGTACTCCTTGAAATCGTTGTAGTTGAACGTTTTTTCGTTCCTCCTCGTACCTTTCAGGCTCTGACTCTTGTTCGCGTCTACTTTACCCTCAGGATTCGAGAGATTGCGCTTGTGTTTGGTGCCGCTCGTATCGACGTCGTCACCGACAGCTGGTAACGTTTCCAACGATATCGACGGTCTTTTCTCCTTCACGAATACTATACGCCAGCTCTTGTTCTTACCGTCCTGTGATTTTTTCACTTTCGGCAGAGTCGTTGCGCGTTTCTCCATCGCGTCTATTCCAATCACGCTCGTAACCGCCGCACCCGTGGCCATTGTTACCGACGTCTCTTTCGCCTCGCTCTTGCTCGTCTTCGTGAGATTGCATCTCTTGCAGAATAGCAATGAATTATTTTGCCGAGATTTCGTCGCAGTTGGTGTACTCGCGGCGTTGCTATCGCTCGTCACAGATTCGCTCTTCACGAGGTGTCTCGAGCCGCTATGAGACTTGGATGACTTTGTACACGCCGTGGTCGGGTCTCTCGAGTCGAAGCTTATGCTCAAACGATCCGTGAAATTTCGCAATCTCGATAGCAACGATTTGTGATTGTTCGAGGTTGCGGTTTTATCGTCGCAGCAACAATGGTGAACCATCGGGTCGTTACGAACGATGGAATCTTTGCGTCCTGTGTGAAATTCATCGTCTTCCTCATCCTCGTTCGCGTCGTCGTTGTCGTCGTCGTCCTCCACCTCCTCGGTCGCCACCACCGGCGCGTTTTCCTCTTCATCGACATCTTCCTTGCCGACAGGCAGCTTTTCCGTCACTACTATTTTCCCATTGCCCTCGGGTCTTTCAGCCCGGATTCGCACTCTCGCGCAGATCATCTCGTCCTTTTCCAGTTCCTCGATAATCCTACCATCGTCGACCGATCGCGCGCTCACCGGTGAACTCATGTCGCTGCTCCAATTTTCGCCTCTACTGCGCCGCCTCTCACGATCGTGATCTCTGACTGCTTTCGCGAGATCTTGATTATGATAATCTAATGAGGACTTTTCTCTGCTACCCTTACGACTGCCGGGATAACTCTTTCTTCCGGCGCACGATCCCATGGTGCCGCTTCCCTCCGTTGATATCTTGAATTTCAATGTTTTCTCGCTTATCTCGACCTCGGTCGCGGTCTCCGGATCCGAACTCTCGGGATTCTCCGCTTCCGCAATCGTCATGCATTCGGGATCATCGTCAATCGAACGCGAGTGCGAGCGTATCGTGCCGACCGAACGCTTCGATCGCATACTGTGCGACGATGTTGACTTCGTCACCGACGATGACGTTCCTATACCCGTTGTCGTTGTCGACGAACCCGACTCCCCGAGATCGATGATGCTCTTACGATGATGGCGCTCGTCCTTCGCCGCCTCGTTCAGTCGTCTGTAATACTCGAGGGCGAAACGCACCGGTTCGACTATGAAATCCTGAAAACATGTTTTTTCCTTCGCTTTAATCGTTTGCCGAGGTCTTTGTCCTTAGGGGCGGGGAAAACATTATTCTTTAGAGGAAAAGGAGGATACTCCTTTCGGGGCAGTGATCGGAGCTAAGGGAGCTGAGTGAACAAACCCAGTTTCGCGATAATTAGGTACGATTACATTTTGAAATTTGATACGATCGTTTTTGAGATTGCTGGTATCCAATCAGGAGCCTCAGATTTGATGTGGCGCATCTCTTAAGACATACGTTCAGAAAGAATCAATTTATCGTAACAATTGACGATATTTTGTGTCTGCACAAGTCCGATCGAACTGGTTGCCACCACGAAACATCATCAATACAATTTGAAAACTCGTGTAAGCCAATTTCAATCGAGCCCCAACTTTCTGAGTCGTATTTTATCATTGAATCCATCACGATCCGTAGAGTTGACAAAATGACAAAGTTAGACATATAGCCGGTTTGACAAGAGCGTGTACGGCGAAACTCAAAAATTATTTGAGAGACAGCATTGAAAAAAACACACACACACACTACATAATATAAACCGTGATCCTTTATTATTAAAGTGGTCCAGTAAAGTGGTCCAGCAAATCTTTACTATTAATAATCGCCTGGCATCTCCGAGGCATACTTTCCACGAGTGTCATAGCATAATCGAGTGACAAAAATCCCTATATAAGTCGAATCTGTCGGAATAATTGCTTGACGTTCCACATCTTTCGTGTCTATTGGTGTGCGTAGAGCAGGTATGATTGATTGGAGAACGTGCCCAAAAAGGAGCTTTGTCCAAAAAAATTACGTTGTCCCAATCGCGGTCCAAACATTCTTTTGCCCAAGTGAGTCTTTTTTCGACGTGTTTTTCGACCAATGGCGGTTCGTCTGTGACCACTTTGCCTTCTATACAGAGCATCTTTGTGGAAGCTTCCCTCTAACGGTTTCTAGGAAAAATTATAGCTGTACACGATTTTGTCAAACAGACTGTAATCGACCCAATGTTATCAAAAAACATCCGGAAATACGTAAAAAAGATTTCGTCACCACACGGTGTAAACGGAAGCTTATAATTTCATCGCAGTCCCGACTCTAAACTGTCAAGACTTGATTTCTTAGTCACAACTAGCAAGAGTGTTTTTTTTCCGCTTTCAAGTTATACTTGAACTAACCGTCCCGAAACCATTTGAAGAGAGTATTTTCCTTATTAACTGACTGTTGGCAAATTTTTAGTCCCTGAGCTCAAAATCCGATTCAGCAACCCCACAAATTCTTTGACAAGATTTACCGGGGTCGGGTTGAAATTCCGAACTTTGAATAATCAGAACGTTCAAAATTCCGAATTTATTAGCTAGTGGTCCTTCAAATAAAGCGTTGATCTTCTTCATACTTCTTCTGAAAATTATCTCGTATAAAAAATCATACTTCTATTCTTTTTCCATCGCTACTCGTTTCATTCTACATAATTTACAGTCAACTGTGTAAATTTTCGCTGGCATGATCTTTACGAAGCTTGTAGTTCCGGAACATTAAAATTAGGAATTTTAAACCGTTGAAGCATTCAAAGTTCGGAATTTCAACCCGGCCCCGATTTACCCAGGCCCATAGAAATTTAACGGAACTAGGTGCATATATGCGTTAGCACTGATTGCGGCATGAAAATTTTAGGGTCTTGCATGTCGATACCCGCTAAGTAATTAATACTAACAATAATAAGCTTAATACCGAACAATACCAAGTAGCTGTAATGCCTGATTTTTCATGAGTCCAGAGTGACGAGGACGAAGGGAGTATCGTAGTGATCGCGATTAGAAATCAGAAACGAACCTGCAGCTCCGGAAAGAGCTCGCCCAGAGATTCGAAGAGAGGTAACAGCACAAGACCGATGAAGCTACATTGCGAAGATGGTTTCGTGACCTTATCACGATCCATGAAAGGAGTAACCGGAAGCCCTTCGAGCTTTTCCGCGTCGCTCTGCTTGAAGAACTCCTGAAGAAGACTATCCAACCAGGGTTCAGCGACATCCATGGGTCTTGCCTCGTTGCTTATGTCAGCGACTTTTATCAGGACCATCGAGAGCTAAGATTGAATTCAATATATTACGATGGCGTCTTAAATCCTTTTGGGATTGGGGATTGGGATCACGCACTAGGGTAGTTCTGATTCTAGGCGTCATGGCAGTCAATTTACATGTAAATTTGGTCGCAAAATATCGAAGAGTCAATGCCACAAGGATCGACTCAGCCTTGCTATCATTATGAGATTTTTCCCAAATTATACATTGACTGCATGCAACATAGGTATAATATTTGGTTGAAAGTCAATGTAGACGTGTTTGTGACTCACCAGATTGATGTGAGTTTTATTTTCGTAATCGAATTCCGGCACTGTGTCAGTGAACTGGCTGAGAATCTCGTTGTGCCTCGCCATGTCGGTTGCAAGTATACATCTGATGATTCCCTCGCGAACGGTCCTGAAAGTCGCGGCATCGAGGGACGCGAGAATATTGCACTCGGGTGCCTCGAGGACTCGAAAAGCGATCGAGCAATGATGATTCTCCAACGGTGATATGTCGTTGTAACGTAGAGCCAGCTCCGTTCGCGCGTTTATCTGATATATATTGTTGTAACCGGGATGATCGAGATCGTGGCATATGCAAGAGACTATGAGCACGAAGACTTCGAGGTGTCCGATTTTTGAGGGCAGATCCACGGCCCAGGCGATCGCGTACATCTGCACAAGCGATCGAACAATCGGGTACAATCTTTTCATTTGCTTGATGACAATTGCTAATGAAATCGACAAGCGAACAAACAATATTCTATATTCAACGTACACGTTCGCGATTATAGTCGATCATTTTGTTGTCGCAACTTTTATTTTAAACATCGACAGCTAATTATTTATGAATTTTATTTTATTCTCTGCATCGAAAACGATCGTAATAGTGGAATGTATTAGTCATATAAAGAAAATCACAAAACTGCAATTCTCAATTTGCATATGTATATCTTGTCGATAAACACGATAGATATTTCCTTGAGAATAATATTCAACTCTAGTATTTAATAGACTAAGTAGAATACTGATCATAAGCGAAGATACATATTTTTGTCGTCAATTTAAGTGCCCCTTCGAATATTCAAAACCATTGGAGGCCGAGGACGGCAATTTTCACAGAAATATAAATCGCCAGCGTTCCCAAAATCTCCGACAAGTTCATTCGCAATTGTTCTTTCCGATTTTCCTAAAAAAAATGTGCACTAA
Source organism: Ophion ventricosus (assembly GCA_963932345.1). Classification (NCBI taxonomy): domain Eukaryota; kingdom Metazoa; phylum Arthropoda; class Insecta; order Hymenoptera; family Ichneumonidae; genus Ophion; species Ophion ventricosus. Next base: position 13,451,072 of record OZ010718.1, read on the forward strand.
GAAGAAGAAAAAAAATGTACGGAAACGCTATAGGTTGAAACGCCAGGTGAGAAAAAAAGACACGTGTGATACGATCGATGGCGCTCGGCGCCCCAATTCACCAGGCGTTATATGTTTTGTAGGCTCACCATCTGGGCGACGCAGAAGCAATGCCTGAAGTTGTGGAACGGCACCTCGTTGTAATTGTTGTATACCTCGTAGAGAAAATGCCTCAGTGTCGATATGGGAATGGAAAATTTTTGTAACAATTCGAGCTCAACGAACATTGTTTGTAGCATTAACAAAAGTTCCTCGTCTTCCCATTGTCGAGCATCGAAAGCCGGCGAACGGAGCCATTCTCGTACACACGAAGATACAGCCACGTCACTGGAACATTGAATTAATCAAATGTCATCGTCGAGCGAATATATGTAATCCAGGATCTTCCGTTCAAAGGGATATCCTTAAAGCGCCTGTTTAAGTTCAAACAACGAAATTTCCTATAAATTGAATGTCGCGTGAATCACTTCACAAAACTTGTAAAAGTTTCGTAACAAACATTCGTTTGTTGGGTTACAGTTTTTTTTTCGTGCAGCTCTGCTGCTCTTAACAAATTACTCGTAAACACTGACATACACACACACACACACACATACATATAGATCGATGATGGATGAGAGAAAATCAGCCCTTGGAATGAGCTACCTTGGTAGACCAACCTCCGATGTTCCTATGCAATTACTATGCGCGGCCGTAATCACATAATTGGCAGTTCTCGCGGGAGCTGATGCACCGATACCGAGAAGTTGCGGTAACTCCTCGAGATATTAGCGTTTTTCTGCGCGCACTATCCTTCCATTCGATCCTTAGCTATGCGCGCCCAGCGGAATGCACTCGCGTGAATATATCCGATCAAAATGGATACGTGATAAAAAAAAACACCCGATAAAAATAACATATATAGAGGACTTCGTCTTATTGCGAACGAACATCCTGACTTTTCTGCATTGAGGTCAAAAGAAATTGAACACGAGACGTTCAAAGAAATATTGTTTTGTTTTACGTTCTCCGTTTGTTTTTAACCATTTTTTATTAATATAAGAAATAGAATTGTGAAAATTCAACGTATTGTTCTTATTCATAGAATTATTATTTATTCTTGAACAATCATTAATAATAAATAATTAAATAATAATAACAATTATGGAAGCTTATTAGATAAAATTCGAAGTATTTAACCGCGAGAATTTTATTATCCTTATTAAAATAATGATAACAAAATTAGCGAGATTAAAAACTCATAATTAAGCTCCTCGCGAAATTCAAACACGAAGAATATCGAGCAGACCTAAATTTCAAAGTGAATAATCTAAATGTGTTTTTTTTGTGCACATTCAGAGATGATTATTTCCAATATGTGGATTGGGTGGAGTAGAAAATAAAACTTTTATAAAGCAACGAACGTATTTACACGAAGCATTTAATTCCGCAGTTCAGAAACTGTAAACAAAGGAAGGAATATTAACGGCCTCGTTGAGTGCAACTGATTACGAATTAATATTACGCTATTAATATATCGAGCATTCTGTAGGAACCAGCATACTCGACGTATTTCGAGCACAGTTGCAATCTCGCAAAATCCATCTGATGATGACGGATTTGTCAGGCAAGCATTTTCCCCATGAATGCTGGCATCGGAAGCCTCGAAACAATCATTCGGGGCTGTGCCATTCATCACTGTTCGTTCAACAATCATTGTAACATTGAGCGCATTTTCCCTATTTTCCGATTATCGTTATATTTTTTATTGAACTCATCAAAATTATTGAGAGGTTTATTCATTTTTGAAAGCAAATAAATCCTGGATCTGTTTAATATATGTATCAAGAGACGCGACAGCGTTTTGATACCAAGTAATAAAACAAAAATGTGAGCACCACTGTCATAAAAAAGGTGAGCACCACTGTCACGGACGATGAACAAGCCGCGACTCTTTATACATCAAGATGAGCTTTAGCAGATGACTTTTTGATTTAGAATCGAGATTACGCGAAAACGCGGCGACGAATCGAAAATCTGATGACATTTTACCCAAGTAATGTTATTTTTTCCTATCGTTTGATTTACGTCATTTTTCGATCTGTCTACTCGATCGTGAGATATCGTAACATTCAGCCGCATTTCCGAGCAACTTTTTTACCAGAAAAATTGTTCAATATCTGCACGTTTAGACTCGTCGGTTTTCTTAGAGGAATAAAGTTATTCGGTTGCATCGTAAGCATTACTGCATACGTCCTTTTGAGGAAAGCGTTACATGTGTAACGCTCAGCGATCGATTACTCTGCGATACGCTCGGTGATTCCTCGCGTCGTTATCCGGGGAAGCTGCTCGAAACAAACGATGACACGCTATGAACGTCAAAACCCGGGTTCTTCAAATGTATACCGGCACTAACCTCCAAGTAGGGCTAGAGCATGGAAGTGGAAAAGCAGTGAAAGTTGATAAAAGTGCATTAAAAAACAGCCATATTTACTGTTACAAAATTAATTTATATACAAACGACCCCCGCATACGTCGTAATATTGAAATGAAAAGTTTCATCGTTTTTGGTAGTACATACTCGCAGATTCTCGCCGCGGATCCCAGCGCGTACGCGGAACAACATTTTTCTTTATTTACACCTGCCGGGGACCGTCGAGTATACGGAGAAAAGAGGGTGAAAAAAATGGTCGAAGTAATATTGGTACGCGATGCTTTGGGCCGGAGATCTTTGTGACTCCGCTTGACGCTCAGCTACGTCCGATAAGTGTGCAATAAAAACGGACGCAGGTAGCTAGCCTATCAGCTAGCGGAATCAGAAAATTGATTTGCAGTTACAAAATAAATTGCGTCAAATCATATCTTTCTTAACCTGATAGTCAAATTGTTGAGAAAACGTCATCCTTCGCCGAGATGTTTTTCTTAACCATGCACGCCAAGTCGTTGCGCAGCATTTCCAGTGATACATACAGTACTTGTGTGATGCATACGTTGTAATTTTATATAATCGTAATTCGAACTTTTTATTATAATAGTAATATGGTTTTTTAAAATAAAATATTGAGCAAAATAGTATTACTGGGGTTTGACAATTTTGTGTACGTTTCTCGTAAATTTGCTTAGCTTCTTCATAAAATGTTATTTCAATTCTTTTGTACGTTTGAATTGAAAAAGTAATGTAAATAAAACTATTGTTTGAAAAAAATCACAAATATTTCGAGGTTAATTAGAATTTTGTAAATAGTGAAACAACCGATAATTTTTTCGATGGCATTTTTGATTACTTGGCGTTTTTTTTACTAGTTAAAGTTTTTTAAGGATATATATTACCCGAAAAAACCTTTCGATCACTTTGGATAATTGCAAAATTATAGGAGAATTATATAGTTCATTTTATTTCTTATTTTATGAAGATATTATATAGGCCTAGAAAATGTATCATATTATTCGAATATAATTTTGCAATTACCCAAAATGATCGAAAACTTTTTACCGGCACTGTATTATTTAGCATCGAAAGTAAGCGGTGCAATTAGGCAGTATGTTTGCATAAAAAGAGCGAATAATTTTTTTTAAAGAGTCAGGCTTTACGCCAGTTTATTTACAATTCTAAGTGAATAGAAGATAGGCAAAAAAAACAATTACGTCTTATAAGGCGTATATTTAATCTACTCGAGTTCTACTCGAAAAAAAAAAATCGTCAAAAGATTCGAAAACCGCTTAAAAGAGCGCTGGAATTTTGATCCCGATTGTTCTGCGTTTGGCAACAGTCATAAAAGTACACCTCGTATGGCGAAATATCAATAAAATTTAACGTAACGTATATTTTTTACCATGTACTGAGAAATATAATAAAAAAAATAAACGGAGACGAGAATCGCAGGTAAAATGTTGAACGTACAGATGTGCATCGAGTATTGATGCGAGGTAAAGGTTGGTGCACACGATTCACTTACGACCGGCCATACAGAAGTACGAGGGCGGAATAATTTCGATCATTTTTCCCAGTGGAGCTCTGGAGAGCGAGGTTACGTATTTTCTCTCTATTTTCGTTCCAAAATAGTGTGTGCTCGGGCAATTTCGATGAAATTGTGCAATCCCGTGATTTTGCAATACTCGAGTGTCTCGCATGTGGATTTCAAGCTTTCTCGAATTTCCTGCCACGTAATAACTTTCCATCGATTTTAATCGACTTTACAACTTTTATCCCGACCATTCAGAACACTGTTAAGTACCCTTAATTTTTGTCCCGCGTGTCTACAAATCCAGCTTTCAAAAGGTACAGTTCACAATTTACGGCCATAACGAATTGATGTTAAAATGGAAATTTCGTGAATCAGCATCGATCATAAGACGAAAAAAAAAGATCGGTAAAAAAAGATCAAAACATCATGTTGAATATTTAATAAATTAATTCAATTTTTCTCTTTACCGATGCATAATCAGTTGACCAAATTACTAATTACGCTACAGCAGATCAATGACAATGATAACGCGCTTATCCTTGTAATAACGTAATCGTATATCCAAAATACGAGACTTTACATTGCTAAACGGAAGAGAGAGTGGATCACCGAACTGTAAGGTATTCGGAAAAACAAGAACCAACTGTTTCGAGCATACACCCCGGACAGCGGGAGTGAAAAGCTCTTCGCAAACAAAACGTTCGATGTACACGTGTAATTGATGTATGCTACTGTTGTTATCAGAACGACATGACGCCGGAAATGTGTACTACCTATCATACGTATGTGCATCGCTGAACAAATAATTAAATTTGATTGACTGGTCAAAATAAATAACCGTCGATATACATGACGTACCGATATGCCTGTTCATCTGTTTTTCCCTCTTCATTTGTGTGTATTTGTGTGTACGTATATACGTAGCCATCGATCGGTGGACCACTAAAAGTGACTGTTGCGCAAAAGGAACTTTACGAGCGATCCCGTAACGACAACGAAGTGTTGATTTAAAAAATTTGCAGTCACGGATATACAGCCAAATTTTTTTAGTCAATGGTGTAAATATCCTTTGTTAATCTAAAAGCGTTTGCATTCCTAGACACAAATAATAATCTATTTTCCGCTAATCCGCTCCATTTTATCAATATAAAATCTTTAGTTTCCTGGACGTCCTCCTAAACCACTTGGATGACTTCTTTGCCTAAAGATCTCAGGATTTCTAAAAAAGAGGGAAATGAAAGCGCGTGGAGAGATGGCAGAAAGTCATTGAACAGAATTGAACATATTTAGTTGATTAAAATCGCTTTTTTTGGTAAATATTTTGCGGTTGAAATTTACTCGATTTTCGCTACGACTTTATGCATATACTCAATAGTATGTTAGTTAAACATCTCAAGAATACGCCCTAGAATTGCTGATTAGTCGGTAAGCTACTGAAATCATTAAGTTTTTACTTTGAAACTCTAACCATGTTTTTCTTAAAACGACATTTTTTTATGGCAAATATAACTTTGAAACGAGTTGACCGATGCCACAAAAATTTTCCACACCATATTTTTTTATTGCAAAAAAAAGAACGAACATTTGGTGTAAAATTTCTAATGTTTTCCGAAGTGTCCCATTTTTTTATTTTCAACTTTTTAAATGTTTCTTAGGTTCAGCATGTTGAGAATTTGGATGTTAAAATACTAAAAATTCTTAGCTCATATTTTTCAAATTAATATTGAAGTCGTTGGATTTCCCAAAAACAGGCCACTGCCACGAAAACCTTCCTGGAAGACCGCGCCATAATGTCGCCATATTGAAATATTTTTCAATGAAAACATTTTTTTAAATAGTTTAATTATATAATAAATTGTACCTAAAGTTTCATAAATGGACAAAGTTTTGTTCCTTTCCAAAAAAAAAAAACAAATGATCAAAATGGTCTATTTTCTCTCCACCTCCATGTATCTCTCCCCTTATTCTACGCGTATTCCATTAGTCTATGAGGGAAAGTGTTGGTGGGAAATCAATACAACAGTCAAATAGTAATCCGAATTCTCATCAACTCCTTCACTTTGGAGCCGTTCGACGAAGTTGGGGCTTATTGACTTGGAGGTACCAATAAGCAACTTAATGGTATCTTGGTCTTTTATACCTCCCTCTCTCGCACTCACCTCAGATGTATATAGTCTCGATAAGCACCCTCCTAAGCTTTGGAGAGTTCAACCCGCTACAAATCGAAGAGAGAGATATATATATATCGCTCCGGCAAAGCGTCTATATAACACTCAATCTGAGGTCAGTAGAGCACACTTCTATAAACATATGTAGAGCACTATGGATGACAGGTCGCTAGGGCGATATACGACTGTCACGGATGGATGCTTGTATACTTCTGAGAACCCGAGAATCCCGTTGTATAGTGTGTATAATATATTATATATAATACAATATATATTGGAATTATGTACGTATGTTATATACACACGATATATCGTATAACCTGACGTAGTATAGATAGCCAAAGGACGTCCTCATAGTTTACGTACAAATTGTAGATATAGGAACATCGGCTTGCATCGATTCTTAGCCACGTTGGATCAATAAACCATCGAGTTTGTGAACACAAGTAATCAAACGTATTTTCCTCTATGACTCTCTTTACGTGGAGGTGGAAAATACTTTTATGGAAATAATTTACATTAAAATTAAGAAAAATATAGCGTAGAACACGTTTTCTCATTTTATTTATCGGAGTCTAAATAAAATGAGAAAACGTAAATTGGAATTCTTCTGGGTATATTCAGATATTTATATGTGTCGTTTATTGTAGAAAAAATTAGCCGAAAAAAACTTTATTTATTGCACATACATTTGCTCATGCATACGTAATTTCCGCATTGAGTAATTGGACCACGGACTGTTGGAAACCGTTGAAGCTCATGGACGGATTATAGATGAGCTATATCTATCAAATGCGCCCTGCCGGGGGGGGGGGGGGGGGGGGGGTGTTTCCGAAAACGCGCAATGGCCCGAGATATTCCAAGAATCGCTACTCAGCCGCCTAATCGTCCGATTAATCGTTAATTCACCGTCACCTTGGAAACGGTATTTTGCGTGAATGATGAGGTTCCATAGGAGGTATGAAAAAAGCTTGGTCGTCAATTTTCGACCGATTTTTCAAAAACGTATACGACTTTACACATGAAAAAGCCCGTACCCCTCCATGCCGAGTACCCTCATTGAATTTAAATCCCATACCAAATAGCCTCGTAATCAATTCATGCTTGCTGGAGAATCTCAAAACTTAATATTTCAATATGTGGATACGCCATAGCGTTTAAAAATGCGTATAGATTTATTTTGCAAAAATTGTAAAGGCCTCGAAATACGTGTGATACAGTTTGTTTGACAAGAGTGTATACGGCCAAATTCAAAAAGTACTTGGAAGAAGGTATTGAAAAATGCACACACACTACATCATATAAGCCGTGATGCTTTATCATTAATAAGTGATCAAGTTGTCTCCACTATTAATAATCGCCTGGCATCTCCGAGGCATAAGTTCCACTAATTTCATGGCATAGTCTGCCGACAAAGACCTCCATATGAGTTGAACCTGTCGATCTAATTGCTTGACATTCCAGATCTTTGGTGTCTATTCCGGGTAGACCAGGTATGATTGATGAAATAGCGTGGCGAAAAAGACGCTTCGTCCGAAAAAATTACGTTGTCCCAATCGCGGTCCAACCTTTCTCTCGCCCAAATGAGTCTTTTTTCGGGGCTGGGTTGAAACTCCGAACTTTGAATGATCAGAACGCGCAAAATTCTGAATTTATTAGCAAGTACTCAATACTTCTGGAAATGTATAATTCCAAAATGGTGTAAACAGAATTATCATATACCCGAAAATAATAGTACACTAAGGAATTAAATGACAATAATCATGGGACCGACGGATAAAGCGTCGACATAAAAACACAGCACATAAAACAAGTATCAACTTCTCATAATTAGGGAGTCCACAGTTCCAAAAAATTGTAGTGTTGAAGATACGAGTTCCTGAATGGCCAAGGTTTGTACAAGGAAAAGTTCCGAAAATAAGAATATCCATAAGAATTATCGATAGCTAAACATCCTTACATTATATGTTCACAATAAAACGCGAAGGATGATCAAAACTCTGAAAAAAATCAACCACGAAAGATCAAAACTCTGAAAGAATACTACCCCGAAAGATCAAAACTCCGAAAGAATTTTATCCGAAAGACCAATACTCCGAAAATCTAAACACCGTCAAAACACGTGGAAACCTGGTTTACATGTGTTACAGTAGTGGTGCTGCCATCTAAACGCGTTAGGCTAACTTGCCATCTACTTTATGTGTGAGTTTTCGGAATTTTGAATGTTCTGAGCGTTCTTTATCGGAATCTTACACTATCTAAACTTCAGTTTTCGCAAACTGGATGATCGAAGCTATGATTTCCGGAGTCCAAAACTTTCGTGAACCTGACGAATCTCTTATTAGCTTTTATTATATTTGAACTTTCTGATAGAGCTCGATTTCTATAATAAAAATTCCGGAATTTTGTAGCATGCTTAATATTACATGTTCGGAGTTTTGCATGTCGTCTTATTGATCATTCAAATAAAGCGTTGATCTTCTTCGTACTATTTCTGAAAATTATCTCGTATAAGAAATCATATTTGTATCTTTTTTCTATCGCGACTCGTACCTATCGCATTCTACATCATTTACAGTCAACTGTGTAGACTTTCACTGGCACGATCTTTACGAAACTTGTAGTTTCGGAACATTAAAATTAGGAATTTTAACAGTCGGAGCATTCAAAGTTCGGAATTTCAACCCGGCCCCCTTTTTTTGACGTATTTATCGGGAAATAGGGATTTGTCAGTGACGACAATCGGACGACAGCTGATGCTTTCTATATAGAGCATCTTAGTGGAAGAGTCCGGCTACCTACTCGCTGTCGAATCCACCCTCTAACGGTTTGCAGGAAAAAATGTGGCCGTACACGCTTTTTTCAAAGAGACAGTACAACTTATCATATTTTCCTCACAGTTGAATTGTCTTAGCTTGAGTCTTCCCCTGGATGCAGATTTCAGATTTCACTAGAATATTAGCCATTAATTCTCTCTATGAATAATAGTGCAATCACGAAGCGTCTAAGTTTATCGAAACTCTAGAAATGGCTTCATCCATTGGGCGAGTTTACTCGATTCCCTCGATAAGTAGAGTGGGTATATCCAGTCCTGTTTCTAATTCAGTCCAGTATACAACTACGTACCTATGATGTATGCATGATTATACGTAGATATACAACGTAGGTTCGAGACGAGGGGCTATTGTGCCCGGGAGTACATCTTGAAACTCTAGGTATAATATTATATATATCCGTAAGATAACGATCTCCGCCCACTTGAAACACGTACACGCGTAGATCAGCCTGCCAATAATTTCTGTTAGTTCGAAAGAGACATTGATGATGATACAATGCTTCCTCTCGCGCATCTCGTGCGAGAATTATCGGCAAGAGTTCTCTCAGCTGTAAATATTATCGTTATCGGCGTGTGATTAGCGTAAATAAAATGTTCTCCAGGACGTCTGCATCAATACATTAGACCGTATTCTCAATGGATCTCAATAATGCGATCGTTCTCTGCACGCGGTTTCCTGCTCTGTAGTTAGCTCGATGCACCGAGTTTTTTTTTCTGACTCCAACTTAGCGAGCGATCATGGAGATTTCGAAATCAATGATGCGGGAGAAGATACGCCAAGATTGCGAAGAGAGGATGAAACTTCTCAGACCGTGTGCTATTTTGCCGAGTCAAGCATATCAAGATTATTTCAGGAGAAATATCATAATTATAATACGAGTATGAAATTTGTAATTAACTTGCCGGTATTGCGATTGTCTCGCTATGACGGTGCAAATGACATCGTTGTGCGTAAAACGCATGAAACCAATCTAGATCACGAAAGAGTGCGTCGTGTGTTCTTAAAACTATTCGTTCATATGTTCGATGTTACGACATCTTCAAATTAGTGGAATTTCCTTATGCGTTTCCTGAGATAGATTCGTTCGTACATGCCCCAATAAAATTTCGGAACGAAGCCTAGCAACGGCCATTACCGAAATTAACCCAATCGCGCATATACGCAAGAGCTGCTATTCGGTCAACATCCACACGTAATGATACAATGAGAGAAATGTATGGTATCTTCAATCATATTTTAACCATATTTTATATTACCCTGAGGGGACTACAATACTTTATAGTCATGGTTACTGCCCAAAATATCGTAGTGCTTATTGATATCTTAGCAGTTGCGTAAATTATGCACATATGTTAACCGCAACTAACAATGTTACAAGCATGCGTTGATTTTTCAAGGCTATATAATATGGTAGGTTTGCATAAATGGATATTTCCTTACACTATCAAAAAATAACTGCCCCAACATCCTAATAATGAACAGGACTAAAATATATATACATTGATAAAAATGTTGGTTGTGATTTGCAACGATGTTTATAGTGATTTTTACCATATTGTATGGTACGTCTACAAAATGTATAAAATATTTCGTAAATCCAAAATAAATAAAAAATATTCCATCAAGAATACTACCTCAATGATTTTTATCATAATTCGTCATTCCCTAACCTCCTGAAATGATTTCTTTCGAAGAAAATATTTCCCCTACACATGGGATCGAACTTACTACCTACCTAACCCAATTGCGTACCCAACTATCTACTGCCTATATTATGCACAATGTCACTATGCTAGATGCCTATGTTTTTGTAATCGTAGACTTGGCAAAAAAGACAAAAGTAATTCCGGCTGTAATTCCGAATAGCTGTTACCGCCAATATAGATGAAATTTTGCGGAGATCCTCTTTGTTATAATATAAATTTATATATATATATATATATATATATATATATATATATATACATATAAATCATGGCGTGCTAATGGTATTTATAAAAAACGCACATCGTAAAAGAGGTTATAGTCAAATTACTTGTAGCTTATTCCACAATCATAATATAGTTAATACAACTCTAAGCGTATATCCACACATGCCATTTTGGTAGTGTGCTTGACTATCTAGTATCTCCGAAAAACCTATTAACTACAGTAGAACCTCGATTATCCGAATTTTCGGTTATCCGAACACTTTGGCGCGTTATCCGAACGTTCGATCATCCGAACTCAGTGATGGTTTTTTTTCTCAGTTAAGATATCGCCCTAAGGTATCCCCTTTTTTTCTCTAATAAAACTATTTCTTAACACTTCGAGATGTTTTCAAAAGACATTATCGTCTATATGTAACTTCATACATCAGATCGTATATACATTGTATGTATATGCGAGAAACATTTATGTACGAGCGTATTTCAGCAGCGTCTTCCAGCAGTTGAATCCGGCTTTCAAATTTTTGGTGACCAATAGATTATATCTTTAGTGCAAGCGGTTCAAGAGGATGACAATAACAATGATGATGATGATGTCGATTCATCCGACTTGAAAGCGCATAATTAACCGTCTCACAGCGATTCGTTCAGCGCTTTAGAAACCACCGTGGAATGGAATGAAACCCAACCAGAAAATAATCTCACACAGCTGCTGTTCTTGAAGCGAATTCGAGACTTAGCGGCCAAGAAACGCGCACCTAGTATGAGACAGTCAAAAATTGATCATTATTTCAAGCCGCAATTGTGATCTAACCGCTTATGTAGTGGTGGTATAAAAATTGAAACTTTATTCATTGTTAATTGCTATTAAATAAAGAATTTAGGGTCGTTCGATTAATAAAGAGAATTTTCGATACTATTTATATTATATGAGTTGATTTTCCCGGAAATTTGAGATCTATTTTCGATTATCCGAATTTTTGATTATCCGAACGATGGCCGGTCCCAATTAGTTCGGATAATCGAGGTTCTACTGTATTGTGAAAGGCTTTACAATGTCGATATGGTTAATTCAGAGCTATAACAAAATCGGCGCACAGATACTAATGCTATGAATAGAATAGTAGAAGTTTAATCGGAACAAAACTTAACGTACGGTATACGATAGTAGTATTTGTGTACCGATTTTGTGATAGCACTGAACCATATCAATATTGTAAAGCCTTTTATAATAGTTTTCTAGTAATTTCGGAGATACAAAATAGTCAAACACGCCACCAAAGTCGCATGTTTAAATATACTTTTCGCTTATAGTTGTGTCAGCTATATTATGATTGCAGTGTGGATAAACTATAGGGAATTTTACTATACCCGCTTTTACCATGCGCGTTTTTTGTAAATACCATACATTTTTCTCTCAGTGTAGCATGAGATCATATTTCCCTTTCAGGATTTATTCACTGTCGCTTGTCGTTTTCCTTTCGCTTTGCTTTAATGACGCGTGACATGAATTCGCTTCTAGTGAGCTTAACGACATATTTTATCCTCTTTTCCACATAACCTTTCGATTCGTCGTTCAAAGGATCATAGAGAGTCTTTGAGGGTAATGATGTCTGAAGTGAAATGTGCGAAATATTGGACCGATGGTATGATCACTATCGAAGCAATTTTTACGCGCGACTCGGATATTACATTAGCCACAAAAAGCACTCACATTACAATCCCTACAATATTTTACAGGAAAAAAAAGAAGCGCTAAGCAATTATATCACCAAGCTGTGTTTTATCGCAAATTCCATTCAATCGCGTATAACGTACGCGATATAATATCATGCTAAATGTCTATATTTCTGATCCAACTTGATCATTTCGATACAGAACAATTCTTAATTGAATATCGATATCGGAATATTATTTATCCGCTATCGAACACCGTGACAGCTTTCAAATGAACGATAAATCGAGCAAACCATTTGACGTAGGAATACTGGTGCACAAGACTGCACAGGCATGCAACGCTCGAAGGGAAAATAGAAAGAGGATGAGATTTCTTGGGAACAGAATGAGACGCGACGATATTTATTGTATTTAAAGATTCCAAGGGGTCCATCTGCATTTCGTCCGAGAGGTTTGCGCAGACACTTATAGACCCATATGCGTACAAAGCGAGGAAGGAGAGAAACAGCAGCACGATCTGCAACGATCGTAATAGGTGTAGCAAGCGGGCTGAATATTCTGGTATACCGGAAGACGCTTGCGTAACTTTCCAAAATCGTTGGTTTCTCGGCCTAACTTTACAAATCTTCATGTGCGCATTTCGAAATTTTCGGTGCTAACGTAGAAACGGTCCAAGAACACTCTACTGAAGTCATGCTGCGATCTCAATAGAGAAGAGACGCTATTATGACTGCACCAAATCCCCAGTGGTATGCACTTGTAAATACACTGCGTATGGTTATTCTAATTAATTGCAGCTACAGCAGACCCAGCCAGGAATGTACGTTCCAAAAGCATTTTCCGCAGAGGTATATCGACCAAAGCTTCATCAGATCATACCTTACTCAATGAAAATTTAATGGACGCTTAGCATAGTTTGATGAGCTGTAGAATTCGAAACAATGGAATCTATGATGCAAATTAATTTTCCACGTTGCTCACGGTTGCGCAAATTATTTCGTAGAAATTATGAATGAGAATGCACCCAGGATGATCTAGGCTATAATAGGTTCCACGCGGGGATGTTGAATTGCATAAACATGATACACATGTGAATCAGAATATCGAATTTTAGCAGACGACCCGAACTACACTGAAATAAAGACATAAGTAATCTCTACCACAATAGGGATTAGTAATTCACACTGATCGGTGCACGATCATAATAACATTCGCCAGGGAACTACGTTTTAGAATATTAAGGAGGTACGATCATTAAAAAGAATCCAACTTTCGGGCCTGACATTTTTATATGATGTTGTCGAATATGTTATGCACCCTTTGGAAAAAATTGAGCTCGATTGACCGTCCAGTTTTTTTTTCGTAATAAAATTGCAAAGTCGAGCATTTTGAGCTAGTGAAGCACGTCGTCTTATGGAGACGGTCGACCGGAAGTGCGGTGATCACGGTTTTGCTGCTCACGTATCCAACTAAGGTTGTTGGAAAACTGAAATTTGATAAATTAGAGATACTAGATATTGTAAAAAATCGAAAATTCGTTCTTCACCATGTAGTTCAAGCACTACATTATAAAACGCTTTCAACTTCCGGTTGAATATTATCATAATGACGAAATAGCACCGACTTGCCAACATTAGGCGTAACAGCTGATTCGTTTGGCGAGCATAACCTAGCTCGGCTTGGAAATCGTCGTGAAGACGAGTCGCCACAAAACGCAAAACTTCATCTATAATATTAATTCCGCTGAGGCCATTCGGGGCTATTTAAATAAGATTTCGATAGATTTGGTGCAACGTTTTTTTAGTATATTCTTATGGTGAAACTGTCATTGTGAATACGACGGAGACTACTCCAGAGTCGTTGAGGATACCATTTTTCAGTTTTTATTGGTAAATATGCAATAAATAAAATATTTACCACAAATTTGGCACTTTGTGATCGACAATACGAATATTCAACAAAAGTTAACATTAATCAGACAACCCGTGGGGTAACATAAATTTAGTCTTTTTGTTGACACTGCACAACTAGTCGTACCTCTTTAAGCGATTAGGATAATGAACTTTTTTTTGCGAGAAGAGTATCACGGGATAAACGCTCCTGTGGCTTCAATTGCGTAAAGATCGGAGGCAAAACCACTAATCAATCGTGAACACGTAGTTACTTTCATAATTTTGCCATGTTAGTGGATTCTTCGGGACCATCCCCTGCGACGAGGAGTGCTGTTTCTATTTCTACCTACGCACGATGTAATCAAAGTATCTTCAACATGAAACGAGATTCAGACATTTCTCATTTTTCGGATAAAATCAGACATAAACCCAAGCGGTCAAGGGATCATGGCTCGGCATCGAAATTATATTTGCCTCACGGACCCTCGCTTCGAAAAGTTATCATCCCAAAGGTAGAGTAAACTCCAAGAATATTACGCGGAGATCTTAAGCCCTGGATTACTCTATCGCGTATATATAGAGAAATGAGTAGTGTACTTCGTAACGTACTCGGATTGAATAATTCATGTGTAATCCTTCGCTACACAGAAGGAATTTTGAAAGATCCTTTTGTTGGCGTCTGAACGTTATAGTTACCCATAATGCCCTTTTGTCGTTTCACGCGATTTGCGAGGCACGTCAACCTTGTCCCGAATTTCGTTGTGTACACGCTGATATGAGCATTTTTATTTCACCTCAGCCATACGGGCATTCGTTTCGGTGTGATTTTTCACGCATCATGTTCGATCCTGTGTGCGCCGCGACTTCTTATTCAAGACTTTTCCGCGTGAACATAAAATCTGATAGATCTCTTTCATTCGATCTTCAATATCTCTGCGCATCCTTGTGAATTCATTCGGAGGCACTCACCCGAACCCCGCGAGGCTTTTCTTTCGATGCTCGCCCAGGCCAAAGAATGGACGACGTGAGTCAAAAAGGAAAGAAGCGATTGGCCTGCAACGTTGAATCCAACGAACGACGGGCGAATGAGAAAAGTATGACTTCACTGGTGTATTGATAAGGAACTTGTTTTATATAAACATATACTTATATACGAGATATATAAAAAAAACAAACGCAGTATTTCAAGTCCCTTGTATACGATGTTCACCCCACAATAGCCACAAAGAATGCGGCAAGTTCATTTTTTTTTGCACCACCGAGAACTTTAAAAAATCTTTACAGAATTCCGGAAACAGCAATCCACAAATCAAAGCCCGAAAACGGACTGAAAAACCATGGAAGGATTTGTAGACGTCGTGTGAGGTTGATTAAAAAAAAAAAGATTAAATGTCAACATGGGATTTTGTGAGGCGGGTTCATTACAGAGAAGTCAGACGGTGATGTAAACGGTTAAAACTTGATGTTAAATCCTCAAGGATGTTCTGAGTATTGTATGAAATGGCAAATAGCGCGTTACCACATGAAAAACCGCTTCTCAACATATATTTTCTCACCCCAACCTTCCGTAATGCAAGCAAAAAAAACTTCCGTATGAAGAAAGTTCATATCTCCCTTCATGACTAGACCCTTCATCACCAGCTTTGTACTTCGTTTTGCTTGAACCCTCGCCCGCAGTGACCGGACCAACCGGTCAATCAATAGAGGATCCTGCCCCATTCGTCTTCCATGAAAAAATGGGTGTGCCCTTGTTCTTGATCGGAACGCTTAATCACGTGTTTAGTCCCGCGTACTCCATTAGGAACGAAACAATGTACATGACATCTACGAAAGATAAAGCGGACAGAGATGTTCGTGTTCCGTGACTACCTTGGCTGAGCGAGAGCTCACAACGAGGTAGCATAATGCAACGGGGGATAATGCGCGAGAATCCCTTGAGAGGAAGACCACATCAGAGCACTTGGCCGTTTGGACAGAAAATAGAGGTCTGGCTCTCAACATCGTACGCACTTGTAGCAGATATGGTCGTTGATTATTCTCATTTTGCTTTCAACATTCGAAGGGCCTGACACAAGCGTGTCAGGCCCTTCGAATGTTGAAACAGTTTGGCTTGAAAGTCGAAACGTACGTACAACACATTGCAATATCCCAACGTTGAGTGTAAGCCATGAAAAAACGATTTTGTGATCTTTCTGGTCTGTTTCATGAAAGGGCCCGGTCAAGTAAATCGAACGAAGCAAGCTTGGCCAATGCCTGGTCACATTTCTGCACGAGAAGCGGGCACTCGTGAATCGAAAGATCTTCGCGTTAAAACAAACAAAACGATTTCAAAGAAATCAGCGGAAACGGGAAGTTGCAACAGTGATAGCCGCTACTCTGAGCGCAAACCTGAAGGATACTAGAACGCATCCGCAACGAAAAACAAAGATAATTGAGCAAAGTGGTACCATTTTAACGATACAAATTCGATCGGTAATTTGTCTTGGGTTAAATTTCATCATTACGGTAAACTTTGTATATTGCTCAACCACAAGAGGAGAGCCCGAAGGAAGTTGATTCCAAGGACGGAGGCGAGAGACACAGGAGAGACTCTTGCTTGCATCGTAGTATAATGGGCCTGAAAATAACCTTGATGGAAAGTACTTGGAGCGGAGCTTCGGTAGTCGAGTCTCTCCTTCCATCGTTAGAACCAAACGAGCCATCGGCGATCCACTCAAATGTTATAGCGGTTATAGTGGTATATCGTGACCGCATCAAGCGCGGCTGTGCCATCGGGCAGTATCGACCGAAGCTACCGGAGCGACCGGAGCCTTTTACCGGGTGCACAATTCTGTCTCCGCGCCTGGTGCTCGCTTTTCTCATGAAACGAAACGATAAATTTACGAAAAACGTTACTCAACTCTCAGCATCGACTCCCCAGGGTCGAGACCACGACTGGACCGTATATTGGTGTTTGCCCGTAGCGCCCGAGACACCATGAGTTTCCCTATCCCATACAAGCTAACGAACACACGTGCAGACACGCAAATGAAAGCCGCGAGCAAGCTCCCGCGTCGTCAAATATTAATTATAAGAGATGGACTTTTGTTCCACGTGTGAATGAAAATTACGCAACAGAGACAAAACAATGCAACAACTCTACCATCGAGTTTGCATCGCTTACCGAACATTTGGCCTTCCGTTTAGCGCAATGGATTCTTTTGCCCAATTGATTAAAGTATAGACTGTTAAGAATATGATCTCAAAAGGAAATTTCGAAATTCCCAATATTTGCAACGTTATAGCAATTTCGATACCGCCGGATTGAGAGGGCGCTTTGGCGCGAATCGGACAATCTATAAATTTTAAGGAAGTTAAAACTGCTCGCAGGGAAGAACAAGCTTCAGAAAATCATAATTTCGAAGTCGAGAAAGGCAAAATTTACGAGGCTGAAATGGCCGATTAATTAACGTAAGTATAACATGACATTATAACACTGAACCCTAGAACTCATGACCCATGTTTTATACGTTCAAACGCATGACTAGGGTCTATATGCACCCCACGCTTTTCTTGATAATGAAACCGGTCCTACGGGATAAATGGACTTTACCATACATGTATTGCTTCGTTTTTTTTCATAAGGAAGAGAATGGTGTGCAAGACGCCTGATTCAATTAACATTTAATTACTGAAGAATCCATTTAAAGTCTGGAAAACGGGAAAAATCAGGAAAAACCTCATTTTTGAAACAAAACTTGGGGTGCGAACGGACCCCAGTCATGAATTCTAGGGTTAAATAGTTGCGGTTGTCTGAATTTGTTCTTAAAACTTTAAACACGTTTTTTCTAGAAACTCCTTTTTTCAACCTGATTGACATAACATCTCGAGTTTTATTCAACCGATTTACCCTAAATTTGGAATGGACCTTCAGTATATATCCCTCTATCGTCCCTACCTCGGGCATTGTGAAATTATTATTATTAATATTAAATAGAATGGTATAGTTCGAAGAAATAGGGCGAAAGATTAACTTTTTTTCCAGACGGTCGCCATCCATTTTTTTTTCTCTTTGCTAACCTGCCATAATGACATTCTTATTGATCGAGAAAATTTGTTTTATTTCTGTTTCCGATGAGCGGAAGCTTTGGAATCATGTCAACCGCCTCAACTCTTTTTTTCATGGTCAATTTTTTTACTATCACGTTTTCAATTTTTATTATTATTGCACAATTTTCTCGCAAGTTCTTGAAACATCACTAAAAAAGATTGTAAAAAAATGGATGCTAAACTTGTTTTGGTTTTTTTTATAAAGCCTAAAATTTGAGCCTCTAAACTAGCATACTGCCTTAAGTATGACGATGAATGATCGTCTCGCTCAAAATCCATGGGTACATTTTAGTCGTGATCATTTACGTACCATATATTGAGGAACTTTTCGCGGACACGACGTTTCACGCTGTCGCTCTTCCGTCTGTATTGTAGTCTTCGGCAAGCCTCTGAGGATATGGGTTCTGGTAGCTGTTTGTAAAAGCCTGAAGAAGAAGCGGAAAAAAACTGATTCTGACGTTTTGTTTCGAATTTATTTCGTAGGTTTTATTCATTTATATATATTTTTTCCGTGTGTTCTAAAGGAGAGGACTACTGGTTGGCACAAAATAATCTTGACTAAAACTCTGCAGTTGTTACGATTCAATATTCAGAACTCGTTAAACAAGTGGAATATTCTCGTGTTGGCTTTGGAAACTGGGTCGTTCCAGTCTACGAAGTTTCCCACACTTCATCACGAATTTCATTCTCATCAGAATATCTCTTGTATTTTCAAGCGAGACGCTTTAGGACCACTCAATTAAACGGGCAAACTTTTATCATCTTGGTATATACATCAAGATGCAGATAGCAAAAAAAATTGGGATAACTTATAGATTTCTTTTTAAATTATATACAGCGTATTGTTCAGTGAATCTCGAGAGTAGACGGATTCGTTTTGAATTTTCGTTATAATGAAATGACAGTTCGAAGAATTGATGGAATTTTGGTGCAAACGAATCAGCTGTACGATATTGAAGTTTGCATCGTTGGAATGGAATCGAAATTCTTTTTAATTTTTTAATTTTCTTTATTTTCTTTATCGACAAAAAATCTAATCTTGCATACTTGGGTTGTAAATTTCTGAAAAGGATCCTATAAAAATTTTGAGTGGATTTCATAGCCCAAATTTGCGAAACAAAAAGTTTGGGCTAATAAGCTTTCATTGCGTTGCAACGATGGAAACTTCAGTATCATTCAGCTGTTGCAGTATTTGCTGAGCGTTGAAGAGACTGGAATATTTTTACCAAAGTACACGAGTTCTAGACATTTGGCCGAGCATCAGGAAAATTTTTCGCATGAATTTAAATTACGAATATCAGACTTTTGGTATAAAATATCGCTTCGGACGATCTTGAAAAAAGGCGTTGGCTTTCTTAAAGCCTAGAGCGGAGACTCGGTCTGCGTCTCATCTTAGCTACCATATCGATGGCCAATTTCAAGGTTGTCGTTAGTACGTGATGCCTAACGTCGGTGAAGCAGGATATGAATAGCGTGACGACGGTACGGGCAGTAGCAATGGCAAATATTTATTCGAGGCAAACGGGATTTCTGGCAACGAGGCTGTTTATCCGCTCATATATCCGTCATTCACTTCAAATGTGCGAGCCTCATTTACAAACGTTTGGTGAAAGAAAAAGTCCACCGATAATTTTGCGGAAAATGGCGCAAAGCCGAATACATCACTGTACGAGGTATTTTTTTTCTCTCTTCGACGAATAATTACCCTGGAAAATCCCCGAATGCGTGGGCCAACGCCCCAAGAGACATGACTGCTTACCAAGCCAACTGAGGTGCTCCGTCGTCTCGAGTTTGTTCTTGAACTCGTCCATCTGTTGTTTGAGGTCTCGCAGTGCAATTGAAGGTTCTGAAGACGCAGCTTCTTGATGCTCGCGTAATTCGCGCTCCAGGGCAGCGATGCGCCTCTCCAGAGCACGCAGAAGATCCGCCTCGATCATTCCCAAAGACATCGGATGTGCCCCAACCACCTATCACACATGGCAAACATATAGCTGTAAAATGATACGTATCACATCCAAAAAAAGATTCATTTGCTAAGCTTCGCTTGTCAATGTCTTATCAAAATTAGATATTTCTATGTTATGTTGCTCCTCGTAATCACGTCGTACAACAGGTGACAAGCTACAAGTGCTCGAGGTACCAACTATCGTACAATATAAAGTTAAACGCTGTTCTACAAGACGACATCTGTTGATGGTTACTAGGTAAGGTAAGGACAGATTACCTGAAGCACGTAGGGTGTATCGGATGTATTAGGGGGAAGCTGTGGTGAGATGTTAAGGAGTTTATCGCCCTTGCGCAGTTTCACGATGTCCAGAGGTCCAGCCTCCGCAGCGCTTCGAAACAGTTCTGTAACAACAAAACAACACGACTATCTTTACCTCTCTAATATATTTACATTGCGTTAAGGGGTTAAATCACATTGGCGCTCGAAAAATAGATATAAAAATAATAATAAAAATTTACGCGACTATTAAACATATAAAATCATTTTTATTTTTATTTTTCACAAATACATTTATAGTTTTATAAACAAATTCTTAAAAAAACAAATAAATAATGTATCAAATGACGAAAATATAAGTCGTCTAGGACCCTCTATTCAAACTGGTAGACAAAATATCTCGCGATTTACTCAACCGATTTTCATGACATTTATACTAAATATTATTTATAATATTATCTAGGGCATAGCATAGGATTTTTTCTTCATTCTTTGTTCATTTTTTAAACTAAAAATCTTGCCAAGAATTCAAGTTTTTTTTCAAACAGCTGTCATTTCTACAATAGTAATTTATGCTACAAGTGCGGGAAACAACGAATTCCATCGCGCGTGAAGTTTCCGTATGCGCCGAAGGCTTATGGTGCATTTCACACGAGTACGAATGAGAAATGCACCATAAGTCGAGGCGAATTCGGCAACTTACGCGCGATGTAATTCGTTTTTTTTTCGCACATGTCCCATACATTATTTTTTGCAATGACTGTCTCGAAAGTGGGATTTGAGATCCAACAAAACCAATAACAATTATATTCAAATATACCAGATCAGTTCAGATCATTTCCTTGTCAGAAAATACGACTGTGATAAGTTGACGTTTCATATCACATAAATTTCGCTACATTCAAGTTTGTTCAATCGGTCCAAAATCGTAGAACAAAAAACTATCAACCGTGAAAACAACCGTGAAGTGAGCTATAAATAGATTTTTTTCCGCACTAGTGCAGGAAAGTCTCACATTCCCACACTAGTGCGGGAGAGTAAGCATCGTTGAGAAATAAGCCACTTTCCGCACGCTAAACACCAATCGAAAATCGCACTTTCGGGGCAGGCATTGCAAAAAAAATATTTTACATTTTTTTCCCTATGCTACACTTTAGCTATAACCTTTCTTTAAAAAAATTCATATTATTTATTTTTCAAACGATGCCTGATAGAGAAAAAAATTCTACCATCGGCAAGGATTTTTAAAAGAGCGTCCTACTAGACGACTTGTATCTCCGACATTTAAAAAAAAATTTGATTCGTTCTCCCAAAATTTGTTCATATAACTATAATGTATATGTGAAAAATAAAATTTATTCTATATATTAAATAGCCACGTCCAATGTTTTATTCGTTTTTATACCTATTTCTCCGAGTGCCAAGGTGGTGTTCCCGCCATCTACCAGAATGAAACGCGAGAATTTCTCCAGACAGAAATTTTCGATGTTAACGAGATTCCTGGCACTTAAGATTTAGGAACAGAGGTTGTCATGAAACGTTACGAATTCTAAGTAATTCGCTATATTAATTAACGAATTTTGAAAAAGCCTTGCTTTTTTGCTGGTAGTTCCAAAAAATTGGATTTATTAAAACTGCAGTTTCTCGATTTTATCACATCGAATATTGAAGACATGGTTTCTGATATTAATAATAAATATTTACTCGAGAAGCTTTCGAACTTTGCAAATATTTAGTTTATTCGCATGCCAAGTGCACATAATTGCCAAAAAATTTTATTAAAATAATGATTTATATGCGAATTCAGTGTTGTTCTTAGTAAAACGTGATTAACATTCCACGACAGATGTTGAAATATTTTTTGTTCGTATATACTGCTGGTAAATGAAATGTACCCGTTGATGTTTCTCTTCTATAAATATACATTGTAAACATGTACGCCAAAAGACATTCAATTTGAAGTAAATGCATTTTCAAAAGCTCCCAGCACACCTCTGCGTCTGACATTTTAACGTCCTAAATGGATTCAGCTTTTACATAAAAGCTGTGAAAAAAAAAGCAAAATGAAAATAGAAACCGAGGCAAGAATGTTTTGTCTACAACTTTTGAACACTCGTTGGTAGTAGAAAAGCTAGCGGTATAAATCCATGGAAGAAAAATCGTCTACGTCAGTTATCCTGACGCAGGGTTTCCCTAGTGCGACGATTTCGTAGGGAGCGGAAGAAAGAGACAAAAGGCAGGAAAGTGTCAGTGCCAAGAAGTCCGGAGGCAACCGAGGTAGGTAAATACCGTGGGAAGGGAGAAAAAGACACTAGTCCCCAACGAGCTTTTGACCCAAGAGCGCACGAGCTGAATACTTTTGCTGCTGGTGTTGGCGTTCAATGCTGCCGCGCTTCTTGTGCGACCGTTGGAAAATTTCACGTCACATTTTCTTCCATTTGGTGCAAAATGGAAGGGAACGAGAATGGAAATACGAATGAAAATAGCTACGGTCCACGCAAGGTGCAGTACTTATCCTACTCGCTTCTTAAATTTTTCTATGATCATGAAAATAGATAAAAGAGTTACAACGATAAGAGTTATCATTTTTCCGATTTATCCACCATAGACTACCAACCTTCACGTGTGATGTTTTTGCTTTAGAAGCGACAACTGTAGATCATCAAATATCTGTTTCGTCAGCTTTTATTGAACGGTCACTGTCATTCGTGACATGATCCAATGCAGATTATCATCATAACGCTGTATGGAATAAAAGAAATCGCTTGCCACAGCCATGGAAGAGAGCAGGTGTTTATTCGCAAGGAAAATCTTAACCCGCGCTCGTCAGTGAGCGAATAGTATTTGCATTTTTATGAGCTCGGCCATTCGTTCGCTCGTTGAAGATCGCAGCAACCCTTGTTAGTGGAAAGTAGCAGGGAACGAAGGCTCCGATATAATTCCAATCATACTTGCGGATAAATTCGTTCGCTTTGAAAAAAAAAGTCTTGCCGAGTTTCGGATCGTCCTGAGGGACTTTTCTTTCCAATTTTCTAGCCGAAGGCACCCGCTTCGCTCTCGACTTCATCCTTTGATGTTCATAAGATGATTTGTCGCAGAACTCGCAACGAATTTCTTTGCCCAAAGGGCTACAAACGCGTTTGATCAAACGGAGATTTTTTTTTAAACGCTTGTAGGTTCTCCTATTGCATAAAGTAGGTTAATACCAAAGTGATTGGTGAAAATAACTTTACTCGATGAATGATCCTCTTACAGTTACAGGCTCGTACAGTTGCGTCCAACTTATTTGCCGTGATTTTTCGTAATTTTGTACATATTATCGGCAGCCTGCGAAGAGGTAGGTCATATGAAAATTAATCAAAGAAGCTCGTATATAACGCAGTACAAGCTACACCCACGTCAAAGTGCGTGTACAATTGTGGACAATGTTTACAAGGGCTCGTGTCAAATTACTGCACAAACGCGAATTCAATTGATTGATAGCTCCTAGATAAATTCAAATTTCAGAACTCCTTCACCGGTACTAAATGATATTGACACTCCCCAATGTGTATAACTGTTGTAGTTACGCTTCGTTGCAGGTATATCGGAAAAAAGAGAGTGATGGCGACATGTGGAGGACAGCGAGATCCGGAAAATGTGCGTTTATCGTTGGTTGGTTCAATCAGTACGTTGAACCGACTCAGTCAGTAACACAGATAAAAGCGAATATCGATACAAATTGCGAGCAGCGTTTCCAGTAGTTTAGTAATTGACGGATGTGGTTCAATGTGCGTTGCTGAGCATTGCATGTCAGTAGTTCAAATGTAGTTTTGTCAGACACTAAAAATAACACTTGTTATCGAACATTAAATTATACTATTACTCAACTATGGCATGACACGAATCAGATGATGGGGCCATCTAATTAAAGTCTCTAAACACATCTCTACCACACACTGAGAAAAATCTATGATACTTTTAATCATATTTTATATTTCCCTGAGGGGACAATAATATTCTATAGCCATGGTTACGGCCCAAAATACAGTACTGCTTAGAGTTCCCGCACACTGCAGACTTTCTGTCGACCGATAGTTTGGTCGGGTTCTTAATCAGTATGGAGATCTATGCAAGTGCGCACCCTATAACGATTTTGTATCGGCTGATAAATAAGTTAGATGGGCTACACGATTGCCTTCAAGCTGAATTGTCGGCGAACTATCTGCCGACTGCTAAATCAGTATGGCGCGCGTTCCACGCGCGCACACTTATCGATTGTCTTGACGGCTGACTCAGCCAATATCTTCAATTCACTTTGTGATTTTAATTCTAAGAAAAAATAATCAATAATATTTGTGGTTTGTCTTACCGTATCGTAACGCTCAATCTCTTCTCAAAAGGTCAAGACAAAGTCTGAAATTTGTATCCTCTTTCGCTATTGCTGGCCCAATAAATTTGAAACATTTTTTCGGGATTTTTGACACAAAGGCGTAACGTTTTTTGCGGGAAATCTAGTCATTTTGAATGCATAGTGTAAAACTTTTCTTGCAATAATCTATCACTGTAAATGGGATGCAACCAATACTATCGGTATCTCTTCCTGATTCTTCTTCTCCGTTGTATAAAAGCAATAATAGCATTCCTGGGCAATATTATATTTGTTTTCATTACGCGACCACTCTCTTCAAGAGCAGCTTACCTGGCAAACCTCACCTTATATAGGAAATTGTTCGAGAGCAATCGGCCGACTGTTAGCTGGTCTGCGCACTCATCACCAACCAGACTGTTTGGTTGGCCCAGTGTGCGCACTAGCAGCCCAACCCGACTCAAGTATCGGCCGATAGAAAGTCTGCAGTGTGCGGGGACTCTTACTGATATTTTAGCAGTTGCCTAAATTATGCACACATGTTAACCGCAATTAACAATCTTACAAGTATATGTTGATTGTTCAATGCTATATAATATAGTAGGTTTTCGTAAAATTGGTATTTCCTTACACTATCAAAAAATACTGAACAGAACAAAAATATATATACATTGATAGAAATGTTGCTTATGATTTTGGACGATGTTTATAGTGATTAATGTCATATTGTATGGCACGGCTACTAAATGTATAGAATATTTAATAAATCCAAAATTAAAAAAATACTAAATTGAAAGTTCTACCTCAATGATTTTTTTCGAAGAAAATATTTCGGCTACACAGGGGAATCGAACCTACAACCTATCTACCTATCATCTGCCTGTACTATGCCCGCTGTCACTATGCTATTGGGTACCTATGTTATTCTAATCTTAGATTTTGCATAACAAACAAAAGTAATTCGGGCTATACTTTCGAATAACTATTACTTCCGGTGTAGGTGAAATTTTGCACAGATCTTCTTTTTAATAATATATGTTACTGCTTAAATGGATTTTAGGCGCATCGCAATAATTTTTTAAATTTCGAATTTAAAAAATTGATAAATTAATGCACGTATATATCTATATCGATCATCGTGTGCTGCTGCTATCTCTACTGTATTGCCACGAAGGGCAAATCATTTACGTCTTCGCTATAAGTAAAAATAACCATATTTCTTTTCGTATAGTCACATTTCGTGAAATCGTGTGACAAATTATAGTCCACTAATGTTAATGTTAACCATATGAATAGAACAAACGTGAATAGTATAGTAGAAGTTTAACCGGAATATAACTAAACGTACGGTATACAGCATTAGTATTTGTGTGCCGATTTTGATAGCACTGAATTAACCATATCTTTATTTTCAAGTCTTTTACAATAGCTAATAGTTATTTCAGGGATAAAACATAATCATACACGCCATCAAAATCGCAAGTTTTGATATACTTTTCGCTTATAGTTGTGTTAACCATAATATGATTTCGGTGTCAATAAACTATAGGGAATCTGACTATACCCCTTTTTGCCATGGGCTTTTTTTGTAAATACCATGCAGTTTTCTCTCAGTGTATCGTTTTCCCTTTCAGTAGGATAAATATAACTTCTCTGGACGCAATAACAAACTGAAATTAGAGAATAATGTTTGCCGTATAGTACGACATATACACGCGTGTCTCAGGGATAAAATAACGATTAGGTATGTCCGAGTATGCTGGCTGGAGTTATGACTCTACGGATGGCCGGAGCACCATCCAACAGAGTGTTTCTATTTACTCGTGGAAACGCGAAATGAGCGAGCATGCTGCAGTCAAAAAAAATCTAACCCTCTTTCCTCAACTGTCACGATGTATCGTCGGAACATAAAAAGCAATGGTGCTCATGTTTTCCATTTTTTTTTTCAATCGTAGAGGGTAGAGAACAAGAGTGGATGTGAAACTACCAAAACCAGATAACTATACGGATCAGTGTTTTACAATCTGAAATATTCCACACCCATCAACGAAAAGTCCAGAATCCTAACTTGCCGCAGCTGATGCTACATATGATGAATTTATTGAGAAGTTTTCGCGTGATGAGTTAAAACAGAAGGTCTAGTCTGACAATGAGTACCTACCGAAGGGTCTACACCTGATGGTGTATTGTCAGAAACGTTCCGTGAAATATCCCTGAATGGATCTGTTATATTTCTAGAACTTTTCAACACGCGAACCAGGAATAATTTCGGATTCATGTACCCATCCAACCCACCGCGTATATTTATTTTCGGTACAATCTTCTCCTCTTCCTAAAGGTATGATGTACTTATGAGAAATATGAAATTTTGCGGAACGAATGTGAGAACCAAACTAATGATCCTGCGAATGAAATATCTTCAAGCATTCCGGTATAAAGCTTCACGAGCTTCACCGAAGAGGTAAGGAAAAGCTTGGTATTCGCGTTCCTCTCGGGGGTGAGTCAGAAGTGATCAATCTTCCTCAGGGCAGAAACACGATGATAACGGAATTGTGGGAGCTTCAAAGGGTGGAATTCAAGAGCCTGTGAAGGAAAACAATGAGCTTCGCAGGAAGATTTCAAAAGTTACGCTTGAAAATCAATTACGTTTGTTATCTTTCCGCCCTTGACGCCAACTGGGCATCTAATGTAACGCTTTGAAGGGATCACAATCTCATTGGTCGATAATTCCAATAATATTCTCGCGCAATATTCGAGAAATGATTAACACCAAACAAATGGTGTTAATCATAAAAGAACAAATAGTAAGCTGGTTCGGGAAATATGAAAGCTTCAATATACACTACCACCGAAAAGTTTCCGAACAAAAATTCAAAAAGTTCCGGAACAATTTTTTCTGCTACTTCACCGATCGTTGACATGAATGAATTTAATAAACGGCATTTTGAAGGGGAGGAATTCATTTTCATTCCGTTTTTTTTAAATAATTTTTTTACTATTTTTTTACGACTAGTACCGTTTTTCGAAAACGACCATTTTTCGCCTTTTCTGATGAACCCCGTTTATAGACAAAAAAAAATTTATGCATTTTTTTGACCGGAATCATAAAGGGGGAAGCTCAAGCTTCGAATTTGTTTTTTTTTTTTAAAGCTTCGTACGATTTTTTTTTCTAAAGATATTTTGATTTTTCTGAAAGAGACAATTTGAAAAATAACGTGAACGCGGAAACGACAAGGATTCTAGGAAAACTTCAAGATTTTCGGTAAAAAATCAGATGATTTAATTACCGTAACTCCAGAAAAAATGTCGAAAAAAATATGAAATAATTCTATTGCGTTGAAAATAGAAAAATAAAAATTTTTCCTTTCGTGAAATTTTACCACAAACCCCTTAGTTCTCGAGGTATGGTTTTAAATCAACTGATTTTTTACCGAAAATAGGTGAAAATAAATTCAAAAAAAAATCTGCAAAAATTCTCGCGAACTCAACGAAAACCGATTCAACTTTGAGGTTTTCCTTGAATCCTTGTCGTTTTCGTGTTACACGTTATTTTTCAAATTGTCTCTTTTAAAAAAAAATCAAAATATCTTTAGAAAAAAACTCGTACGAAGCTTAAAAAAAACAAAATTGAAGCTTGAGCTTCCCCCTTTATGATTTCGGTCAAAAAAATGCATAATAGTACATTATAACACGAGGATGAAAAAACTTATTCTAACGAGTGTGAGTTTGCAGCACGAACCGAAGGCGAGTGTTGCAATCACATGAGGCCAGGAAAAGTTTTTTCGTCGAGTATTATACGAAATTTTATTGTACGCGGTACGAAAATGGGGGTTTAATTGTACTCGGTACGATAATGGACGTAAAACGTCCATTATCGTACCGAGTGGAATAAAAAAATGTTGTCTGTAAACGGGGTCCACCAGAAAAGGAACAAAAAAAAAGGCGGACAATGGTCGTATTCGAAAAAGGGTACTACTCGTAAAAAGAATAGTGAAAAATTTTCAAAAAAAATGGAATGAAGGTGAATTCCTCCCCTTTAAAATGCCGTTTATTAAATTCATTTATGTCGACTATCGGCGAAACGGCACAAAAAATCGTTCCGGAACTTTTTAAAATTTTTGTCCGGAAACTTTTCGCCGGTAGTTTAAGTTAAAAAAATAACTGACGAAAAAGTTATACGCCTTTCCTATAACACGCATCCAACACTGTCTATTTCCCGCATGACATTCAATCAAAGGTGTGACAGTGCAATGATTTGCAGCATTATCCAAACAAAAATCCGATTATTCGCGCCATGTCGAACGATTCTTGCGTTCCATCGATACGATTTTCTTTAAATTGCTTGCTCGCTTCTCACATTGCTTGGCAATCATTCGATAACGTGGCCCGAAACGTAAAGAAGACTCAATTCAAATGTTGGTTATTGTCGATGAAGCTTATCAGTCCATAAATCAAATGTAATGAAGCGTTGCTCGATTCTATTTTTAAAAAAGATTTGGATGGAAGGAAAGTACGCATATATTCACAGGCATATTTTGTAGAGTCCAACTCGAAAGGAGATTCTGGCAAATGTGGGAACGATAAATTCCGAGGAGGCCGAGGCGACCCGAGAATACCTCTTGTCGACTGCAGCTTCGTTTACTCGCTATGCTGGTGCAATGCAATCCAAGATCTAACTGCATACGCTTGCGGGTACTTTTCTCTCTATATATATATGCACACATTTGTATCAGTAGCACAATATCATTGCAAGCTCATAGGCGCTCTTAAAATGGCAATTTATATGCGAGTTAATTCGCCACGTGTATGTGTGTGCGTGTGCGTGTGTAAGAGAGTACAGTTGCGTTCGGGACCGCGCACATCATTCCGGCAGATCGGAATTATTTAGGTAGAAAAGTAAGGTATCATTGTAGCACGGCCTCCAGACGAATAAATATACGCGGAACTATCCTACAGCATTTCATAAATACTCAGCCCTGCTGCGATTTTAGGTTGGCGTAACACAACGTTAACTAACAAGATTTCTACACAATTGTCGCTCGGACGTTGCACAGCTTCGTATAAAAGTAAGACGAAATAGCAGAAGTGAGCCGTGCAGGTTGACAAAAATGAGTTTTCCGAGATACGAAACAAAAGAACAGATGTGCAGTCCAACGCCAGAGTGACACAATGCGTCTATAGTATATACCGCGACGACTGGGCGAAACTCTGGGTTGTATATAAAACGAGCATGAAGCATCATCGTATGGCTCGATGCGAGTGTTCCGTTTGTCACTGGCCAACTCTGAGAGGTGGCTTAATTGGCACGACGGTACGTCACCGAGTCAGCAGAGAGGAGATAGAAGAGTGAGGAGTGCCTGGCTAGTGCCAACATTCGTAAGTGTACAAAAAGGGGGAAAGAAAAAGAGAGGAAAAAAGGCTGATGGCGGCGGAAGAACGGACGTGTCCATAGACGCAAGCACACCCGTAGAAAATCATCCGGGCTTGGAGAACCGATAATATTTACGATGTCCTTATGTAAGCTCGATGCTTGGGTCATACGACGCTACCGAGCCAACGATATCGGTCGGAATTGCCTGCAATTAAGCGTAAGTAACAGCGCACCGTGACGTGACGTGACGTATACGCGCGGTACCCCGTGTGATGGGTATATATCGAAGTATATGTATTCGCTATTAGCAACAATAGAGATGGAGACCGCTGCTTCCTTTTATGCATTATCGTCGCGACGTTTGATCGCTTCCTCGTAAACTTGATACGTTATATATAGTCGAGCACAAGACGTTGTAGAGATAGCCCCCCCCCCGTCTTGTCTAGCCGCCCTTTTCGCACTTTAGCTACCAAGCACAATCGACCATTACTGCCGTCTCGCACGCCTTGTCCCTGCTTTACACGCGAGGTGATCATTCCGATTTCCAATCAAAAGGCTGAGAGGCGAGCCAGTGATAAAAGAAATAATCGCCAAGGGAGTTGTTGTAAAAGATAGAGAAGCATGGACGGAGATAGAACAGAAAGAACGAGGAAGGGTTATGCTGGAACGGCGGGACCGGAAAAAAGAACCAGGGCCGCGTCACTTGGAGGGACTCCCAATTATGGAAGAGGGGACTGTGCCCCATTGCTGTATCCACTACCCTATTCATTGACTCTAATAGGATAATGAAACGTGAATCATGGATGCACGATGGACGATTATATTTTTTTATTGTGGCCCGGTCAATTTATTCATTATTTTGCTGAGGCCAATATCATTGACAGCACTTCATAGGTGTAAGCAAATCAAGATGTATAGCGGAGATTGTGGCTAGCTCGGCTGTTCAATTTTTATAGACATGGAATTGAAGAATTATTACCAAAGTTATAGCAATTTAGAATTAAGCGCAGCGGTGGAGAAAATATCTTGACATCTACTCAACCGATTGTAATGAAATTCATACCTAATATTCTTTATAATATCATCTAGGACGTAGTATAGGATTTTCATGATTGGATATCGCGTTCATTCTATAATTATTTTTAAAACTTAAAATTTTGGTAAGAATGAGAGTATTTGTTTCCAAAGAGCTAGCGATTCTACAAAAAAAATAAGAAATTTTCCTATGCTACACTATAGCTATTACATTCCTTTATAAGAAATAAAAAAAAAAAAATCGGACGATGCCTGACAGAAAAAAAAATCCACCATTGGAAAGGATTTTCAAAACAGAGTCCTAATTGGACGACTTATATCTCCGCCATTAAACATTTTTGTTTGTTCGTTTTGTTTATTATGTTCATAAAACTATAATGTATTTGTGAAAAATAAAAATTATTTTATATATTTAATATTGCGTCAAATTGGTTAAATATTTATATACCTATTCTTCCGAGTGCCAATACGGTGTAAGCCCTTAAATCCGTACAAACTACACCGGTGGACGATAATGCCTTATTGTTCCCATTCTGACGATTCACTCTGTGGTAAAACTAAAATGGAAAAGTTTCCATGCTCAGAGAAAAAGTTTGTTATTGTATCGTTTAGCTACGGATATTGAAGCAACGAAATTAATCCGAATGAAATTTTGTCACAATTGCGAAATTCATGGAGAATTATTCACACGTAATGGTCTTGAGCATAATGCGTTTATCGTACGCATATAACTTTTGCACGTTCAATTAAGAATTTGCAAACACGTTGTATCGATGAAATATTATGTTACTCGATGGTATTATTACATTCCTGTGGTCTGAACACCGAGACCACTGACCGCGTACGCCGCAACTTACAATCTACTCCCCTATTTTTTCTCATCAATTATTATTATTAAAAATGTGATTTAAAAGGTTGACGGTGCGCGGCGTCAATGCTCATAACGGAATTTGAAAACGTGATTAGAGTACATAGGAGCCTTGTGCAAAATATGGATTATAGCTCATTTGTATCCCGAGTCAAAATTTATAGCCTCCTCTAAGTACTCGCAGGACCAATTTATTTTGTAATGCACAAGTCCCTAGCCTCCGTTGAACCTACCAAACTCCATTTGTCGAGTTCAATACCATGAAGAGGCCTCCATTTGGTCCAGTGTAGCCTCTGTTAATCCTCCCAAACCTCCTTTCGAACCCCAGTTTCAGTGAAACGTACAGAACAGTCCTCCTTGACCTGCTTTCGATCTCATGACCGTTGCTTCGACCCCACCTAACCTGCCTTGAGCCCAAATTCGATATCGCCTCCATCAACACCTCATTGTGGCCTGATCGGTAATCCGTCCGATAACGAAATAAATACGTTTTCGCTGAATGGAGGGTCCGGAGGGTCTACAGTGCGCCTACGGTAGGCTGAACGGAGGGTCCAGAGGGTCTACAGTACGCCTATAGCCGGCCGAAAGCCGGGCCAGTAGGTTCTGCGGGAGCGCTCGAAGTAGGGTTATCTGAGATTTCGCAGGTTCAGTTGCGCTCTGCATTGGCCTCCTTTGAGTGACAATGTCCAGTTTCTGTCATTCGGGAGATTCGTCGGAGGCCCTAACGCATTGGTATTCCAAACATTGTACCCTCGTTTAGATACCCGATAACCCGCTATCAACGATCTCTGCTCGGGGAAGGAGGCCTTTATTTTGCGGATTGAACGCGGCTCGAAAATTTTAACTCGGGATACTCTACACCCCGTCATTTTTTATATTTTCCCCATTTTCTTTAATAAGCCCTGCTATTAAAAAATAACCCATGGCTTTCGATAGAAAAAACCTACGACCTCTACATCGTTGAGCAGAGATTAGACAGAAGATCGACTCATAAATGAGCCATCGAACCACCAGATTCTGTCATTACGTGACGTTTAATATTTTTTTAAATCTCGCTACCGCAGTGATTTTCCTCCATGCCACAAGCATCGTTATTCTTGTGACACATTTGTACTTATAAGCCATGCAATGTTGACCAGCAACAGGAAATGCAAGGCGTGAAAAGTTCGGTTATGCCGTCGCAACGAAAGACAAAAATCAATGTCAGTATGGACTCACGTTGATATGTCAAAGTTATCTCAAGATTCAAAGATATGTCCGAACCGTCGTCTCTGCTTTCACGCATTTACACATTGATCTATTAGGTCAGGCGTAGATCGTAATCATAGTCGCGATTCTTGCAATTCTCTCGGCAGTGATGTAGCCTCCGATCAAGTTCCAATGGAAATTAATCGCCGCAAAATGAAGGAAATCTCTAATAACAAATATCAAGATTCGACTGGAATGAATATTCAATATTCATGAAAATTCGATCAAAGGACAAGAGCATTTCCAAATATTTTTCTATATACTTTACTGGATCTGATATAGGCACAATAGCCATACGTTACCGTTACCGCTGTATTGCACAATTGTGGTAACGCTAATCTTGTGCATTTGACGATTATCAGACTTCCTACCAACGAGGGTAAGCTATTTTTATCATTAAAACGTTTGTAATAAGCGACGTAAGATAATTATTAAGGGGTTTGCATAAGCGAGAAATAAAAAAATACGATTTTATTGCTTAATTTTAGTGTCAACTGGAATTTGCGACTAAACTTTTGAAAAAATTTCAAAAGTTTACCGAGTTACCACGTTTGGCAAATCACTCTGCTGCTATTATTCTTTTTCCTTTTGCGTTTTTCTCGAGACATTTTTTTAAACGCCGTAAGTCGTATCTCAAAATCTATTCATTCGATCCACTTTAAATCCGAACACAGCAGTGCTTATAACATTGTTCATCGCACGCCCGACTAATTATTAAATGTGTTTATCCATATGTTAATATAACCAATTACTAATATAACCAATTATTGAAGCTTTCTGTCACTTTAATTTTCAAAAAATGTTAAGTATCAGTTCTACAAAAGTTTTATGATTATAATAAAAGCACATTTTTTAAATTTTCTCTCTCAGATTGCCCGAGTTGCCAGAATCACCTACACCGATTAACCATGCAGCAGTGCACGCATATGTCAATTAATCGGGCTATTACATATGCTGAAGAACTGAAACAGTATCTGCTGTTAGTCGTAAGCGAACGTCGGAAAAACATGCCAAATTTCAATATCAGTACAATTGTACACGCTATAAAGAATTGAGATAAAGTTACATTGTTATTAATAGTATAAACAAATTTGTATTCCGACAAATATTGGGAGTACAAATTAATTCGGCCCGTTTTCAAGAGATGGCTCTGGCTGTTATGAATGTTTCATAGTGACAGCTGATTTCGGTGGTTTCAGAGAGGTTAGACATCTGTCAATAACATTCAGTTTATATCGCTTTGAGTTTCATTAAAAACCTTGTTTTTTACTGTGTTGAATATGTCAAATTTTGTGTTAACTAAGCAGCGTTTGCGGGAAGTTTTATTTTTCTGGTTTAATTGGAAGAAAAGTGCAGCTGAAGCGCATCGAATGCTTGTTGAAGTTTGTGGTGATGATGCTCCAACTGATAAATCATGTAGGGAATGGTTTCGACGCTTTGAGAACGGTGATTTCAGCGTTCAAGACAAGCCTCGCCCTAGAGGCTCGCCCTGGAGGTGTTGTGTACTATGAGCTGCTACAACCTGGCGATTCCATTACGGGCGATCGGTATAGACTACAATTGATTCGTTTGAGCCGTGCATTACAAGAAAAACGGCCGGAATATGAGCAAAGACATGACAAAATTATTCTTCTGCATGACAACGCTCGGCCTCATGTCGCAAAAGTCGTAAAAAAATATTTGGAAACGCTCAAATGGGATATTTTACCGCACCCGCCGTATTCTCCGGACATTGCTCCTTCTGATTACTGGTTGTTCCGACGGATGCAGTAGGATTTAGCAGGTCACCGGTTCACTTCTTTCGCAGAAATCGAAAATTGGCTCAAAACTTGGATCGCCACAAAAGACGAGACTTTTTTTCGAGATGGAATTCGAAAATTGCCTGAGAGGTGGGAAAAAGTAGTAGCCAGCGATGAACAATACTTTGATTAATCTAGTCATACCTTTTATTTTGAAATAAATGGATTTTTTACCACAAAAAAACGGACCGAATTAATTTGTACTCCCAATAGTTTTGAAAAAATATAAATCATTCAATTTCATTCATTTTCAGAATAATTTTGTTTAAACCCTGGTGGCGATCTCTAAATATTTTCCGATTACAGGGAGCCTTTACGATATTTTTTTATCTCTATTTGTCACAATTTGATCAGAAGGCCCGCAAAAAATAAAAAACAAAATAAAAACTAGACCACCCTAATATATATATACATATATATTAGGGTGGTCTATTTTTTATTTTGTTTTGAATTTGTTTTACATCGAGTCACATGTATTTCGATATATATATATCGAAATACATGTGACTCGACATGTCGCTGGAGTTCTGGGAGGATCCGAAGTACTTTGTACACGATATCTCTATATCTATTATTCCGTATATGATCAGAATCGCCTCCGAGAGACACAAGGTAGCTTATATAAGCTCGTCGTGCTTTCTCCCTCGTGGTTTCGTAATTTCCGCCAAATCGTCCCAACATACACCCACACATACACGTTTATATTACGGTATATACAATAGCGTGTACTGAAGCATTATGTAGTATCGATCGGAGCTTCGAACAGAACGGTTGCCGCGAGACGAACGCGACAGGGAAGTGCATTAATAGATGTCTGCGGGGGACGAATCGATTCTGCGCCCTTACCCTCTCTCGCCTCCTCCAGTTAGAGCTCTTGTTCTTAATATTGCAACCTATCTATTGTACTATGCATGTAGCAGATAACATATGAACTCATATGTCCCCATGTTCTTTTCTCATCCCTCTTTCTCTCCGTCCAATTTTTGTCCTACTGAACTCGAGTTCGATCTGACACTAAACTGCCTTGAATCATTCAGTCCACATCCGCTGCCTAAAATAACACAATAAATGTTATCGACCATGCTCGTTTATATATTATTTGCCATAGACTATGTAATATTATATCCATCAGGTGTCACTAAAATTAACAGACGTGAGATGTATCAAAAAAAAAAAGGATATATCGAATCGAAAATCATTTTGGAGCTTCCCGTTTCCCTGTTCGTAAGGAACACTATTTTTTTTTCTCTGTACTACATTATGAAGACGCTTTTTCCGTGTCTGCATTCTCGTCAACTGACTTTGGTACACCACGGAAAAAGAACTAAACGCTGATGGTTTTCCGAGGCGACTGAGCTACTGACCTGGAGAAATCCGTACGAAAATTGTCGTAGGGATCCAATTGAATTCCCAAACTTGTTTCCACTTCCTGACAGGGATCCAATGGGTTATCGAATTGGATTCTTATAGTAGAACGTCACGCTCATATATAAGATTCTCATCGCGATTCCCCATTGGAATCCAATGTACGAATTTTAATCCTAAACGATTTCCACATTATCGAGCAGAATCCGATACGATAGCTCGCATCGCATTCTGTACATTGAATTTTCAAAACAAAGTATATAGACATGAAAAATGAGTGGATTTTAAAGAGGTATAAATCTTTTGAAAAAATATAAATCGCTTTAAAAAGTGTATCTTAGAAATTGATTTGAATCATATTACTGGAAATTCACTGTAATTATCGTTTGTTATTTATTTTACTACACTTTGGCATAAATATCACCGGACATGTACACGCTCACAAAGCGTGCTAGTTACATTTCAACACGACGAGTTTATTCCCGTGACTTTTCGCATTTTTCCGATTCGAATATGGTCAAAATTCTCAAACGGTGTTCATCGGGAAACAGTGAATAATCCAATTGGATCCCAATGAGGGCTCCCTATGTGCGGTGTTCCTAACAAATCCCTATCGAGATGTGGGTGCATCTTAGGACTCCTCAACACATTTGTGCACGGGATCACGAAAGGATTTTTTTGGGAGATACAACAAATTCTATTTGAGAATTTCGAATAAAAAAATTCTTAAACGACGTCAATCAGGAAACAGAGCGGAGTCCACTTGGATTCCAATGTGGACTCCCTATGTGTTCCTATAAAATCCATATAGATATGTGATAAGATCTTGGGACTCCTCAACAGATTTCTTCACGGGACGGAGAGTATGGTTGAAAACTGTGAAAAGCCAAAGTGGGGATCACCAAGATTTTTTTCGGAGAGATATCTTTATCTGTTGCAAACAACTATATTAGAAAAGAATTCTATCATTGGAAAAAGTTGAAGAACAAGGTTGTAGAATGATAGACCGGAGAGTCGAATGAAATCAGTGACAACGTCATCAATATAATGGATTTGATTTAGTCTCTTCCGGTCAATATATGCGGGCACAGTTATTATATCGTACAGTTGGATAATCGTTATTGGCTATTAAAAACATAGTGTCGAGAAAGAATTAGAGTGGAACTCATTACCCTTGAGCTCCTTGTTGGTGACGTGATCGGGCCGAAAGGTGGCGGTTTCCATCCGGTCGCCGACGAAAAAGAAGACATTCGAGTAATCGTCGTCGTTCTCGCTTGTTCCGTTCCTCGTCTCGTCGAGGTCCATGGCCCGTTGATTGTTCGAAGTTCGATGCACTCGCTGTCGTTCGTTGATCGTCGTTTCAGCCGCGAAGCATCAGCAACGATCGTAGACACAGCAGTCGACGATCTCGTGCCCAACAACACGCTTATACTGAGTCTACAGTGCCAAGAGTAAACGAACCCGTTAGTTCGGGGGTGTCGGGTGACGCGCCGCTGCTCCTGGGCTCTCGCCGGACTCATCGTCGCATCGCCACCCTGGCACCCCCAATTAAGGCTGCCGGTCTCGTCGATGATCCTTGCGACTCGTCGGACTCTACGATCACCAAGTTACGCACGACAATCTCGGCCACGGCGTATTCCAATCCTAGTGACGAACCTATAACCGAGGCTTTCGTAATCTCGTCTATCCGAAATCCACGAGCTTCAAAGGCATCTTCCATTCTGCAACACGAAAATAACAAGAAAAGCCTATTTAAGATATTTCTTTCGTGGAAGGCCATCTGTTGCGGGTGCATAAGCAGGGCCCTTTTGAATCATTAGTAGATTAGAGTGGGGATTAATCAAAAGAAAGTTACAATCAATTATTGAAGTGAAACTTCTTATACGAGGTTCTCGCGTTTAACGTTTGTGTTACTTTCTAAGGCTACAGTGGAGGGGGAAAAGAAAGAACGAGAGCTAGCCGGGGAGTGAAAGAAGAGACGTGCGCATGCGCACTAGTATCCCCATGGTACACGAAGAATCATACGGCGCGTCACTAGCAACCTTTCTAAAAACATTCTTGCTTTTCTTCTGCTACTCAGCAAATGTTTTTGAAATGTGCCTCAAGTGACGCTCCGCAGGCATAGCTTGGTCCGTTGTGCTGTTTACCTCGGTGTATTTACAGTCGATTTATAGTGTGGAGAATTTTAGTTGCTGGTTGTTTAATTTTTTATAAAATATTTTTAAAATATTAGGAAAATGGCTAATAATTGTGGAAATAACCCACCGAGTTCTAGGTTATCTGAAGGTACGTTTTATTTTATCTTTTTCTATCATTCTTGATAATTTCAATCATTCATAAATAATAAAAATAATAATAAAAGTGGCGACAAAAATGTTGAATAAATTGCTCTTGAAGATGATGAGCCTCGTTAGAGGTTGAATGAAATTAAAAATGAGAAAAAAAAATGAATTCAATTGAATTTTAATTGTAATCGTACGGAAGTGATTAAAGTTTTCAATGAATTCCAAATTTATAATTGAATTGTCAATGAAGAATTAAGTTTTTGATCGAAAATTAAATGAATAAAAGGTAATCTTGTAATTTTGCAAATTAAGAAAATTCAATCATTATGTCTTATATTTCTTTTTAGCACAATCTGGTATTTCCACTCATCAGTGACATGAGTGTTTGAAGTTTCTCTTCTAACGAGCGTGGCTATTATATCCAACGATGAACTGAAATGAAAAATTATGCATAAATATTGTATATTTAAACATTTTTACATGTTCTCTGCAAATTCGCGGTTACGAAAATTCTTCTGCTAGTCACAATTTTTTAAGTTTCATCATTAATATTTTTCTTTAAACGTACGGTGACATCCCTGTTTTCATTGTCGTTACAGAATGTTCAGAATTTTTTACATGCTTAGCGCACTCTATATCAGATATCTAGAGTTCTTTAGTATATAAATTATTAGATAGAAATGTGGCCAGCATGTCATCTCCATAAAATGCTGCATAAATTAGACGATTTTTAAACTCGTAATTTTTTGTTAAAAGTTCGGTAACTTAGCTTGAAATTTTACCAGTATACTTTTACTTAATTGTAGACGAAAATCCTCTAATTGTTAAATATTCGGGTTCGTGAAAGGAATACCTTAAACTCGAGTTTAGCGCGTAATTTGAGAAATTCGAGGGTAGAAAACCGACATGTCTGTTATGCTGAGGATCTGGGATGTCCAGCTTTAAAGACACGACGATTTCATACTTTCGCGATTGAAGCGAAAATCAGAGTTGATCCTTATGGTCGCGGCACAGATGACGTCTTTTGTAATCGATCAATTTCTAAAAACCCGTGAATACAAGATACTCGAGAAGTTTTCATATGGATAAGATGTAAGCAATACATATGCATGACATACATGTTTAAATTTCCCTAGAAATTATACGAAATTCCGTGGGCTTCTATTGTCATCAGAGACCCACGGTAGAGATAGCGGGTTGTCGAGAATAATATACCCAACAGATGGTACCGCCGCAGTATATAAGATGTATTTATATTTAATATATAGGGTTGTTAGGGTTCAGGCACAACGGGTCCTCGCTACTCAACGTAAGCAAACCTTAACGCACCAGGCCAAACTTTTTGAGATATTTATGTAATATAGAAATACAAAAATATATACGAGGCCCCTTACGGTACTTTGGCCACCCTGGTTTTTTTTTATTGCAAAGTCAGCCTAAAGTTTCTTAAATTAATGTCTACGGTATACGCTTTGGTCGGGGAATTATTGTCGAGCTACGCGACCTTACACGCTTTCATGTTTTGGAATATTCACTGTTACTTCTTTAGCTACATCGAAAAATGATATTTTGCTAAAATCGAACATTGATTTTTAGATCGAAACACTGTGCTTTGTACTTTTCGAAAACAATATAATACGTTATGGCACGAGGACGAAAAAACTTTTTGTAATGAGTGTGACTTTACAAATTGCAATTATATGAGATTCGAAAACTTTTTTTTCGTCGAGTATTATACGACATTTTATTTTACGAGGTGTGAAAACGGGGGTTTTACGTCCATTATCGTACCGAGTGGAATAAATAATTAGATAAAAACATCGTGCTGCGATAGCTTTTTTTCATTCTATGCCAATGATGTCGTTGATCCTTATCATTCCCCCGTATCGTAGAAAAATTGTTTCTTGAAAACAATCGATCGATTAATAAATACAGAGCATAAAAAAAATTGCTGCAGTCACGAACTGATGCTCCGATATTCAGTTTTTACAAGCCCGCAACTTTGTCGTATTTTGACACGTGTCGCGCAAAGTTGGCTACGAGAGTGTTAGCCATCGAGCCAGTCCTCCATATTTTCGTCAGAATCACAACTTTTATGATTAACGAGGAACCTCTCCAAGAGAGAGACGTGACGGGGAGAATCGATAGAGGCAAACGCCAAATTGATGATTGAATGTGCATCGCGGGAGCTCAACGAAAACAACGAACCAAGGATATTAACGTAAACAATAACAAGCTATTTATAGAGAACAAAAATAAATACTATTAGGAATTTACCAGGACGAGGCACTCGGCTACTAAGTAGGGGAGAGTGGGGCACAATGTGTCACGGAGCACAGTGAGCCACGTATGGTTTCTCGGAGATTTGTAGCTCGCAAATTCCGAAATTTTATGTGTTGGACCGCGATTTACATTAGGTTTCGCCAAGCCTAAACGAAAGTCAATAGCAGCTCACAAAGGATTATTGAAAATTAAAAATTGATTTGAGGCTTGGAAAAAAAATATTTCGCTCGCCGGGAAAACATAAAATATAACGATACTTTCTGTGGCGACTCCGGTTTTCGGTCCTAATCGATAGTTTTATGATTTATGATGAACTCAGTGACTTGTGTTTTTCCATTCGTAGTTTCATTAATAGTTATTTTCATTAATAATAGAAAAATTTACTAGTGGGGTACAATGTGTCACCGAGTGGTGGGGCAAAATGAGTCGATTCCCAATGAGGAAGTCAATAGCAGCTCACGAAGAATTATTAAAAATACAAAATTAATTTGAGCCTCGAAAAAAAAAAATCGCTTGCCGGGAAAATGTCTAATATTGTGGGGTAATTGTGTGCAGCATAATGTGTCATCGAGTTGTTGGGCACAATGAGTCGACTTCCAATGTTATTGGCAAATAATAATCGTTGTAAAATTATCAGTATGCATGAAAATCTGTTATCTATGTTAGAAAAATATAAGAGCTTCAACTGGATAGTTGTACCCTACGTTTCGCAGCACTTGACACAATGTACCCACCTATCTGACACTGAGCGTACAATAAAGCTACCATATTTTTTGCAAAAAGATTTAAAATCCTGAAATAATGGGTTCGAAAAGAATTTGCGGATTGGCTCATTGTGCCTCACGGATGGGGTACAATGATCCAATCCGCAAATTTTGTTCAAACCCATTATTTCAGGATTTTAAATCTTTTTAAAAAAAATATGGTAGCTTTATTGTACGCCCAAAGATCTATAAAATCGGTTATTACCTTTTTTTCTATTCAGACTACTTTGGTAAGAGTAAAAATTCAACACAAAAAAAGTGACACACTGTGCCCCACCTTCCTCTATAACTGGCCGAGCGTAGTAAAAATCGTTCATTTTTTTTTCGTTGAAGGAGATACGTGATAACAACATTAATTATCCATCGGGAAGCGTCTCTACGGGTCATACATGGTGACCTCTTGTTTCCAACGTTTCTTGGCCGGTATGAGAGCCGAGTTGAATTGGCGACGCGAGATTGTAATCCTTCTCGTATATCAGCGCGTAACCCGTCAGTATCCGATAAAATGGAGATAGACGGGCATAAAAATATGCGTGCCTCTACGTCATTTGGCAATGTCCATTAATCGAATGTCAATCAGTGTCCTTTGGGTAACTTCATCCACACGGTAACGAATACGAGCATGGACCATCTCCCGACACAAGCCGATGAAGGGAAAGAGGACGGCATCGTTCCTGTAGGGCTATTAATTCGATTCAACGGTTCTCGCTTTTACTTGACAAGACGCGCAATGCGGTGGAGGTAATTGAATGAGAGAATGGTCGATCGACGAATCGAAAGACAGACGGTGATATATCGACATGTACGTGCCGTTTTTTACATTTGTATATATGTATATAGCTCTGCCCTCGCTGCTCTACGAGGAAATACCGGATACGCTGAAACCAATCAGTTTCGGACGATACGGCGGAGATCGCCAAGCCGAGCCAATCAGCTCCAATCCTCTATCAGGAAAGACTAGCGTCAACGAAAGAAGTGAGATTGCTAAAGTTTCAATCTATCGATGAAAAAAAAAAACGACAGCACACCCAAAATTATTGATAAGAGGATATAGCGGATTATCCGAATGATAGTCTCATCCCACGGGTAGCAAAAGTTAGAAGATGATTCGTATCGAAGAAGCGCCGAGTTCTGCTAAAATGTATGAAATTTCCGTAGAGCTGCAATTTTTAACCCTACAACTCATGACTTATTTTTTTACCGTCAAACGCACGA
This sequence comes from Ophion ventricosus, assembly GCA_963932345.1. Classification (NCBI taxonomy): domain Eukaryota; kingdom Metazoa; phylum Arthropoda; class Insecta; order Hymenoptera; family Ichneumonidae; genus Ophion; species Ophion ventricosus. The sequence continues at coordinate 13,494,451 of OZ010718.1, forward strand.
CTGGGGTGTATATGCACCCCGTGCTTTTCTTTATCATAAAACCGGTCCTACGGTGATAAATGGACTTTATCCTACCTCAATCTCTTCGTATTTTCATAAGAGAGTAAATGGTGTGCAAGCCATCTGATTGAATTAACATTCCATCAGTGCAAAATCTATTAAAAGACTGAAAAACGGAAAGAATCAGCAAAAACGTCATTTTTTAAAATAAAAATTGAGGTTTTTGCTGATTTTGCGAACGGACCCCAGTCATGAGTTCTAGGGTTAATTACTCCCAATATCGCCGTAATTTCTTTTATTTTTCATATTTTGCGAAGAAGTGTGCCTTCGGGACTCGCAAGTTACCACCAATCGCTTTGTTTTTATCAAACGTTGCTTGTCGCAATTTTATTCAGCGTAACCGTACCCATATTTCATAATTTCATTGACCTACTAACGTCGCAGCATGGTGCGCGAGCAGCTACGGAGATTCGGTGCATTTTCGTGCGGGTGTCAATTCGTTATGAACCTTGGAATACGCGTTTATGTGCGAGTGTATATGCGTGTATGGATGGGTGTTTGTTGCGAGCACGCCATTTATCGGCTGGCTCGAACGCTGTAGTCAGAAAAACTCTTGCGTTAATTGTCAGGTCGTCGGTCGATCGAAGTGTAGAAACGTAGGAATCGGAAAAAAATCGGAGTTTAAATAAAATTGTTATCGCGTTACTTTCGAAACGGGTTCTTTGCGCAATCACTGCGTCATCGTGCTGATCTTTATCATTATCGTTAAGATTACCACAATTTAAACCGACACATCGCCTGACACCAAATCAATTACATATATGTTTTTAATCGTTTAGCAGAAGTGCCACTGTCCTGAACATAACTTTTTAATTGTTTTGATTTCTTTGGGACGATAGGAAAACTAGTATTACGAATTTTGAGGAGTGATTGAGAATTATTTTTTGAGGCAGTGTTGTAGTCTAGAAAATTGAAGAAAAAAAAACAGTTTTTTTGGCATTTCGTAAAAGTATAGTCTCTTAAGAATATACCCTTGAAAGAAAATCTCGAAATTCCAAAAAGTTATAGCGATTTGAATACGGCCAGATTGAGAGGCCGTACCGTTGGGAATCGGACAATCAGAAGATTCTAGAAAAACTAGGACTGCTCGCAGGGACAAACGAGTTTCGGAATATCATAATTTCGAAGTCGAGCAAGGCACAGCTTATGAGGCAGGAACGGCGGATTAATATAACATAAGTATAACATGCCATAATACCACTCAAATAGTAGCGGTCTTCTGGAAGTTTGCTCTAAACTTTAACCCTAGAATTCATGACTGGGGTCCGTTCGTACCCCAACTTTTGTTCAAAAAATAAGGTTTCCCGTTTTCCAGTCTTTAAATGGATGTTTCACTAATTAAATCTTAATTGAATCAGACGTCTTGCACACCATTCTCTTATGAAAAAACGAAGCAATTCATGTATTGTAAAGTCCATTTATCCCGTAGGACCGGTTTCATGATCAAAAACAGCATGGGGTGCATATCCCCAGTCATGCGTTTAAACGTACAAAAAATGAGTCATAAGTTCTAGCGTGAAACGCGTTTTTCTCAACCTGGTTGACATAAAATATCAGGTTCAATTCAACCGATTCCCTTCAAATTTGATATGGACCTTCACTATAAATCCCTCTATCGTTCCCACTTCGGGAATTGCGAAATTATTACTATTACTATTTTTAAAAAATTTTCTTAAAAAAAAATAGGGCGCAAAAATTAACTTTTTTTTCGGAAAGGCGCCATTGATTTTTTTTCTTCTCTTTGGTACCTGCCGTAATGACATTCTGATCAAGAAAGTTGTTTTCATTTTTGTTTCAGATGAATAGGAGCTTTTAGAGGCCCATAACTTTTTCGACTTTTATTTTTTTTCACAAGAAATTTTTTATAAGTTCTTGAGACATCAATAAAAAGACTGTTAAAGAATGGACACTAAAAATATTGTTTATTTATTTTTTATCAATCCCGAAATAACGCCCGCAATTTAGGCCTCTAGACTGCCTTAAGACGCGCACCATATCCATGGACCCTGTATATAAGTTTGTTTATTATGCGCAGTCGGATACTAAAATGCGGTTTGCGGATGGTGAACACACCACGAGAGTAAAAAAATCTTTGCTTAAAGAGATTGTTAATTATTTGTGCACACGAGTGTGATTGCTATGTGTGGCGTAGAGCGAAGAAAGGGTGCGCGAGAATACATCATGACGTTGAAGTTTGCATCGTTCGAATGCAACGATTATTTTTGAATGCAACTATCATCCAAAACTTTTTTTTGCAGATTTAGGTCGAAAATCTCTAATGAGAATTGATGAAAATTTATACGTGATTTTCGTAGCCTAAGTCATCCAAAGAAAGAATTGAGCGATTGAAAAATTAATTTCTGCTGCATTCCACTGATGGAAATGTGTAAATCGTGGACCATTTTGACTTTCCGATATTCATTGCAACATATTTTCTGACGGAGCAAATCCATTGATGTCATAATGCAGTGAATTCCGAAGAATTTCAAATACGATCGAATCGAAAGAACTTTCCACTATAAGAGCTAGGAAGGATTAGAAGAAAAACTTGTGTAATGTTTTTAAGAGCGAATATAAAACAAAATGATATACCAGTAGAAAATGTGGAACGCTTCCCTACTCGTTAACGTGACGCCAGGTATTCCGTGCCCTCTCGTCCGTGATCGGTGAGAAGCGACTCGTGATATTGGCATCACTACGCATCTCGGTTTTCCAATAAAACGCTTAAGGTGGAAAAACAAAAAGAAATACGAGAGCGCAGTTGACGTTCCCATTCTCGGTGGCGCATCGATCGCATTTGCCTCTCTACTCTTCGACCGATCATCGCCAGTCCTCAACGGTTGGTTCGTCGAGCTTTCCAGGCAAGCGCGTCCGGTTCCGATAAAAATCGCGAGATTAAATGGATCGATCGTCGCCGATGGACGATTCGATCTTCCCGTTAACACCGGCTACCAATGAGAACCTCCACCCACCCAGGCACGGCAAACACCTCAATGGCCAAAGTACACACGTATCAAGAGAGTAGCGTTTCATTGGTGATAAGGGAACAATGGCATTGATTTTCTTCTGCTCACGTTCGTTGCGATCGAAACAAAAGAAAAAAAAAGCGAGCAACGCGGGTTTGCCCGATATATCCACTGTATAAGCCTTTTTGTTCCTCGTTGACGCCAACTTCCGTTTAATCGGAGTTTGATTTCACTTTTGATCCCGTGCCACCAAAGATGGTCGTGCGTTCACAAAGACGAGATTTACAATCTCTCGCGTAATAAGAGATTTTTTTTTAATCCACGAGACACTTTCTGGAATAATCCGAAGAAGAAATTCTCGAACTATTTGCATGGTCGGGAACAAGATAAATGGAAAATGGGTCGCTCCTTCATACTCTATGTAGTTTGCATCAATAAGTCTATAAAATCAATAAGTCTATAGAAACTCAAATGTTTTTATAGACTTATTATCAGTGATCGACAATTAAAATCTCCAGGAGGAAATTTGGTGTAGGTCGTAGTTTTCTTGAAGGATCTGTCAAAATAACAGTACAAACGTTGTTTTACTTATCTCTATTCATAATCGAACTTTGAGCATTTAACTTTAAGATAATTTACAAAAATAAAACAAATTCTCATGAGATCAACCTTAAAATTAGTTTTTTTTAAATCATGATTCGCCTTCTCTCCTGGAGTATCCGGGTGTAATGGCCATAGGAGTAGAGGAAAGATCGCCAGTACTTTTGGTTTTCATTCTACTCGTACTACTCTTGGTTTTCAGTACTACTCTTGGTTTTCATTCTTAAATTCATTCTTGGCCAGTACTACTCTTGGTTTTCATTCTTAATTTTTTTTTCTTCTTCTAGCTACATCTACATCACATATCATCCAGTTCAGTACAATTTTCGTGTACCCGAAGTTGGCTATGCACTGAAGCCAGTCTTCAATGAGACAGGTTTGATAATAATTTCCGCCGCAACAGTACAGTTATCCTCTTCTGTACTCACATCTTCATCTGATAAATCGCATAATACTGGATCTTTGTCATCGTCACTACTTTCAGATATCCTTCTAATTGCGTTTCTTTTTTCTTGCAGGACGTTTCATTGTGATAATTTTTTGCACCCGGCTAGGCATAATCTGGTTTTGGCCATCATACACCGACTGTTCGTGGCCAACTCTCCCAATCTTCCGAAAGAGATGGTCACATCTAAAATGTAAACAAGTAAAAACAATACTACGAAATCCTGAGGTTATAACAATGCACTGCTCGTGATCTGTTCCAGAAATATAAAATGAACCATTATTGTTACAAAATAACATCACCCCAATGTAAAACATAGACCCTTTAAAAAATAGCAGTAGACAAAACAATTGAGAAGGATCTTACTGACATTTTGATTTTTTTCGCCCATCTCCGCTCGTACACTTACACGTACGTACGACGTGAAGCGAATTAAGCAGCAACAGGCGACACCTGGTGAGTGGTTCTATAAAATATTTCTATTGGCCAGCTCTCCCATATGGCTAACTCCCCCGGAATTACCCTACTAACAAAAATGGGAAAATGAAAAGAAAAAAAAATCGTTGCATTCCAACAAAGAAAACTTGAGCCTCAATATACACTGGCAAAGAAAAATCAACGACGTTAAAAAATACTGATCTTTTCAGTAAAACATTCCTGAACATCTGCAATATTTAGAACGCACTCATTACGTTCGTATGACTTTTTTTCAGATCCATAGAAGTAATAAGGAAATTGGAGTTGCAAAGAAGTAATAACAAATGTCCACTTTCATAGTCGATTGTCCCCCGATGTTTCCGAGGAATTTCAACGAGCTCATCCGTACGATACTGTCCGTAGGATAATAAACCTTTTTGTTCCCCCAAGTCTCGAGAAACAGAAATTTCCGAAGTCATTTGTCATCAAAGAGGGACGAATTTGAGCAGGCATGAGGGTGGATACGGTCACGCGATTGAACAGTTACAGCTTGTGCACGTGACACAATCTATCGCAGGCGCGATGTGCCGGGTGGTCAGGTGGGAAAAATCGGTCAGCCTCAATGTGTTGGGTGTTTCAACTGGTCGAACATTGGAGTGGTAAACTCGGACGCTCGTTTGGTCTTCTCGAACGATCATCCGATATTATAATTATCATAAAATGGATCCCCCCTAACGAGTGTATACACACGTCTCGAACTCTTCGGGGTGAATCGTTGGCAAACTCATTGCTAAACCGATGTAACGTAACATCGGCAATATTAACTCACGTCGATATACGGTCTGTTTGACAAAAGCGTGTACAGCTACATTTTTTCTTGGTAACCGTTAGAGAGTAGATTCAAATGCGAGTAGGTAGCGGGACTGTTCTACCAAGATGCTTTGTATAGAAAGCGTCAGTCGTCATCCGACCGTGATGACAGACGAACCGGTATTGTCCGAAAAAAATATCGAAAAAAGACTCACTCAAAGACGAAGCTTCTTCTTGGGCACGTTCTCTCATCAATCATACCTAGTCTACCCACACCAATAGACACCAACCAATAGTTGAAAGTATGCCTCGGAGATGCCCGACGATTATTAATAGTGGAGGCTACTCGACCACTTATTAATAATAAAGCATCACCGTTTATAGGATGTAGTGTGTGTGTATTGATTTTCGATGCCTCCTCCCAAATAGTTTTTGACTTTCGCCGTACACGCTCTTGTCAAACAGACTGTAGGGTAAGGAGGAGCATGTGATCTTTCAATCACGTTTTTTTTTACCTTCGGGTGCAAAAATAATGAAACTTCTCGTGTTACAGTCTCCTTGCGCCGCATGGCAACGGGCGATGGCGTGATGTGTTCACCTTCCCCATACCTCTCTTTTCGCCATTTGATGCACCCGCGCGCGGTGCTTAGTTTTCCAGATATTTCGATAACCCAACGTAACCGACTGCTCAACATGCCCCTCCCTACCCTAATTATCGTGATTATAGCACTGCGGCCGTTTAGTTGCATGTGTCCAAGTTACCGAAAAATACCTCATCAATGACAAATGGAGATACGAAGGCCATTTTCTCAGAAACCTCACGAACGTGACACGCGCCTCGGCAGAGGCGCCGTGTCACGTTCCGGTGCCGGTCTTCAACGGAGCTGCTTCCATATTTTCTACAACTCATTGTTTCCGGTCACTTTTCTCTCTCGCTTCTCTATTACCCAGATCTCAATGTTTCGTCACCTCGAATCAAGGAGTCAATTTATCGATGGGCTCTCTCATGCCTCAGTTTTTCTCCCGGTCGTGTGAAGATCGTCATCTGCGTCCACGCTTCTTCCGTCCGTTTATTCGTCGCTGGCTCGTTCTACCGGAATGAGTCAGGGAAAAAGGAAACGTGCTAACGAGGCCCGGTCAGCATTAATTGTAACATCCTCCGCTTGATGCTGCGCGCTGTGGTTGCTACGTACACACGTAGCGAAGAACTTCCGTCGCGCGAGAATCGCCTCGGGCCTCAAAACCCCGGAGAGGAAGCTGCCAAGACGACCTCAACGCCCACGATCACCGACAAAAGGGCTTGAACATTTTGATCGACTATATAGACTACCTACATATCTACACAGACTGACAAACATATATATATATATATATATATATATATATATATATATATATATATATATATGCGTGTGTGTTCGTTTTTTATGCTTCTCCTCTTCGAATTAAAACGAAACCGAGCCAGTGACTTACGAGCGATGAGAAAATGGCAGAGTCAACATGAGATGAACATCAAGCATAATAATATGGCAGCTTACATTAATTTTAATCCATATGCCAGTGGGAGAACAGATTGAAAGAGTTTTGTCTTCGTATAACGAACTGTTGCCAATCAATCTTGCGTCGTTTACTTGATATTCTACAGGTCATTTATTGCGTACATACGCTTTGGTGCGTAACATAATTAAATGTATTCATTGGTGAAAAAAGAGGCGGTTCATAGAGATGAATCCGATCAATGAGCCTGAGTCGTCTGTAAGAACATTAACGTTGTCTGCGGACATTCGGATGAGCTTCACAAGGGCTAATTTGTTAGTGACTTCATCGTCTGCGTGTTCACAGTGATAAGAGTAGAATTCGGAATTAACGGTAATAAAAAAACGACACGGCCAACGTTTTTTGTCTACAGCCATCAATCACACTCCCTGTGTCACAAGGAATAATTGCAAGTATTTTTTTTTCTATTAAGAACAGCTACACAGATGAAAGATAAACTACCCGTGCAGAAATTGTCGTAGGGACCTAATTGGATTCCAATACTTGTCCCTACTCTCTAAATAGGGTTTCAATGGGTCATCGCATTGGATCCCTATATTAAAACATCGCGCTCGTACATTTTAATCCTAAAGGATTCTCACATTATCGAACAAAATCCGATACGATTCTTGATAGATCTCATCGCATTGTGTATGCTCAATTTGCTAAACAATTGACGCTGTCTGTTGGAAAACAGCAAGAACTTATTGAACGTCAAATATGCAGATATAGAAAATAAGTGAATCTTGAGAACGTATAAATCTTATCTTACAAAAGTATAAATCGCTTCAAACAGTGTATCTTAAAACTTGGTTTGAATCACATCACCGGAAATCCACTTTAATTATCGTTTCTTATTTATTTTATTGCACTCTAACGCAATATCAATTAGAATGAATGCAGTAGAATTGATGCATCAAGAAACAGTGCAATATTCAATTGAATCCCAATCAGGACTTCCTATGTGCGGTGCCCTTAACAAATCCCTTAGAGATGTGAGTGCATCTTGGGACTTCCCGACAAATTTTTGCACGGAATTACGAAAGGATATGTTTTTTTTTTTTTGGGAGTTCCAATGAATTCCGGTTGAGAATGTCAAATAAAAAATTCTCACATGACGTCAATGGAGAAATAGGGATTGAAATCTACTTGGATTCCGATGTGGACTTCCTACATGCAGCGTCCCTATCAAATCCCAATAGGGATGTGGTAGGATCTGGGGACTACCCAACACATTTCTGCACGGGTATCAATAACACCATCCTGTAATAGACCATACCTTAAATCTGGAACGAATTTAATAATCCTTATTCTCATGGATATTCCAAAATCAAACATCCGTAGAATGAAAACATTTGTTCGCCAGAAACCACTAGGATTAATCGCTTTGAAAATAAATGAGCTTTATTCCCACTTTTCCTTTGATTTCTGCACCGGTGGATCGTCCAGAATACGCGGAAAATATTTCAACACGAGAATCCAATGTACCGAAAAACAAATGGAGCGCGTAATTACAGTAGAGTAGCTATAATAGAGAGAGAGAGTGAGAGAGAGAAAGAGAGAGAGAGAGAGAGAGAGAGAGAGAGAGAGAGAGAGAGAAAGAGAGAACGAAATTGCCTCAGCCGATCAAGCGCGCGAGGTCAGGGGTGCGAACGCCCCGGACTCAAATAGTGATCCATAAAATATTAGAGTCTACTCCGGTTGTAGTTTCCCGTGAATTCTACCGCAATACCCACGAGAGAAAGAATGAAGTAAATCTATTAGACTTCGCTGCGGGACTGGCACGCGTCTCAGTAAACATAGCTAGTCTCTCTTAAACCTATGTTTGACGTCACATCGTACACCACCCACAAATCAAATATTTACCTATTCCGCACCTCGATCGGACGGACTCGATATCGCGTGCTTGGCTCGGCCGAGACCAGGTAAGTCGAAGAGACAGGTCAATTTGGAAAACTACATTGATCAAACGATCGAAGATAACGCTCCACAATTGTGAGAAATTAATGATACGCAGATATATCAATTCGATCGAGTGGAAAGAAATTAATATGGGCTTTCGTAACGTTATGCTTGACGTTCATTTTATAATGGAACAGAAAAAGTATGATGATAAGAGTGTAGAATTTACGTACGAAATGCTTCCGAAGATTGAAAATGCATCCTTACTTCGTGTGTATCTCACTTTTATCATCATGTTTGGTGAGTTTCGGAATTTTGAATATCATTCCGTTCAAATTTGACGTATCAATTTATAATGCCAGCTGTTTCATTGTTATCCAATTTTTATTATCCATATTTTGGGGATATTTTTTTCAAGCTTCTGTTCCAGCAAATGACAACCAAACATTCAAATTCGAAATGAACTGTTCTGTATTACTCCGGAATGATTACCGAGTTATATGTGAATTCCTATTAATTGACTGAGGAAAAATGAATATTCGTGTACAATATTATATAGAAAACACAACAGACCCAAAACCCTGTTAACAAAGGGCTCGTTGCATCGTTAAACGTATATTTCAGGCTGGGTTCAAATTCCGAACTTTGAACGATCAGAACGCTCAAAATTCCGAATTTATTAGCTAGTGCTCAATACTTCTGTAAATTTATATTTCCCGAATTTTGTAAACAGAATTATCGTATAACCGAAAATAATAGTATACTAAGGAACTAAATGACAATAATCATGGGAATGACTGATAAAGCGTCGACATGAAAACACAGCACATAAAACAAGTATCAACTTCCCATAATTAGAGAGAGTCGACAGTTCCGAAAAATCGTAGTGTTAGAAATTCGAGTTCCTGAATGGCGAAGGTTTGTACACGGAAAAGTTCCGAAAATAAGAATATCGATAAGAGTCATCAATAGCTAAACATTCTTACATTATATGTTCACAATAAAACGTGAAGGATGATCAAAACTCTGACAAAATTCTACCACGAAAGATCAAAACTTCGAAAGAATACTACCCCGGAAGATCAAAACTTCGAAAGAATTTTACACGAAAGACCAAAACTCCGAAAATCTGAACACCGTCAAAACAAGTGGTGGTGCTGCCATCTAAATGCATTATGATAACTTGTTATCTGCTTTATGTGTGAGTTTTCGGAATTTTCAACGTTTTGAACGTTCTTTATCGGAATCTTACACTATCTAAACATCAGTTTTCGCAAACTGGATGATCGAAGCTATGTTTTCCGGAGTCCAAAACTTTCGTGAACCTGACGAATCGCTTATTAGCTTTTATTATATTAAACCTTTCTGATATAGCTCGTTTTTTCTATAATAAAAACTTCGGAATTTTGTGTCATGCTCAATATTACATATTCGGAGTTTTGTGTGCCGTATTACTGGTCGTTGAAATAAAGCATTGATCTTCTTCATACTATTTCTGAAAATTTTGTCGTATAAGAAATCATATTTGTATTCTTTTTCTATCGCTCCTCGTACCTCTACATCATTTACAGTCAGCTGTGTAGACTTTCGCCGGCATGATCTTTACGAAACTTGTAGTTTCGGAACATTAACATTTGGAATTTTAAACTGTCGGGGCATTCTAAGTTCGGAATTTAAACCCAGCCTATATTTATGGGTGTGAACGATGTTAAAGTTTGCATCAGCGGAATGCAATGACAATTCCTTTTTCATTTTTCCTTCTCCATTTTCTTTATCATGCAAAATCTTATCCAGCAAATTAGAGCCGTAGATTTCCAATCAGAATCCTAAAAAACGTTTCAGTGTTTTTCGTAGCCTAAATTTGCCAAAAAAAAAAAGTTCAAACTGCGGAACTTCGGTTGCGTTACAACGATGCAAACTTCAATATCATGTATGTGAAGACGTTGTGAATCGGAAAAAAAATCGTATAAAATTAAAAACAATAAAGAAGATAATTATTAGTATAAATTCTATGATTGCTAAGGAGCAAGTATAATAACGTGACAAAAAGGTGAAACTTTTGCATCGACCCAAAGCAATGCTATCCATTACGTGTATTCAAGAAGTTTGTCGTAACGCATCAACATCGTAGTCAAATTCAAAGCGCATCGACCCGCTTTCGGTTCGGTCGTCTGACGTTTATGCGGGTTCAAAATGACGGATACGGAGCACCTGTATAGCTGTAACGATAGACTTGGAAGAGATCATAATTTGCATACCCGCGGGGCAACGCCAGTTGCGACATTGGACACGGTGGAAAATTTGCCACGGCACATCGCGCTTCAATTTGATATGCGGCGATTCAACATATTCTCGTTCAAAAACAAAATTCAATCAATCGCCATAAGGAGTCAAGATTTGAATAAAGAGGTAAATAAAAATTATACTTCAAATGATGATTATGTACGGTGTGTAAAGTAAGCAGAGGCGAAAAATCACTACAGTTTTTTCTCTGGCGCCTCAAAACTCTTTGTACAGTTTTCCATCATTCCTGTTATAATAATCTCCCTGAATAAACGGACGTGTCGATTGGAACATCTTGGCTGAACTTATAGTTCATCAGCATCACGGACGAAAGGCCTATAATGAGTTGGATATAATTCTCAAAGTTTGGTCTGATAAAAAGGGTATATAGCTGCTAAGACTGGACTCGAAGAAGTTTTGCACCAAAAATGGATGGACCTAATAAGGTAAGTATGAATGTCAGTAGGCCGTCATAGTACGAGATTTCCCCGCCCTGCTTCAAGTCCTAACGTTTTGGCTTTGTAATGTTGGCTTGTATCACTTTGTTTGTTACTTCTGCGTGTAAGCATTTGGACGAATATCTTCGTTTATCGGCACATTCGCATCTTTGGGACCAACAATTTTGGTTGGTAAAAAGAAAATGAGTGCACGTTAAACTTGACGGAAGCCAAGATTACACGCCCTTTATATGAATCTTCTTTAACCCTTCGTGGTCACACTTCCAAATTCAATCGCGGTGGTCACACTTGGGTCGATTCTACCCAATCAGTTTTCAAAAAAGCATTGTGACCTAACTATCCGTCCGAAGTGGTTCAAAGAATTACGGAACATGCTTAGAACTTTCTAGATGATGTATGAAAAATTTATTTATAAGAAATAAAATGGCCACATGTTAGAAAAAAAATCATAAAGAGGTGAAAACGCAAAAAAGACATTTTTTCGCTGAAAAAATCATGGTTCCGTGAATTTCCAAGATTTTTACTTAAAATTTGGACCCGATACTCCTTAGATATGCTACTTTTGGGGAAAAAATAGTAGCATAGTGCGCGTTCCAAAAAAGGTATTTATTCCGACATGTGAAGAGAGTCAATTTTATGGCATGCGGATACTTCAAACTCCAGGTAAGATGGTGAATACAGTCCCATTCTAAACGAGGAACTATTATATATTTACGCTAAAAATTGATCGACGGTTCGATTCTACCCAGGGTAACTACGAAGGGTTAAGCAAGAATCTTTTTTAACTATGCAAATGTATATGAGGGTCGTGTGATCATGCACATTATTACTGAACAAGGAAATCTTGATATCCAATTTCGTACGATTTTCTCTTTCCTTTGATATTTGATATTCTCCGTTATTCATTAATTCCAGTAGCCGAACTTCCTACCAAATTCATTCCTTCATTTGAATGCACGCATTGAATTTTTCACTTTTTCTTTAGTTTTTATGTTTTTAATTTATTCACCGGTTTTTAAATAACTCTGATTGATAATCGTATACGTCTGTATGCGTTATTCGCAGCACACAAAAGAATTGTGTCTTTTTTTCACAATTATGACTTCACTGTGATAATGGTACCAGGAATCTTGAAAGAGAAAATATATTCTGAAATTCGATTCTCGTGTATCCCAAAAGCGTCTTCACTAATAATAAAATACGAGCTTTATATTGTATTAAAATGATGCCCGAGAGTACTTACAACAAGAATACGCAAAAAAATGCATACTATTTATGTTTATTCTCATATGCTTGATTTAATTCTCATGAAAAACTACACTCAAGAAATAATTGTATAATCAAACAGAAAAGCAAGCAGTAAAAAAAAAATAACATCGTAGAAACATCAATCAGTTGTAAGAATGAAAATGTGATTAGTAATTCATATATTTAGCTACGAATTTATCTTCACAAAAAGTTCAAAAATATGTGAAAACATTATTGCAAGAATGCTTTTTTTTATTCGAACATTTTCGTGTTCTTCAATTTTCTTTTCGGATTCAAAGAGTATTTTCTTTTCGGAGTCAAAGCGTATGTAATGAGTTTGGCGATGCGATATCTTCATCCACAAAAATCCTCGTCGATTGTAGGTATCACCATTGACGCGTTTGGGTGTAGCTTCACACAGAGTCGATATGTGTAAAACGACCGTCGCTTTTCAACGTAGCTCCATCGACCTAATCGATATCCAGCGAGCTTCGTCGATTCTCCCGATCAGCTCCGGAGAGCCTTTCCGCGTATACAACGCCATCACACTTGCGATGCACTAGAATATATATATATATATATATATATATATATTTATATACGTGTCTGTGTGGTAAAAGTAAGGGCACAAACTCTAGTCGATTGGATGAGGTGAACTACTCTCGCGGCTTCACTAACGCATAGTGGAAACATCTCAACCCGATCATTTTGTCGTCGTCGCGTACCTCCGGTATCAAGGTATATTACATTGTTATATGTGTTCACTACGGATAGTGCACCAGCTGTTGGCTCATTTATTTCCAAGAACATGCGAGTATTTCGCAGGTCTTATGGCGATACTTAATTTCATTTTATAATCCTGGTGAAGGCGTATTCAATGCTGTACTAGGTTGTATAGCGTATGCATGAATTGCATTCTGATTAGTTATTGAGAGGAAAGGTATGGGGAAAAAAAGCAACTACTTTACATGTTCCTATGGCAGACTAAAGTGGCCGATTCTTTCTAAGGAAAAAGGACCTTTGTGGTGTACCAGTGTTGGGCGTTAATCAATTAAATATTCAATCGGCGCATTAATTTACTAAAAAAGTAATTGCAATTGATTTAATTGCCATTAACACTAATTGCAATTAACTATTAATTGCATGTTGCAATTAATTTATTTGGATTAATTTATGTTAATTGCAACTCGCAATTAAAACAATTGCAATTAACTTTTTAAATTGTTATAAGAAACATTTGAAACTAACAATTAACCTATTTAACTTTACAGATATCAGATACGACGTGTTTATTTGGGTTTTGTAGGCTAACGCAGCGCACAGTATTCTCGCCTCTCGCTCCCACATATTTGTTCTGACGCCACTCCGCGCCTTATACAATAATCAGTTTTAATTGTTAGTTTTTAATCAAATACATCAAAAAGATTGAAAATTGATTAGTTTTTAATTGCTAATCGTGAGTTTTCACAATTACAATTAATTAAATGTTAATTATTATAGTCGTGATTAACAATTAATTAAGTTAATCCTTAGGTACCCTAGCAATTAAATTTTGCCCAACACTGTGCTGTACTTATGCTTTGAGGCTGAAGATTTTTAACCCTTTATATCATCGTGTGACTGTTCTGTAACAAACCATCAAAATCCTCACACAATCCTATATTGACATTCAACGTTTTTTTTTAAACAATATCACATGACGGCTAGAATCTGCTCTATGCCTTTTTAGTGCAATTCAGGCAAACTAGATGGCGTTTGTTGGACAAAAATTTGTTCGAAGTTCACTTGTCGCAAGATTGCAAGATTCGAGTGTGCGTAAGGTTTGCAAAAGTCGAAAAAAATATGAAAATCACAAACGCTGTGTAAAAAATGTGTAAAAATTGTGCTGCAACAAGCAAAACAACTGATTCAAAGCATTTCATAAATCACGAAGGAATGTTACGACATAATGTAACATGTCTGTCACACTCGCATTATTGCTTTATAACTAGCCCACCAATCAAATGTTTCGAAAACTAAATACGTGTTTTTTGTTAAATTTATTAAAACCTACTATAGAGTCAATTATTTTTAAATATTTACGTTATCAAGGATTACTTCATACCGATTTTTTGTCGAAAAGAATCGACTCAAATTCTTAGGTTTCCAATCGTCACCATCGAGCTGTGCTATTCGCAATTATATAGATGATCGGATAACGTTTTTGTAGGTCACTTTTCTTTGGGAAACATTTCAATTCTTGAAACGGGTACATTTTTCAGATTCAATATAAATCCTCATATACGTATATGTACACGTACGTAGTACCGTTATAACCGGAAAAAATCCCCCGATAACCCCGAAAAGCGAAAATAAGATTTCATGACGAGCATCAGTCGTCGTGAAAGAAGGATTTCTATAAGATAAAATTCAAGGGAAAAGACTCGGCGAGAGAGGATATATATATATATATAATCTCTCGAGCATAAATGAAACTCGTCCTTTACGACTAGACGTGGCCTTCGATATATTTCCAGCGAGCTTTGGATCCCAAGAGCATCACTTACTGTGGTAAATAGCGGTCGCAGCGCCTCTGCTACTATGACGAAGACGATGAGCTGTGAACTATTTTAATGGGTTGCCATAAATGTGACGTGTGAAAGGGTCGAGATATCGATCTTTTCGCGACCTAGTGCGCAGCACACATGCAGAACATGCGAGCTCAATTCGGTGGCTGGAAGATTGCAAAAAATCGACAACATGTAGCGAATATTAGTGAATCAAATTAATTTTTTTTATTCGTGGTTTTCCCACAATGAATACTGAATATTCTCACGATACACTCTTCGTCGCGATATACCTTTCATGTATAGAAAAGATTAATCCACCAATCAGTTTTTTTTTCATGAACGTCTAAAAGCTTTACGGGTCACAAATAACTCAAACGAGGATTATTTTTTTCACCCGCGGGCCAACTTGGATTTTCCTCAGGACATCGCGGGGAAACTTTCGTTGATTTATGTAGCCGAACCGGCAAAATACTCGGAATGATATTCTGCTTCTTTTATAAGTTTCAATGCCAATTAAAACTTCAGAACGAATGAAAGGCCGCATACGTTTATGTATAAAAAAAAAAATTCTTACGCGGTAGAGCTTAATCCAACTCGGTTCTTTGGAAAAAGAATCGTATCAAACCGAATTGGGCCATTTAGGAAACGTTACACTCTTGAAGAATCACAAGACCGAAGTCAGCGGGCGATACTACGTTTCATTTTAAGGTATTCCTTTTGCGAAGGGCTGTATTTTGCGGACGCAAAAGCAGGGCCCTTTTGAATCATTAGTACATTACAGTGGCGCTTAATAAAAATAATTATACCAACCAATGAACTGGAATGAAAAACTTTCCCATATAATTTTGTAGATTTAGACATTTTTACGTTTTCTCTGAAAAGTCGCGGTTACGAAAATTCTTCTACTAGTCACATTTTTCAAAGTTTTAACATTAATATTTTCCTGAAACATTCGATGACCCCCTGTTTTTATTGTCACGAAATCTTCCGAATTTTTTACATACTTAGCGCAGTTCAAGTCAACATCTAGAGTTACTTAGTACATAAGTTATTAAATAGAAATGTGGCCAGCATGTCATCTCCATAAAGGGCTGCATAAATTGGACAATTTTTGAAGTCGTCATTTTTTGTTAAAGAATCGGGATGTATTTTTACTCAATTGTAAGTGAAAATTGGTTAATTGTTAAATGTTCGGATTCGTGACACCTTGAAGCATGCACAGCGTGCTTTCGAAAAATTTCAAATAACTCATGGATCTTCATCGCGCATGTAGGAATCTCACGAAGTGATGTAACCATCGTTGGTTCAATATGAAATGACCCATACGCATAGCGCTTACACCTCGCGAACTTCTCGAGACATGGATCACATGGCTTAAGGGTCGGAGAAGCCAACGGAAAACCCCGAGCTATTATCGACGTCCGCCATATCCTAACACAAATAATCCATGAATGGCTAAGACGCCTTGGAACGCGGCCTAATATAGGGTTATATTCAATCGTATTACTAAAGCCCTCTAAATCGTATATGATGTCTTATAAATATATTATTATCTCGGGGGAATCTCTTGGAAATCTGTGGTATGAGTAACCTTGTAGCCGTTCCGGAATAGAAGAGCTACACCATAGCCACATGCGAGTCCCACAATAAGATTAAAACGTGAATAATAACATAGGGTAAGGGTCTGAAACGTGCCACAAGTATGATTTCGCGATCTATCTCAAGCCTCTTGATTTTTATCTATGAACACCTGAAAGACACCAAAAGAAAAAGTTTTATGGGAGCATCTTTCATTCGGATAAGTGAAGATTCGTCTAGAAGTATCAAAGAGATAATGAAGCAGCCGCAAATAAGAACCAGTTTCAACTGTGGCGTTATGTGTAACAATGTACAAACGGTATTTATGCGAGAAACGGTAAAGCGATCCAATCACTATTGTAAAAAACGTTACGCCCCGTACTGAAATTTCTCAGGGATACCTAAGTTCCGATCGGAACCCGATCGGGATGTGATATGGACTCCCTAGAAGGGGTATCGTCATCGGAATCTAGAAGGTGCCCACTACGTATTTCAAATACGTATTAAATACATTTTTCTTAGCAAAATGAATACATATTTTCTTAGTTCGAACAATCTCTATTTAATTTAAATATGATTAATTAGAATAAATAACCTATATCAATTTTCTCCAGAAAACATAAGTCTTTCAAGGTCTATATATTGTTTTTTTCGAAATTTTTTATTAAATGTAAACATTTTTGTCCGAAATTCTGTTATTGAAATATATAAATTTTGACAGTTATACTGTAGCACCAATTTTTACCTAATCGTTTTTCAGATCCTTGAATAAATGATTTCAGAAAACGTCCAACGTCTCCAGCTGATACGGATCGGTATCTCCTGGTGATTTTTACATTCATCCCTGGGATCCGATTCGATATCGAACTAGATCTTGTTCTAGAAGTTCGGGATTCTAGCCTGGATCCTATGCAAAGTTTCTATTTGGATTCTGACTAGAGTCCTCAATAGATCAGGATTAGGATTCTGGCTGGAAACCGATTTGCGAGCGTTACAGTTCGCTCCCGGATCCGATACGATATCCTACTGGATCCTGATTGAGAAACCAGGATCCTAGTCTGAATTGGACTTTATCCATGAAAATATTTCTGCACGGGGCTGCGCGCGTAGATTGCGATCAATGTAAAATCTTGGGTTGTCTGATCTCGTCTGGACACACGTTACAAATGCTTTACACCAGTAGAACAACGCGCAAACTTTTCCAGTGTAACAGCAGAAACTTCGTCCGTTTCGGTTGTTCGTCAATTTTGTCGAGCACATACGTCCGCTCTCGTATCACGAACATGACGAGTGTTGGTTGCTCGGGAAAAAGCTTTCAATTATACGTAATTGATGTATCCACGTGGAGTCATAACCGGGTGCTTGGCCAATACTGTACACGTCCCATAATCGTGGTTGTGTTAAGGTAAATGGCGTTATGACCGAAACGGAATAGGTAAATGTATGTGTGTGCGTGTGTGTGTTACACATTGAATACGAGCGTCAAAGTGTTGGCGGAACGTACATGGGCTGGTAAACGTCGAGCACACATCGTTGTCGAGATAAGCATTAAGATTGTCTCACGTACTGCATACGTATACACCTGTTATATCCGCTTGAAAAGTCGATTTCGAGCATCACGTGCGACCAATCGAACCGAGCAACATTCCCATTATGTGACGTATACGAAGCTGTAACAGCGGAAGTTGTAGCGCATACCGGTACATTATACATGCATGATGTTACGAGCACTCGATGGATCTCCACATGACTGCTGACGTAGCATAAATCTTGATGACAATAAAGCTCCACCGTACGGAAGTTTCGCGTGACCACGCTGAGAGAAAAAGTATGGTATTTTCAACCATACTTTAACCATATTTGATATTTTCCTAAGGGGACAATAATACTTTATAGCCATAGTTACTGCCAAAAAATATAGAATTGCTTAATTATATTTTAGTAGTGGTATAAATTATGCACATATTTTAACCGCAACCATCAATCTCACAAGCACATGTTGATTGTTTAATGTTATATAATACAGTAGTAAAATATATATACATTGGAAAAAAACATTGCTTGTGATTTGCGATGATGTTCATACCCGTGTGGAAATTAAAATCGGGCTTTGATCGGGCTCATCTTAATTTTCCCTAACTTTATCAAGGTCCTAGTCTGAAAGCCTCACATGGGCCATCAGTGGCAGGTCACACTTTGCGACCGAGGGCCATTGAAGGCAAAATAACCAGGGCCTTTGAAATTGCCACAACGGTGCCTCATAAAAATTATTGCAGCCATATACGTAAGTGCGTGTGTGTGCACTGTGAAAAAGAAATGTGTTATTTCAATACATTTGAGGCTTAGAATTCTGTCACACGTTTCGTCCCGCGTTGTTCCAATGAACGAACTGCATCGTGTTGGTTCAAGGCATCATAGCTCGTCTACTAAACGCACAGTTTTATTATTATATTTAATCGATCTCGATAATCATTATGCCACAAATTCTTTAGTCAAGCAATTTATACTGATTTCCTCTATAATAGCAAAGTCTGGTAGTATTGGGGAAATCGCTACTAGGGAATCTATAAATACACGCCTTAAAGGCCCATACTTGGCCTCTGTACGTGGACAACCTTTTAGTCAACCTACCTACCCTACCATTATCTAATAGGGGCCCGGTCCGGCTCTTTTACGGGAAACCCTACTATGGAGTCCACAAACAATCCCTTGAAACCCACTAATTGTATTAGGGATGCCCTGCCAATTTTCCGCACGGGTAGTAATTTGTACCATATTATATGATACTACAAAAGCAGAATGTGAACTATAAGAAGAAATGTTGAACTGATATCCTATTTTTGCAATGCCACAACCATACTATGTAACAGTTTATAAAAACGTGTAGTTATTAAAACTACTAAGCCGTGCTTGCTCCAACAGCAAATGATTTACGTTTTCGCTATAAGTAAACATTACCATGATTTTTTTCGTATAGCCACTTTTCATAAGGTTTTTTAGCAAATTATACTCTACAACCGTTAATGTTAACCATATAAATTGTACAAAGTTAAATAAAATAGTAAAAGTTTGACCTAAACAAAAACACTGAATTAACTCTTTAATGTCAAGCCTTTTACAATAGTTAATGATTATTTCGGAAATAATATATAGTCAAACTCGCCACGCAAACGGCATGTTAAGATATACTTTTCGCTTACAGTTGTGTTAACCATATTATGATTATGGTGTCAATAAACTATAGGGAATTTTCACTATTCGTCCTTACATCACGGGCGTTTATTGTTAATATCATGAACTTTTCTCTCTGTGCAGCTTTCAAAATGAAAAGTTTGTCTCGTTTCGTCGTTTTCTTTCCTTTTCTCCCACGTTCTATTTCATTTGTATCCGTGAAACTTTGTCGCCGAATTTCAGCGAGATTATCACCAGGGAAAACTAATCGAACGATAAATTACGTCAGGAATTGTTTAGTTATATGTCGATAGTTAGTGTACAGCTCGCGGCGCACCAGCCACTTTGAAGTTGGCTAAGAAAAGGACGAGGTAATAACGCGTAACAAGATAGGGTTGTGCTATATCATAAAGTGAACAGGGAAGAAGATTCGTGCTGAACAGAGACGGACACTTTCTGAACGAGCTGCCTTAATTAAGTTGAAACTCGACTCGGTGAAATCGCCTTCAAGCTGCGACCTAACTTTGGGACCTTCGACCCTTGCTCATTTCCAAAATGTTGCTATTTCTCCTATGTCTGCCTGGGTTTTCCTGCCTTGCGTTGTATTTCATACTGTATTGATGCGAGGACAGCGTTCAAGATAGCGCCAAGAATACCGTATAGATATATCTGTTTACCACGAAGAAATCATAAACTCATCGATGTTACCCGCGCAGAAATTTTTTAGGGAATCCCCAGATCCTATCACATCCCTATAGGAATTTGATAGGGACGCCGCTCGTAGAGAGTCCACATTAGAATCCAAATAGATTCCGCACTCTTTCCAGATTGACGTCATTTGAGAATATTTCATTTATAATTCTCAAACGGAATTTGGTGAATCTCCAAAAAAAAATAACCTTTCGTGATCCCGTGCACAAATTTGTTGGAGAGTCCCAAGATAGACCTACATCTATAGAGATGTGGGTGCATCTCAGGGACACGGTACATGGGGGTCCTCATTGGGATCTAATTGGATTCTGCACGTTTCCCCGATGAACGCCGTTTGAGAATTCCCACCACATTCAAATCGAAAATATGTGTACGTGTGTAGTGATATTATGTCGAAGTACAGTAAAATGAATAACAAATGATAGTTACAGTGGATTTTTAGTGGCATGATTCAAATCGATTTTCAAGATATATTATACTTTTTTTAACATAGTAGTCTCGCCAAGGCGTTTTTCGATAAATTTTAAAAAAATTTTAAGGTCTCATTCAGGGCACTATTAAATGATTACCTGAAAAATTTCAAAAGGATTCACCGTTCCGTTTTCGAGATATTGGCAATCAAAGATTTCATGGTTTTACACGTGTTCTTATGGAGAGCAGTGGAAAATTTCACATTTTACGCAACAACTTCGAAACTTTTCTACAGATTTTTTTCTTTGTAATTCTCAATTACAGAGGAACAGTGGGTAAAAAAATCATGAAGTTTAACCGTCTAGTTTCAGAGATATAGCAATTTAAATTAAGCAATGTCTAGCGACGCTAGCGCCACGAAGCGACTGGAGCAGACTAGAACTAGATTACAGTAGTGTGTGCATATCCGTATACGCACAGTATCTACATATTAGTAGCCGGAATGGATAGTCTGATAAAAAATGAGGGTTAGGTAAACATTATATTAGGCGTTTTCATAATTACTTTATAAGTTTTTACATCCCGATAAGATGTACAACCTACATAATAAGAATATTTCGCAATATTTCGAAGCTTTTTAACGTGATTGTGGTGAGACTACTACCTTAAGCGATTTATACTTTTTTAGAGTAAAATTTACATATTTTTAAAACTCACTCATTTTGTACATCTATATATTTTGTTTGAAATATTTGACATACCCAATGCGATGGGATTAAACAAGCGGTCCATGGGAGTCCTTTAGGATTTAGATTGGATTTGTGCATTGGATTCCAATGGAAAATCCCGATTAGAATCCAAGGTACGAGCGTGACGTTTTACTGTAGTTATCCAATACGATGACTCATTGGTTCCCTAACAGAAAATGGGGACAAGTCTGGGAATCCAATTGGATACCTACGTAAATTTCTGCACGGGTGTATCCAAGAAATATTCGATCATCGGAAATGATGACAATCTGATAATTCCACTGAAGTTTTACGGATAACTTCGCTATAAACTATCCTACCAGTTGTTCGATAGTAGTCATAGACTGGACGTTCTTCGAATGAGTTTGCTGCGTGTCGAATTTTGTGTCTGCATACCTAATTGCGAGAGGGTTGAGCAAAGCGATAACAGAACTGATCGTACCACGTTATGGTGCAATGGTGTGGTAGAACTGTCATGTCCATATGGATCACGAGCCAAAATGGTAACCTCCGTGAGGCACGCGTCACTTTGGAATTTGTGGGAATATATTCGAGAACATGGATATCCTCTAACACAACTACGCAAATACCGCACAAGCATTATAGTCCGCTTTGATGGGTATCCCATCGCCCGCAACAATGCAAAGCGTGCACCGTCGGCATGATAATCGTCAACGATGCGTTGATTAAACATCGTATCGATTTTCGTGCTCTAGCATTTAGAAGATTCATCAGTCACGGGATGACGGGAAAAATATTAATATATAGATATGCCATGCGGCTATACCTTCGACGCTGCGGAAAACCAAAACAAGCCTATCGATGGGGGAACTCACAGGAAGCGTGCTCATGTTAGTTGTTGCTAACCCAAAAGGACTCAGAGTAATGAATTGGTTCTATTATTAGTTCTGGCCTGATGGACCAATGGAACGATGCTTATACGTAATGGAAGTGGGCCTGGTGACCAGCAGAAAAATAAAGCAAATGAGGTCAGGCTTTCTGCTTATTGTAGAATAGACAGAGAAACGTAGCCAATTTCCTCAAGGGGTTGGAATTCCTTGGCACTCAAAAAAATTGGTATAAAAATATAAAACATTTTGACGCGACTATTAATTATATAAAATAATTTTTATTTTTTAGTTATACATTATAGCTTAATAAAGAAATTTAAAAAAAAACTAATTAGAGAAATAAAAAAATGGCGGAGATATAAGTCATCCAGTGGGACCCTCTTTTCAAACTCGTGGACCAAATATACTGAGATCTACTCCACCGATTTTTATGAAATTTATACCATATATTCTTTATAATATTATCTAGGATCCAGCATAAAATTTTTATGGTTGAATACCGCGTTTGATTTTCATTAGTTTTTAGAACTCAACATTTTGTTGGTAAATATCAGTTTCTTTTCAAACAGCTGGCATTTCTACAAGAAAAATGTTAACATTTTTTTGACTATGCTACACTTTAGCTATTACCTGTATTAACAAGAAATTTTTATTTTTTATTTTTCAGACGATGCCTGACAGAGAAAAAAAATTCACCATCGGCGAGGATTTTCAAAAGAGAGTCCTACTAGACGACATATATCTGCGTCATTTTTTAATGAATAACAAAACTCACCCAAACGGTTTTTCTTATCCTCATTAGAGATTCACGATCTTAATATTAAAAAAAATTATAGATCCCGATAAAAATGAAGAAATGAAAAAAAAATAGAAATTAACTTTCGTTGCACTTCAACGATGCAAACTTCAACGCCATATAGATTATTAGACAATGTTACGGTTGTTCGTTTTTCGTGATAGCATGCACTGTAATGTAATTATCAGTGAACGTGTCGTTACTAATCTGACGAGAGCGATCAGTGGATATCCTTAATCAATGGGAGGTAATTAGCAATTACGCCGCGGTGATTTCATTAAAGGAATGTAATTGGATTGTCGAATGGTGCTTGCTGACAAGCTGTGAAAGGACAGCGGTCTCTCACAGTCGCTTCCTCTCATTAATCGAAGTAGATACATCTCATGGCTTTAAAGCGATAATAGTATTTTGCTCAAATTTATTTGTTCACTCCACCTGTACTTCCATCCTCGCTTCCCCTCTCACTCTCTCTCTCCGTATACTAACCAGTATGATGGCTATGGCATTACGATTTTGACTCTGCAATCTGTAAATATATATATATATATATATTTTTTTTTAATTTCCTCACTTCCAATGTATGCCCTTGCGAGTTTTTACGTATTACCCTTCCCAATTTCCCCAACCCCTTTCCTATCGCTCCCTACCCGCACTTCCCTAATCAAACCTAACTGCAATCCGTAAATATTATGCAGGAAATTAAATCGGGCGTAATCCAAAATATGACAAGCACGCAGATAGTGTATTCTTGCGCAAATATCCGTAATCCTGATTTATAAAACGAGTTGTACGCACGTATATACGCTTTGTGACTACTCTTTTGGAAACATAGTCGAGGACCCAGAACTGTATGCTTAGTCTCGATCTACCGGATTAGCATCGCGAAGCTGATAAACGGCACACAGTCACTGCGTCAAAAGTAGTATAGTACCCCTCTATAAATTATTATCACAAATGTTGTTTATATGATTAGCTGATATTCGCAGTTCCCAGTTCTTACAATCCACTAGTAGCACGATGTTGAAGTTTGCATTGTTAGAATGCAACGAAAATAATTTAAAAAAATGTATTTCCTCAAATCGTTCATCATTCAAAATCTCATTCACCAAATTTGGGCTTCAGATTCCTTGCAACGATCCTAAAAAAACATATGAGTGTTTTTCGTAGTGCATATTTGCCAAAAAACAGATCAGGCTACTGAAATTACGTTGCATTTCGATGGAAACTTCAATATCATCTAGTAGTCTTTTCGCTAAAGCCAGGAGTTACTCCTTCAATAGGCTTGGTTTTCAAAACTGGATTTCTAAATTTAGTGTTACCTACTGCATCCGCTGCCAAAGCCGGAATGAGACACGACGCCTGTCACGTTGCGTTGAAGATGGTTCCGAGGAGTTTCCTCTTTCTTCAAATACAATGCATTCCATATCAGCCACCGAAAAAAAACGACAGCTACATTTTGATATACTTTGGCAGCGGAGTAGTGTCAGTATGCAACAGTATCAAGTCTTGCATCCTCATACACGTTGACCCCTCTGCATCCCTGTCCTATAATCTTGAACAAGTTTCACAAGAGATGCATTCAACTGGGGCCTCCCACAATCGTTCTATTGTTGACAAGGCCACATTAATCTTCCTTTTGCAGTAACTAATTGATCTGCTTGCATCACGCCGGCTCCGTACATGAGTGGCTTAGTTTATCGAAATTCGACTTGATCGATTAAATTTGTGTACCATGGATTGGGGTTACTTTGATCAATTTTGGAATGAAAATCAATATACCTCTTTAAATAATATCGTAAAAAAATTGTTTAAAATGGGAACATCAACTTTTATTAGTCTTTTTATCTTCCAAATAACAATAAAAAATATTAACAAAATAGATAAGAAAAAAATATCAAAGTTATACTGAGAGTGGGGTTACTTTGATACCGGCCTTTTTCTTAATGAGAATCGGAAGTTAAGTGATGTAAATAAAGTAAAATAAAAGAAGAAGGAGCATTCTTCCTAAAGAAGAAAAAAAAAGGTCTATGGGATCGAAAGTTACAACGATTTTTGTTGTTTTGGGGTTATTTTGATCGATTGATAAAAAGCAAGTTGTAAGGTAGGTAACATACTTTTGTCTACCTAGGTAATCTAAATCACAAAAAGAGATCAAATTGTTCATTAGAAACATTTCTTAACCTACAATTCTGCAACATTAATATCAAATGGGAATTCAACATAATCATTTTTATCGATAGGTTTCGGCACGAATGATACTATATCAATGTTATCGATTTGAGATATATCTCCTTTAATTCTCTTGAATCTTGTTTTACTTCCAGCTGATTTAAGACCTTCCACTAGTGGAGGGTCCAATTCCATTGTTGGACAAACGTACATGTACATTTTTTTGCCACGACTGAGAATATTGAGAATACTCCGAGACCGGCAATAAAGATAATACGTGGGGTGAAATTGATCAATGATCAATGGTACCCCATCGAAGCGATCAAAGACACCCCAACGAAACAACTACCGCCCATAAAATATGTTTTTGAGGATATGCCACACAACAAAGCATAATGGTGTAGCTCAATAAACATCTGACAAGGTGATTTTTACCAAAAACATGTCATTGCAACCCTCAACTTGTTATTTTTTAAGTTATTCGAGCATAAAGAATAGTTTAAATACATTACTTACATTTTTTTATGTTTTCACGGTCACTTAAACCCATACGTTCGTGCTGCGTCTGAGTGATGACATAAAGACACACTCAGGCTTGCCAACCGTAAAAAAAAATAACTTTCGATCACCTTCAGGAACTTCATAATTTGAATTTAAAAATAAAACAAAGTTTTTACCAAAGCAACCTCACGAATCAAAGTAACCCCAATCCACGGTACTTGTCTCGTTGGACGTATCCGAGAATGCGAACCACACATAATCGTGAATTCGCTTGGATCTGCCATGTACGGATGATCGACACATTTCGAGGTCGTTCAGGGCCAACCTTGGGCAATCTATATAGGAATATTCGCGCGAGATCAAACGAAACTGCGTCCACGTGAACGCCACGTGTCTCGCGTACAACATATATACCTCAATGAGCTACGTGTTCCTTTCTTTCACCATACTGCGATGAGGCAAAGCCGCGGGAATATATATTATTTCATGTTGCTGACGCTATATGATGCGCTGCTCGACGAAAGAAAACAAACACTCGTTAACGAGTCGCATCAGGGCAGATTGAAGAGATTTCCTGCCGCGAGCGGCGCTCATATACCCTTCTGCATTGGGCCCCAGTGTACGCCACTCGTCAGTGCCCTCGGTTGGACCTCGGCCCTCGACCGGGCATGGCAGAGGTTAATTTATCGAATTAAGCTTGTGTACAATTGTGTTACGAGTTCGAGTCACGAAGACTTTCATCGCTACTGCGACTACAAATATATGAGATCGCTTGGTACGTTTCTTCCTGCTTGCTAGCAACGATTTTCACTGTAAATCGCTGCCACTGCATTCAACACTTTAAAAAACAAAAAACCCCGAGATTGCTTAGACACTACCTCGTTTGCCAAACAGGCAGAGAAGCCGTATTTATTATTGGATGCTTTGAAGTTTTTACAATAGGAATTTTTATGCATTTTACAGTGACCTCAAGAGCTGTACAACTTTTACTTCCATCTGTCAAAACCATCAGCAGTCGCGAGAGAGATATACGAATCACGAAGCAGCTTGGAATGTTTTTTTGTTTCCATTCGCGCACTTTACTTCTCTCGAGTGCAAACATTTCTTCGTGCGCGAACAATCGGACGAGAATAAACCCGATTGAGTGATGCGTGAAAACGTACGAATTTTTCAGCTCGAAAGTATTCCGTAAAAGCACAGAATTCCATAGGTCTTTGTGCTCTATGCAAAACGTGCTCGTGTGCGAAACTTTTGCGGAAAAACGACTCTCACTGGAGTCATGTCCGTTTCTCATAGTTTGCATTGGTTCCCATTGTATTTTCGAAATTTGTATTCACTGCTGTATACGTGTAAACGCAGCATGCACGTACATTAGAATGGGGAGTGATAAATATGTATTGTGTTCGCGGATGAAAAATTTAAATTGTGAAATGCATCTATATTAAAATATATAAAAAGATGTATGTATATGATTCATTATAAAGCGCAAATATTATATTGCTCTAAATTATTTTAAGGCAAGATAGGAGTTATAACTTTCTGAGAAACATAAAAATGTGTCGTAAGCGAAAGTGAAAAATTCTAAATTCATATTAATCGTATCACTAAAACAGTCTGTACGGCGTTATTCGATAAGTGCATTGTTTTTAGCGTTACTCGTGTGGAAATTTCTTGGGGAATCCACAGATTCTACCACAACTTCAAAGAATTTAATAGAGGGAGGTCGCACGTAGGAATTCCACATTGGAATCCAAGTACATTCCGCGCTATTTTTCAGTTGGCGTTGTTTGAGAATTTTTCATTTGACATTGTCAACCGGAGTTTGTTGGATCTCTCCAAAAAAAAAAATATCCTTTCGTCATCCTGTGCACAAATTTGTTGCGGAGTGCCAAAATGGGCCCACATTTCTATAGGGAGTCCTTATGAGCACTGCATATACGGAGTCCTCATTGGGATCCAATTGGAATCTGAACTGTTTCCTGATGAGCGCCGGGATCTGATGCGATGACCCATTGGATCCCTATCAGAAAGTTGGAACAGTTATGGGAATCCAATTGGATACCCACGACAAGTTCTGCACGAGTAGTGATCATAAGTCCGCCGACATACAAGTAGTGATAAATCGAGCTGAGGAACATTTATTCATTCATATCAAACTTTGTCGATGCCATGGTCACGATGGTCTTGAAGTTTGCATCGTTGGAATGCAACGAAAATTCTTTTTTCATATTTTTATTTCCTCGTTTAAATTATTTTACAAATGATTTTCTTACAGATAAAAATTATAAATCTCTAAATAAGCGATTTAAAAAATGATTTATGAATTTTCGTAACGAATATTAGCCACGAGAAATTCGAGCAATTGAAAAATAATCATTTTCGTTGCGTTCCAACGATGCAAACTTCAGTCTTATTAGTCACAACAGTTGTGGAATGTTACCAAGAGCTTACATTACACATATTAAATCCGTAAATTTACGTGTTTCGGGTATATCGAAGGGTTGGGCAAGTAATCAAGAAGGGTTGAAAATAGAGAGGGACACTACCATCTCCAATGATTGGGTCGATTTGAAAGCTTAGCTCGTGCCGGTACCTCGTTACAGGCCAACTTATCCGTAAGGAACCACCGGCGTCTAATTAGGAAACGCTTCTCTATATGTCCTACCCGGATAATATCCAAAGAGCATTACCAGACGCTTCACCAAAAGGATGGTACGATGGGAAAAGCGAACCCTTTTGTGGATAGCGTTCTTACGAGTCAACTACCCGAAACGATAAACTACTCCCCACAGCATAACGTGACGTTCTCGTATAATGGTAATGGAAAGCATTATAATGCGATATCATTTTCACGGTTATCGGTGCATCATTGAACACGCATATTGATTGCACTTGAAGATCAATCAAATTTTCTCTATGGACTTTAGGGGCTAGTAAAACTGCGGTTTTATTTCGCACATCGCCGGAAAATCGAGAATCAAACGCGGAACTCCACTTTGTAGGGAGCTAGCCAAACTTGGCAGTGTGTTAAACTTTTTCAATTCTACTTCGGTGGGTCGAAAAATCGTCGATTTTCATTATATGCATTGCAGAAAAAACTATGAAAGACGAATACATTTTGCACACATTTAAATGTATTATTACTGAGCAACTCAAATTGTTGTACATGATCAAAATTATGGTCACGCGAATGGAAGTTGCGCTGCGGAGGTCCTTGACTCTCTGGAAATTATTTGAAATACAAAAATTAAAGAGACTCGTAATCTGTACAAGTTTGCTCATAATGTAAACTACAATGAGAATTTTGTGTAAACTTTTATGTTAACATTGATGAGTGATATACAAAACAGGTAAAACAAAAATTGTGTTCGTTGTTTTCTTCACAAAAAAGTTTTTTCAACCTAATTATAATTATAGCTTAGTTTATCGGAAGAAGGAGTTGCTAACAATTTACGCCCGAATAAAAAGCTTCTTTAAGAAGGCATTTAAAGTTTAAAGAACTAGCAAGTATACAAAATCAAACAATTTGTATGTACACCTAGACGCAAGATTTCGAATTCCCATTTGAGTTTTCTCCATAAACTCTCTAGACATCGATTTATTATAATACAATAGAAAAAAGGACAATATCGATTTTTATCAACCCAACAGAGTAGGTTAACCTCCCTAGCGAAGCTTACGCACTAACGGGCAGTTATTCTGACTTGAAGAGATAACTTTGCAGGTTGGCTAATAATATGACTGTTAGTAAAGCTTTTCGCTAGTAGATATAACAGCGGCTTGTTTTTCATAATTATCTGGAAAATCACGCTCTCCATACAAATGCAGCCTGGCTCAAAGGAACATGAATCTTCGAAAGGAAACCAGTGTACATGCCACGAAATCTTGTACGTGAGTTGCAGCTATACTACAATATAGGACGTGGATGTATAGGCACATATTAAGATCTTTTACACATTCCAATGTTCACATTCGAAGGTAAATTTACGTTCTATAATAAATACTGCCAGAACGATTATGTCCAAATGATCGAGCTCTCCTGAGCTGGCACTTGTGCACGACCAATTCCTCATCCGACCTTCCACTCCACGGCTGGAGTGTTCCGTAAATATTATTACCGTGTGTGTACGTATATGGAGAAAGAACAATCTGCTCATCGATTATATCCCGACGCCATCGTTGGTACCGCCTCTATTGCGAACTCAACAGTAGCTCCCTCGCACAATCTGTAAAATTTACCGATGCTTTTACATGGCCGAATGTAAAATGCTTTTCGGCCTGTAAAATGCTTTTACAGGCCGAAGAAATTACAGGGGTTGTAATCCTGAAACTGTTTTGTCGATAATTTAGATATATCTGTCAAAAAAAAGCTTTAAAAGTGAATGATGTCGCATTGTAATAAAGCATTCTTGAACTTGGAAGCACCAGAGCAATCCTGAACTTGAAAATATGAAATCATTCTTGAACTTGGAAGTATAAGAGCATTTTTAGACTCGGTGTTAGAGCATTATTAATCTTGGAAGAGAACTTGGATTATTTGCTCCATCGTACGGGGTGCTTCCCCGTATACGTGCCCACCTTATTCCACTTTGTTCCCTACTTTGCGGCCGCAGCCGACTTTCCCCTCTGTGTCGCATTCACCATATGCCATGGGTATAGGGAAACTGCGAAAAATCATTACCAATAGTTAATAGTTATCCCAGGTTCACTTCCCAGTCTCGGAGCGGGTCGCGTTTCGTCAAGAAATAAATCACGGACTACAGGCATACATACACAACATACGCACCTGCCGGTCCGTGTATCCTCAAGTGTACAACTGAAGCTACGTCATGCCCGTGTATTTATTTTTCTCTGAGAGTATGAGACTGGGAATCGAACCCGCGACCTCCTAATGTTCTGGTTTAGAGGCACGCAGGCTAACCACTAGACCAGCGAACCGGTTAACTTGAAAGAGTATCACAGCATTCTTAAACTTGGAAGTGTCAAAGCAATCTTTAACTTGACAGTATCAAAGCATTCTCCGTCCTCGAAGTATCAAAGCATTATTTTAATTGGTATTATTAACAGGCATAGGTGGATGGGCGGGCGGAATCTGGCTGGCGCATCGGCCAATGTGCGGAAAGCCTGAAACCTTGGTATAGATACTCGCGTAAAAGTCTGTGCACCAGAGAATCAGAAAAATGAGGCTCTCTATACTGGTACGGCTTATCCACAGTTCCCTCGTATCCTCGGCAAATGCGATATAGTGTAGCTTCAGACAGCTGTGGACGCAACAGAAGCTAGGTTAGATTAGCGCAGTGCGGGTAGCGAGTGACAGGGAAGGGTTCAATTGAATAGGGCTATACGTGATAACCCACAAGACTATACGTTGAAACGCATAAAATGAATATTTGGTATTATTAAAGCATTATTGAACCTGGAAAAGTATCAAAGCATTCTTGAACTTGTCAGTATCATAGCATTCTTGAACTTGGAAGTATCAAAGCATTCTTCAACTCGATAATATCAAAGAATCCTTAAATTTGAGCGTATCGAATGATACTGAAGTTTGCATCCTTGGCACGCAATAAAAATGTCGAAACCCAATTATTTTTCCATACATTTGTATTGAGAAAATTGCCGTAACGGTTTTCAGGCTTCTGATCAGAGATGTATAGAGTCCAAAATTTCAAGATAAGATTTTCGACGCTAATGATGAAGAAATGATATAATAAAAAAGAACTTTTTTTGCATTTCACCGATGCAAACTTGAACATCGTCGCATCAGAGCGTTCTTGAACTTTAAAGTATCAAATGATGTTGAAGTTTGCAGCTCGTGGGAACGCAACGAAAATTCATTCTTTTTCATTGATATAATTCTTCGTAGCCGATCTAGGCTATGAAAATCATTCGAACGTTGGAAGAGTATCCTAGTATTCTTCAATTTGGAATTATCAAATTATGAATTTGGAATTAGCGTTCTCGAATTAAGAAATAATGAAACGTCAAGAACATCAGCACTGGCTAAACGCAGTGCACAATGATTCAGATGAAATAACATCTATATTGGGAGCTTCGACTATACCAGATATATCATTGACGCTATTCGCGGATCTCATTGTTACCAGAATATCACGTGAAACAACTGTTGGACATCGGTAATCTTCATTATGGCAAATCTACTCCGCGTACACACGTGTACTATACGATGAAATATAACACGCTCTACATTACCGCAGCTGCTATGATACTACGTTTTTAATCATTTCGGGTGTGGCATTATTATCATCGAACATTGGAGCGGGGAATGCAAAAGAAGAGCTGATACTGAAGAGAATGGATACAAATTCGTATTTCCCACTGGATTTACGATAACTCATCACGTCGATGATTGATACCGCGGAATTTCATTTCTACAAAATAGTCTTCTGATATTGTCAAAAAATGATAAATTTCCCCATAACTGCGGACAGATTTGAAGGACTCTCAGGCAGACTTTTAGGCAAGTTTCGAGTTGGAAAATGAGTGAACTTATGCTGGGTTTGACTGTATCAAGATGGGCTAGTCCAGCGGCCGTAGCGTGGAGGAAGAGGAAAAGGATGGGCGAGCACGAGAAGGAGACAGAGGGAAGAGAACGATGTGCCGGCCAGAGTTTGAACTGCAGCCGTCTGGTCGACGATCGTTAAATCACCAGCACGGAGAACCTCATCTAGCTAGACAATTTGTTACTTCCTTATCACTCGGTTCTTTCGCCAATGTTCTCCTCTTCCTTTCACTCTCGCACTCTGTGACGTTCATCTTCTCTCATCGTTTTCATCATCCCCCGACACGTTGGCATACTCGTTTACCACACACGCGACTACGCCTTACAGTCCAAACTCCCTCGACACTTCAAGTTCATCAACATTCAAGGGGAGCAGACATGTGCATTGTCGAGTTGGAAAGATTTTCGGTAACTCCAAACGCGAAACGATTAGCCATTCATAAAGATATACACGAGCAATTATTATAGAGCAGTAGATAGTTCCTAAGCTTTGTCCGCGAGTTCGTGTCCGCGTGGACTTTGGGATTTGATTCAGAGAGAAAATAAACAAAGAGAAGAAGAGTAAGAAATAAAGAAAGAAGGTAGAGTGTCATATTTCTTAAGCACAGTGGTAGACTGACTGACTGAGGTGAGGGTTGGTATTTAACCCTTCGTGATCACACATCCAAATTCAATCGCGGTTATCACGCTTGGGTCGATTCTACCGTCAGTATTCAAAAAAATATTATGACCAAACTATCCGTCCGAAGTGGTTAAAAAAATTACAGAACATGCTTCGAACTTTTTAGATGACGTACGAAAAATGTATTTATAAGAAATAAAATGTCGACGTGTTAAAAAAAATTTCATAAAGAGGTGAAAACGCAAAAAAAACTTTTTCGCTCAAAAAATCATAGTTCCGTGAATTTTCAACATTTTTACCTAAAATTTGGACGTGATACTCCTTAGATATGCTACTTTTGGGAAAAAAATAGTAGCATAGTGCGCGTTCCAAAAAAGGTATTTTTTCCGACATGTGAAGAGGGTAAATTTTATGGTATGAGGATACTTCAAACTCCAAGTAAGATGGTGAATACAGTCCCATTCAAAGCCGGAAACTATTATATATTTACGCCAAAAATTGATCGACGGGTCGATTCTACCCAGGGTGACCACGAAGAGTTAATGAAATAGTAGTATAAAAGTACCAACCTTCAACTTCAGTATCATACAATGTCAGTGTTGTCTAGAGAACTGTATGGCTTTGCAATATAGTACTGTAGACAACATTGTTTGATTTATGGTCTTCGGCAAGCACATTCAAGTTTTGGGTACTTGATACTCCCGAACAGCCCACATATAGTTGACCATTCGAGAAGCTAATCCTTTTTTAGTGCACCTCTACGCCCTTTAAGGAACATATCTTCCAAATTCCATTGAGATAAAACCAGGGAGTACGATGTTTCCCATATAAACTTCAAGACCCCATTGCATCCCTAATTTGGGGTTGTTTAAAAAATGCCTAAAATATGCATTTCATTATATGTTTTGAAGGATATTTATACCAAATGTCAAGTTGATACACGCCAGGAATACAATTTCCTATACAAACTTATACACTCCATTTCACCCCCTTAGGAGTTGATTTTTGAAAAGCCCTTTCTTAGTGCACTTCTACACCTTCCAAGGCACATCTTCCAAATTTCATGTTTCTATCTTCAGCAGTTGAGGCTGTGCGTAGTCTATAATGTCAGTCAGTCACGGAACTGTTCTATATGTATATATAACACTTTGGAAAAATTATAAGCACAAAACTCTATTGTCATATTATCAAAGAATACTCTCTTAAAAAGTCAAACAGCCTGTTTGAAAAAAAAATCGTTATTGAAACATATCTCTTGTGAATTATTTAACAAAACATGTAATTTCCTTTTTTTATTCACAAATCGCTTTACGATCAAACAATTGCGAATAATCGCTCGTAATTAGTCGATCGTAAAATGACTTTCTATCGCTTATTAATTGAAACGCTGCTTATCCGAGTTGTAATGAGGAGGTCTTATTCATATACTGTACTACTAAATGGTGTGTATAAACATTTGTATATAAATACATCCACTCCAAGATAATATACGTATACCTACAGCAGTGTTACGGCCTACTCGACAAGCGAATGCACCGAGATTACGCTTGATAAGTGCAACACCCGAGTGGGGACGAGGATCGCTTCGGATAGCATACGCACAGCGTGTTTCAACGCGTATCCTCATGAATGGAAATTTATGAACGAAACACTCAGCTGTCTGCAACACCTCGTGAACTCGAGTCGATGAGCTACAGCGCGTTACCATAGGAAAGATGATTTGAAAAAATAAAACAGCCACTAGGCTCATCAGCTGTCTTTGGTCACTGCAAACTTCACGTCGTGATTAATTAACTACGAAACGAGGATTTCAAGTGTTGCAATTGAGTGCGAAATTATTATTATTACTATTAAATTTTTTTAACTTTCAAAAAATAGGCCGAAAAATTAACTTTTTTCAGACCATCACCATTAAAAAGAAATCTTTCTCTTTGGTACCATAATGACGTTCTTATTGATCGAGAAAATTGGCTTTATTTCTGTTTCGGATGAATGGAAACCTCGGAACCATGTCAACCGCCTCAACTCTTTTTTTTTCACAGCCATATTTAGAGGCCCATAACTTTATCATTTTT
The DNA here is from genome assembly GCA_963932345.1 of Ophion ventricosus. Taxonomy (NCBI): domain Eukaryota; kingdom Metazoa; phylum Arthropoda; class Insecta; order Hymenoptera; family Ichneumonidae; genus Ophion; species Ophion ventricosus. Next base: position 13,529,882 of record OZ010718.1, read on the forward strand.
TTTTGCACTAAACGTCTTTTTGTATGTTCTCGAGACATCAATAAAAAGACTGTAAAAAATGGATACTAAAAATATTTTTTTTTATCAAGGCCGAAAAAAATGCCCGAAATTTAGGTCTCCAGACTCTAGACCTTAATTTGTCCACGATGGAGATGTAAATCATAATATCGTAATTTTGAAACTATCGACTACACAAAAACGCACGAAAATGAATGTTTCTTTCACAAGACGTGCGACATGAAATGTCGAAAATTAATTGAAATACATATTGCCAATAATTTTCAATCGACTCGTTTTGTCCTCTTATGCTCCGATCCAATGCATCATTGAAGTCATCTTATATTCCCAAGAAAGTTTTCATGTAGCTCATAGCTACAATGATCCTTCTTATATTTAACATTCAATATCCTACCAATCTCAAGATATGTAAAGAGCAGCCAGCAACAGCGATGGACGAAATAAAAAAAGAATCGAGGGGAATGATCAGAGTTCATAAAAATACAAGTATTCGACATCAATTTACGCACCGTATGTATCACGAGTCACATTAAAAAAGAAGAGTAAGTAAGTAGATAAGTAATAATAATAATACAGACAGAGAGTGTGGGAAAAGAAGCAAGACGGGAAACCTTGGAATGCTGTGATCTCATGAGATATATACTGTAAAACTATAATGAAGATAGAAGACAACCAGGTTTTTTGTCCGAGCTGTGTGATGATGATTTATCGGTACATTCATCTCGCGAAACGCTAAGCACATATAAATATATAGCCAACTACCACCAAGCACATTCATGCAGACACACACACACACACACACACACATGAGTATACATACACATAAAATGTGCTGCATTTATCACATACCATGTAATTTTCTACCTCGAAGAAGCTGGCGCCTGCGATTAAATTCTATCTAGCGTTATAACGCGATTCGCAAATAATCCCGCCGTGTAATTTGACAAAGCGAAAAATACGCGAGTAAGATTTTTTCAATGCTTGCGAGCAGCGGTTATTATTAATTCACATCTAGACGAAGGATTCCGATAGATACAGGTAGGTACTCTTGGACATCCTGACCTGCTATGTTTTCTCAGTGCATCGCTGTAAGCATTGCGCACATACCTAGAAGGACATTCGAATGAAATTTCTAATCATATTTTTTAATACAATATTTCGAAGCCATCTCACAGCTGTGATAACTCTCGGGAATTCGCAAACGCTCGTTTCTCATCATCGTTCATCATATTTCATATGACAGTGTTACCTCACAAACGCATTATAAATTGAAAAAATCAACACCGGGATGGGGCTACAAAAAGAATTCGTGTCCTTCTTGCTCAACGTTAATACCCCAGGGTCACGTATTCACAATTCCTTTCCACAATTCAGGTTACAACTGGCTCTGAAGATATTCCTTTCACGAACCCAAATATTTAACGATTAACGGATTTTCGTTGACAATTAAGTAAAAAGACATCCCAGTATGCTGGTAAAATTTCGAGCCAAGTTAACGAACTTTCAACAAAAAATTATGACTTTCAAAGTCGTATAATTTATGCGGCACTTTATGAAGATAACATGCAAGCCATATTTCTCTCTAATAATTTATATAATAAATAACTCTAGAGGTCTGATATAAACTGCACTAGAGATGTCATAAATTCTGAATATTCCGTCACAACAATAAGAATTGGCGGTCACCGAATGGTTCTAACGCCATCTAGCGTAATCCGATCGCAATTATACAACGCGAGATGCAGATTACTAAAGCCATCTATTGCAAAAATAATGGATTTCTTTTTACTACACCTAATATATATATATATATATATATATATATATATATATACATATGCATATACGCATATATATACGTATATATACATATACGAGGTCGCATTATATATATATAATGCGACCTCGGCATCTGCGACGTATATAATAAAGATCTGGCTTCGGAATAGAGACTCCCGGTGTGTTGGACCATAGCGACTAGGGGTTGCATAACGAGCAGTTTAGATACACGTGAGAGTGTTATAGCCGAACGTCTCGGTTATGCTGTGTATTCCTCGAAGCTGGGTTCACATGGAATGCTCTAACTAATGTATATATATGTATATATACGTATACAGGTATTTGCATGAACTTTATCACGATAGACAAACCTTGCACCGTCGAGGATCGTGTTCTCTATAGAGTTGAAGACTGTAGTGCTTCGAATATGCTATAAACGAGCATATAATATATAAAGCACATATGTACATGTACCAAAGATTTCCGGAGCTCGCAGCAAAACACAGGCTTCTCCTCCCCCGGCTCCTTTTTGTCTCCTGTCTTTCGCTCGCTTTTCCTCTTTTCCTGCAGCTAAGGCGTCTTCACTCTAGTTTTCGTTATACTTCGGTAATATAATTCACGTTGCAAACTTAAATTAGCCTCGAATTAATGACATCAGAAATGTGCTCAACCAACGGTCTCGATGGAATCGTTGTGGAATAAACGCTCAATAGAGCGTCAATGAAAATGTATGCAATTGTGTTTCGATTTAATGGTTCCTTGATATATTAAGGTAGTCGTCTGGCCAAGGCGTTTTTCTATAGATTTTTTTTCTTATTTTGCGGACCCATTCAGGACAAAACGGATAAAAAAAATCTCAATTACAGAGGAACGTATGACGAAGTGGGTAAAAAAATCATGAATTGTGACCGTCGAGTTTCGGAGATATAGCGATTTAAATTAAGCAATGTCTAGCGACGCTAGCGCCACGCAGCGACTGGAGCTGACTATAACTAGATTACAGTAGTGTGTGCATATCCGTATACGCAGAATATCTACGTATTAGGAACCGGAATGGATAGTCTGATACAAAAGTGAGGATTAGGTAAACATTATATTAGGCATTTTTATCATTACTTTATAAGTTTTTACATTCCGATAAAATGTACAACCTACATTATAAGGATATTTCGCAATATTTCGAAGCTTTCATCGATTGAGCGGAGAACAAACTTTTCAACGTGACTGTGGCGAGACTTCTACCTTAAGGCGTTCGAAATAGGATCTTACAAGCCCTAAGATGGAATTGGCGCAACTCAATTGTCGGGTCTCCGGAAATCCGTAAGGTATAGGAAAACATAACTTCAGTATAGAGCACCGGGTCGGGGGTGTATCGAATGAATTATACGTTGTGCCGTGGCTGCCATATAAGAATTCATTTTAGCAATAATATAATGCGAACGATGAAAATTAATAGACTCATGATTTAAGTGCCTCCATGTTTGATCTTAAGAAGATAAGATCATTGGAGATAAGAAAGTGGCATGAAACAGGGCTAGTTGAGCATAGGGACAAGTTGAGCAATTGAAATATCTTAAAATCTAAGCAACGTACGACAAAGTATTAAATGGCGGAAAGGGAGGGACGAAGGAGGGAAACACATCGCGCGACTGCCTGTTGCCGCATGGCGAACGAGCGAGATGCGCGGACGCTTTGGTTTTTTTTTAATCGAAAAGTAAAAAATAAGTTCCTCGTTACTTTTCGCCTGGACCTTTACGAAAATAGCTATCCACGATCACCTAAGTGTTGAAATTTTACGTATTTATTGAAATTTCGATTAAAAATGGCCGTGTATGTCACAAGTCTTACCATTTTTACAGAACCGAACTTTTATTTCGAGAGATTAAGTCGGAAAAAGTTAAGCAGGCGCTGCTCAACTTGCCCCACTATAATATCTTTCACTACAAAAAGTAATTTTTTTTTAATTGCGGATTAGGATGCGGATGGACTAGAGAAAGACTTCAAGGGACTCGGCTTCGAGTAAACAACTAAGCGTTTGTTTCACTAAATATTCTTTATATACCACAACCATGTTTTCTTCGCTTTTTGGTGCGTGTAAACGGTACGTAAAAGAGGTATTTTACGTCCTAGGTATAAAAAATTGTGAAGCGTCTCGCTACAACAGCTGCCGGTCGTTAGGTGCTGCCCTCAGTCGTTGGGTCGAGGAATTATTGTGTACGCTGAGGCGTTATTTGCGGAAAGAAACATAACCTCACTTTCACGTAACACCGCGACAAAGCATCGTCGATCTCATCGTCGAATGAGTGATATTGAAAAACATAGCAGTGATGAGTAGCTCCAATGCACGCCGCCAGATTTAAAGGAAGCCACGACAAAGACGACACACGAGATATTGCCATAAAAATTAAAAGACGTCTATGAATCGACGTACGACGCATTTGTGTATATGCTGATACAATTTTTTTATTTTTTATTTTAATGTTTTTCCTAAGGTACACGCTTATTCGCGTTTGTTACCTTATTTTTTCCTCCACTGTGAACTGTTTATTTCCTCCTTTTCCCACCCCTCCTTGCGGCCGCAGCCGACCTCCCCCTCTGTATCATATTCATCATGACATTTCTGTCATGGGTATAGGGAAACTGCGGAAAACCTATACCAATACAGCCGGTCATCAAGTTCGCCCCCCAGTCGTGGAACGGGGGCTCCGCCCTGTCCACCCCCGCACTGTTCGTGCGATACAGCTTCCATGTGCGATAAACCTTACATATGCAACACAGCTACAGCACATGCTTGCAGCCATATGTATTTAACAATACAAAAGCTCGGAAAACATGGCTTTGGTATATAAATAATCGTGTGCACCGCGGAGACAAGGGCTTTGTTTCCTTGATACACAATGAACTATTTTTTTGTTTCACTAAATAATTGCACTGAGGCTTTAAATATATATTTGATTGTAGCATGCAATTTCATTGTACATTTCTATGATTTCCATATCAATATTGAGCCATTTCTTTCAATTGCTCAATTTGCCTCATTTGCTCAACTTACCACACCCATGGGATAGCTTCAGCAACTCGGAACTTTCTCTCATTTGTGACAATAACTCCTAAACCACATCTGAAATAGTTTTTTTTTTCGCAGATTCGTGCAGGATAAATGACGTATAGGTACAGTATAGGTATCAATTGAGTCTGATTAAGAGTACCTTTTAAGTGTTACGACGGATAACTCTAGACCCGCCCTACCCTATTTATCGAATAAATTTATGCAAAAGGATAATTGTCTCTATCCGAAAAATTATGTGAATGCGCAAGCTCGTTTTTGATGTTAGACACTCTGATGCTTCGAATCGTGTGAATCCTTGTTCATAGAGAAGAAGCAGACAGAGTTTGCGAGGGGGCGATAGCGTCGAATTAAACTCCCATTAACAAGATCAAACTCGATTACGCAAGTTCCCCTCCCGCGACGTTATCTTATCCGAGCGAGAACTCGGAGGGATGATTAGAGAAGGGTGGGAATCAACAAGAGGAAAAGAGACGGGAGGGATAGATTATCCAAGCCTATGTTTCTATGTTTTCGTGCAAATTCTCTCGCTGAAATGAACAATATACGTATACAAAATGATACCTTGTAAGCCGTGGATTTTAATTGGAAAACTTGCGAAAAGACTTGGGTGACGAGTTCTGTGACTAGAATTATTTCATCGAGACGGCGATGAAGTTTACAAGCGCAAGCATGTGAAGATTCAAATGGCAAAGTATATGTCTATGCGGGCGCACATGTGTTTCCTTCCATCGTACACAGACACGTAGGATATTTTATTCTGGATCCTAATAACTCAACTTTGATGGACACTTTTTTCTCAAAACGGTCAGGATGATTACTTCGTAATTACTCGTGATGGAGAATCATCTTTGACGTTCACCACATTTTATTTTACGATGTCAACTCGAGAAGCCAAATATTAGAGCGACTTTTTCTGGTATGGTGTGATTTCGGTATATTACCTTGAGAAAAAAAAGATAAACGCTAGGTTTCATCATCGTGAAGAAAAAAATGTCGTGAGACTGCACACAGGTCGTGTGACGATTCGTTATGCTCGGTGATTGCATCCGTGTGGCTCTGATCTGACTACAAAGACGTATATGTCTATGTTCGTTGTGGAATGAACCTGATGACCTGATCACTGAAGTTTTACAAAAACAACAAGATGACCTGACCACTAAAGTTTTACAATGGACTAATCGATAGCGGTTTTTTTTTATCATTCCATGAGTGGAATAAGGTTTTTTACTCTACCGAAATAAGTGAAATTATTATTGGTAAATACTTTTACGAACTAATCAAACAGGAAGACATTTATTGAATTTTTAATATTTAAGGCAGTATTCCAATCTAGAAATTTGAAAAAAAAACCCTTTTTCACTTTCTTCAAGTATAAGCACCTAAGAATGTGTCCTCAGAAGAAAATTTTGAAATTCCCAATATTTACAAAGTTTTATTTTTATCAAGCCCGACAAAACGCCCGAAACTTAGGCCTCTAGTCTAGAATACTGCCTTAATAACGAAACTCTAAGGGAATTATAAGTATGGATTTAAAAAACTTATGGTCATTTGCAACGGGCGATAATTTCGTATTCATTCAATGATGTATGCACCTTTCTGTACTCTATAATACAAAGACAATCATCAATAACCTAGAAACAACTGCTCCACTAACTTAGAATTATTATCAACATCGCCTGTATAAGCACTTCATCGCATCCGCCATTCTTTACAATTAGTTTATCACAAGTACGCCGAAAATCTCGGGTATACCACCACGAGAGTACGGGGAAAATTTACGAGCAATCTGTTGCACACTAACGACAGTTTTATTACTACTGCTATTACAATTTATCTCAGTATGGGAAGCTGGCAATGTATCAAAGAAAAAACGTTTTTCCATTTTTCAGGTGTTGGCAACAACGTAAAGTCCCTGACGCGCGAGTAAGAACATCAGAAAACTTGGGTAGAGCTGTTGAAATCAGGTTCACGATCGTTTAGAGGCAATCATATCTCAAAAAGACTTTCTTCATAATTCCTCAATCCTTTCGAACTACAGTCAACTGTACATCAGCGAAATTAGCAGTAATTCGTTCAATTCACAAAAATAATAAATTCCTGATGTTATTCAATGCGATCGCCAAAGCATGTATACTACAAAATCTTTCGCGATATCCAGCATACCGGAAGCGATCATTTCCAAACAGTATGTCACAGCATGACTTATACATTACGAGATAATATTTTGCTTCAACCTATAACTGTTTGCATTACCATCATGCATCGTTGCAACCATGACTTGTGATAGAGTTCCGTTAATAACACAATTGAATTGACTACTTCAACGATCACCACTTCATCCTTGTTCACTTGGCCAAGGCCCAGTTTACCCATTGGATGACATGCACATTTGCGGTTCGACCTGTGTAATATGCATCGATGAAAAGTCGCGACGAGTCATTCATTCATATTGAAAGCATAATACCGATAAATCGATTCTTTATGTTAAAAGGCGACTTGGGTAGCAACATTAGCTACGCGCTAATACAAGATAAAGCAGAATGGTCTTATTATATGTTACAAAGACCGCGCCTTCTGGAGTGTATGTCATTTGAATTACAAATCAAGGCGGCACATCCTCACCATACACGGCTCTGCATTCAATTAGGAGAATGAAGTGCCTATTATTTACATTGTTAGTAATCACAAGGACGTATCGTCATTACTTAGCTACTGAGTTTTTTATGCGGACATACGAAACTTTTTCGGCAGTCCTTCGATCGTACTCGAAAATAGTCTGCGTCATGAGACCCAAAAGACAGCAAATCCTACATTATCGCCCAGTGTCTCGTAGTGCGACCTTTCAGGAGATGAGCTAAACTTTACTCTCTGCTTTGAGAATTATTAGAAAAGAGCCCATATGTCCATTCACTGGAGAGAAGTTAGAATACAGCACCAGTGAATAAAAATGTCTAATTCTGGCTCATTATTACAAGTTTATATAAATTAGCATTGAAAATGCTTTCAAAACTGTATACGTTTATTGAGGTAGGCTGGGTATAAATGCCTGAGTTAGCTGGATGTCACACGAAACTAACGCTACCCCTACTCCACTGCCACTGTGTTGTAGTAGAGTGGAGGGCGCAGCCACACGCCGAATGCCTGTAATCGGTTGAAAAATGCCGTATTACATGTAGTGTTATCTGTGGTTGAAAATTGTAAGTTTCAATTTTGATGTGTATATCACAATATAATCACTGTGTGTCATAGAGATGAGTCAGTGTTGAAACTGTTTTTTATTACTCGAAAAGTCTGATTACATTTTTAATACCATGAAATAATTGCACTTTGTATAATATCTGTAGATTTTTTTGCAAAAAATCAAAGATTGATTCGATCTAAAATAATAAAAGTAATACTTACCCTGAAAACTCCGTGTGGCGTCAACATTCGATATTAAACTAAGAAATTGGCTTCAACGGCACCCGCGATTTTTTTTTTTGCTAAACTATAGTAATTCAAGTTTTCATCGACAATGCATATTCCTTACTTACTTTAAATATAAATCACATTTCGTCCATTCACTATGGTCGGTGTGCCCTATTACATGAACCGAGTGGAAGTGGTCGAGCACCAAACGAGCTGGAAGGCAATCAAGTGAATGCTCATTACCTGTTTCACGCACAGAAACGAGTAAGAGAAGGCACAACGAGCAGTCGAAAGAAAATATAATTCGATTGCCGCTGAGAACGACTGACGAAGCTATACAATTATACGCATAATGGCACTCATATTCACATAAGCATTATCTGATTGTGCTTGCTTGATGATTTGAGGCTAGGCCTTGGTAGAAATAGTTGTCAAAGAGCCAGAGATACGACGAAACGTCGAAAGCATGTGTGGCGTACAATACACGTTCGGTATACTAGACCACACGTGTATGTGGCAAAACGGAGAGGAAGCAATGACGATAGAATGGTATTCATTGGAATCGGAGGTGTGGAGTTCTGGACGTGTGTGAAAATGCCAGCAATCAAACATATCGGTATGTAGTAGAATGTAAGTGTTGTGCCAGACGCGCATGGGACGTTTACGGCGATCATAACGCCAGACAGCGCGCCACGGCAACGCTGGGGTCCCGTTTAATATTCAAGTGGTCAAAGCACTTGATGATACGACCCTCTTGATCGACTACAAATCATCCTTCAAACTCGTATAGTACACAGGCACAGTAGGACAACGTTATTACACCAGTGGCTAATTCATTGTGTTGCAGCTCTTTAATATACGTCACCCAATAGTCACCGGGTTATCGCTGTAGAGGTTAATCTGTTAAGATCAGTGATAAAGAATTTTACGACCTCACAAACTTGGATATCGTACGTTGTCAAAATAGTCCTGCCAATATACGTACGAGCATTCACCCTGCCGAATAAATCGTGATAGTTCTCGTCATTGAGAACAACCAGAACTTTGGAGAGACTGGCAAAGAATGTAGCAAGTAATCATAATGATATAAAATCTAAAAAAGCGTAATGATAATGGATCCGTTCCATAGTCATGAGATCATTGTTTGAGAAGTATAGATCAGTTCCGTCGTTATTACAAATTCTGTGATTCACCCAAGATCCGTCTGAACACCCTAGGCCGCGTACCAAGTGCAGTAAGAAGTCTAATCCATCGAACCCCGTATCCTAAAGAATGGGTCAAGTTGCCGGGTCAGTGATCAATTACTGAATAGCCATTCATAAATCCAAAAACCGCATTGAAAATCACGTGGAGACCTTATTCTTAAGGAGTTTCGACACGACAATCTAAAGGCTAGTAGACGACTGAAATCGATATCATCGAGAGATTTATTTTCGATGTATTAAATGAAAAAAAGTCAATCAGTTTCATAATAAAGTTTCGGAGATTTTTAATATTTAAGTTGAACCTTTATCCATTAGGCCATACATATGTCACCTCGTAAACACCAGTTATAGGGCTGTAGGGACAAAAATAATAATGAGATTTAGATTTGAAAAACTGATCAAACCGTAATTATAGTGTTAGAAATATCGTATTAAGAAAACAAGTGGTACTACTCCACGTCGTACGCCACTTCGTTTATTAATAATATATTCGAAAAGATTTTGAGCTCGAACGTCTTGTTTTCGGACATTAATGAAACATGAAGGTTAAACGTGGCGACTACCGCGTTGACTTATTACCTTGTCGAGTGAACCACTCAGTCAAGCATCAACTGGCGATTATTTCGAAATCAGCGGGTGTTTAAAACGTAAATAGTATTATAGCAATTGAACTTTATAATAAAATATATTTATTCGTTCGCTTGACACTTTTAAGGTTTCATAGACTTTATCGAATCAAAAATTCTTTATAAAGAGTTGGACGTTGAACGTTTTTCACCATGTAAATAACCTGGAGCCGACGACGCTTTAGCGATAGTCAGTCGTGCCAATGGCAGAAACTCCAGCTGTTGCCCAGTCTATCAGTTATTTTCTCTTGAATAAAATTGCAACGTATTTTATATTTAATTGCAAAAAATCATAACTATTAGTATCATTTCCACACTCGGAAATATTTTTCAACAATATTATGAGTTGGAAATTGCTCAATAATCATTCATTTTTACATGAAATTTTATTCGCAAGAAGTTGACAGCCAGCCGAAAATTCATTATATTTTGATCCCCTTTCTTACAGCCACGAAACCGTATAGAAACTCCTTAAGATCGAACTGAGTTCATTAGACTCCAGAGGTAAGTCATCATTTGAGGCGGCTATCAAGTTTCCGTATCAGTACCACGGAAGAAAACGGCGAGTGGTTCGACAAAATCCGCAAAGAGCGACAACTCGAGAGAATAAAATTACAAGATGAGACTGGGGTAATTGAAGCTTGCGGTACCTCGTCATTGGTCATTGCCTGAGAGGAAACGGGCACTCATGCCGCTCTCTTCCCTTTCGGGAACGGCTGAGACGTACACGTCACTTCCGCCCAACGAATTCTCTCGGCCGAACGCCGTCTCATCCCGCAGCTAGCCGTAACGAAATTCCGCCCCCGGGTCTGGTAAGGCCGTAGAAATTATTGATATTGCCGAGTGTGAGAGGAGTATGGTATACATGCGCTTGGCAACCCATTGGCGCCTCAGTAAGTCTCGAAACATCCATAATCCGAGGGTCGTGAAAGGAACGCCTATTAGTTTGGCCGCTCGTTTCGCATCGTTTGGAAACGCGTATTTCCGCGTGTGCTTAAGGAGGTTGCTCAGGGTCTTTGCGGGGCAGGTGGCAAGGGTGAAAACGCATATGCTTTAACACGGGCGCCTGTAACAGTTGCCAACTCCGAATAATCAAATTTTTGGTTACGTCAAATAAACAAAGTTCAGCTAATAAATAAGTGGACTGTTTAGAAATGTTATTTTTCGCAATGCCTGCCCCGAAAGTGCGATTTTCGATTAGTGTTTAGCGTGCGGAAAGTGGCTTATTTCTCAACGATGCTTACTTTCCCGCACTAGTGCGGAAAAAAATCTATTTATAGCTCACTTTACCGCATCGATTCACGAAAAAACGGTTTTTTTCACGGTTGATAGTTTTTTGTTCTACGATTTTGGACCGATTGAACAAACTTGAATGTCGCGAAATTCATGTGATATGAAACGTCAACTTATCACAGTCGTATTTTCTGACAAGGAAATGATCTGAACTGATCTGATACATTTGAATATAATTATTATTGATTTTATTGAATCTCAAATCCCACTTTCGAGACAGTCATTGCAAAAAATAATGTATGGGACGTGTGCGAAAAAAACGAATTACATCGCGCGTAAGTTGCCGAATTCGCCTCGACTTATGGTGCATTTCTCACTCGTGTGAAATGCACCATAAGCCTTCGGCTCATGCGGCAACTTCACGCGCGATGGAATTCGTTGTTTCTCGCACTTGTAGCATAAATTACTATATCGTTTTTTTTGTTTATTTCCATCGCGCAAAGGCTATTAAGGGGGAAAACCCTTTACAATGTTCAAAAAATCGATTTTTTTCACATATTTCCAAAGAATAATATATTGAGTATACTGGAAAATCGAAAAATCGAAATATGAAATATTTACGAAGTTACGAGCGCGCCGGGACCGCATGGTGTGAACTAGGGAAACTTTAAACGCGATTATCTCGAAACTGCATTTTCAAAAACCGCTTATGTTATAGCTCAGAAAAGTTATTGATCAATCTGGCTAAAATTCTGGGAGGTTTCTCACTATAACATTATCGGAAGGATATACCTAAAGTTTTAAGGCTATCGCATAAATAAAAAACTTTTTTGGGGTAAAAATTGTCGAGAAAATGGTCAAAAATATGAAAATTTGATTAAAAAGACTACTTAATTTTTAATTTTATACTTTCTTATATTTTTATATGTATATCCTTCCCTTACACATGTCAATAATCGAAAAATATTTTCTCTTTCTGTTTGAGATCAATAGAAAAAAATCAGACAAATAGAGCACTTTTCGATACCACGCAAAAGACGCCTAAAGGAATACTCTATAACGCCGCCATTGTATTTTGTTTAAAAAAGAAAAAAAATGTGAACACTTGAAAGTTGTAATAAGATAATGTCAACATTTTAAAAGGATGCGATTATTTTATCACCTTAAAAAAAATTATGAAAAATGACTCATTTTCGAGCGTCTATGGGGTTTTCCCCCCTTAACCAAGTTCCAATATAGCAAACGCGCAATTTAGTTCTCAGTACCTGGTAGCACTGAATTCAAATACAAACACCATATCGTGAGCGCTTTGTTGTCGAACATTCTTCGCGAATTCAGTTTTTTCGTTCGACGGCAATGAAAAGATTGAAAGGAAAAATCTAAAGTGCAAAACAATACAATCGTCGATTAAAGCAAGTAGAAAATGGAAAGCAGCGAAAAAAGTAGCTGAGCCGGAAAATGAATACGCGGTCGAAGGAAAAAAGCATAATTGATTTGAAGATTGTGTCGAAACACATGCCCTGCAGTTTCTGTCAATAGGAATTATGGATGGAAAACATTGAACATAAAAAAAAAACACGACCTGGCCTCAATATTTTCTGTACTCTGCCAAATATCCGGTAAGTTTTATTGGTTGGTAACCAATTTTAATTATCATATTTTTAGTGAACATTTTGTCTTGAATAATAATGATGAAAAATATTTAAATACTCTTTATGAACCCGCGGTAAAAAGTTTATAACGAAGAGGCAATTTAGTGCGTTTCTAATTGCGGCCTCTATTAAAAATGGTTCGCTTGACAGCAACGTTGCCACATGTTGAAACGCGCTTCATTATTTTACGCAAATCAGCTAAAATTTTGTTTCACATAAAGAACATCTCGATAACGAGACAGCGAAATCGCATCACTCTTTGTTGAAATTATTCATAAGAATGTCAAGAATTCTTTCCGCCTATTTGTGTTCAATTGCATTTTTATTGTGTTGGGAGAGTCGTATCAAAGTGTTTGCACAGCTTTTGCTATGCCGCCCGTGTATAAGAGCTTAACTTCAATAATTAATTGCTCAACAATTATGCAGACAAATAACATGGAATTTTGCACGGAGTTGTAACACCTGTTCGCAAATATCCTCAATAAATTTCAGCCCTTTCTTAGCATTAAGCGACAGCTCAGCAACTTTCTTACACGACATTGGAACTGAATGAACGATTTGCTCCGATAGATATTTTCCAGCGAGTTTTTTTCACAACTGCGACGCCCAAAGTTTCCACTCGGAGTCTCCGCTCAAACATTGCATCTCACCCTGATATAGTTATCGTCAGATGGCGTCATCTTATTGTAACGGAAGAATACGAGAGCATACATACACGCGCGCACACATACACACACCCAAAGCCATTGTTCAACAAGAAACAACGATGACGCGAATGAACGAGGAAACGAGAACGAGAGATAATGAGCTTGCCTTCGGTGGCTACATCTGAATGTATCTCCTCGGAAATGGAGAAACCTAGAGTGCACGCTTCGCACATGGATTCCCAAGGAATCCGCATGTATGAAGGCTCCGGGGCATCATTGAGACACGATATGCACAACACGTAGTGTATCGATGGGTTTCGCGGCAAAGTTCCATCCACTTTCCGTCTGAGCTGTGCTCTGCAAAACATGTGCGATAACCCTAAACCCTACGTGTATAGTTGTGACGACGTTACTCGTTGCCCAATAAAATGCATAACATTTACAGTAATGGTATTCACGGTTGTAATTTGCCATGAAAATGGCAAATTAGAATCATACTGAACGCTTTTTCAGTGTATCAAAGGCTAGAAGAGGAATCCAGATCTATGGCCACTTCGTACGGTCTCCGGAAATCCATTGTTTCCGCTGTCGTAGCTGGATTGGCATGAGACACGACGTTTCGTTATTCACACCCCTTAATCGTGACCCCCAATAGACGCATTGTCGCTCGTTATCTTGGGTCATTGGATACCCGACTCGGATGATCATTTGATTCTGAATTCCGTGAAGTGGGAAGTCCGGAATGTTTCGGTCATGTCGAGTACGTAGATACAGATATCTTGTGTGCGTAATTATCGACGAGCTGACGTGTCTGTTGGTCTCTTTCATCCAATTTCTTGTTATAATGTGATTTTTTGAATAAATAAAAAAACATCTTTATACGATTATTTCTAAGGTTTAACAATTTTCTGTACAACATTTCTTGCACACTTGCATAATAATTACATTGTACTTGGCTACTTTGTAAAACGTTTCATTTTTTTTGCACAATTGATTAATAGAAAAACATATAATAAAACCTTTGTTTGAATTACAACAAATAATTATTATTTTTAGGATTAACCGTAATTTTTTATACGGTAAAACGAAGAGTAATGTTTCCGAGCGGATTTTTTATTACCTGGCGTACTTTTTAACTTTTTAAACGTTTTAAAAGAGATTTCATTTCTTCTTTTAAAAGGAAGAAACCCTTTTTCCGCAAGGAAAAGTTTTTCAAGATATTTGAACTCGTAGAAACCTGGGCAATGGCAATTACAACATTAGTGTGATAATGGTTTTATCACATTAATGTTGTAATTGTGTGATAACACCATTATTTTTATATTGAATTTTTATTCTATTTACAACCAAGAACTCCAGTCACTTGACGTGTATATTTCTTAAATACTAATAGACTGGATTTACAAGGACGGTGCGCTTTGTTCAGCCCACGTGAGGCCTTCGGCCATTCTAGAGGCCAAAAAGGGCATATTTTGTGATTTTTTTTTCAGCAAAACCATAAAATAAATCGGAATTACAAAATAAGGGTTTTATTATACACGTAATTGACTATACAAACTTAGTTTTTTACAGCGATACATGTCAAAATAGCGACTGTGCAGTATTTTTCCGATGACACCTTTATTTCTCGAAGGTCAACGTCTGGACCAACAGCTCCTTTTTGAGTTATGATGAGATACTAAAGTTTTTTCGATTATACATAAGAATAGCTATAGAAGTACGTAGGATTTTTTTGATATATTGTTTTTTGTCAAAATGGCGCATTTCTAAAACAAAAAGTATAAAATGCCATGAGAAAAACGTCAGAAAATTATTTATAAAAAAGAAACTATGCAATATAATTTAAGAAGTCCTACGTAGTGCTTCAGAAAATGTAATTCTAAATATACAGTTAAAATTTTAAGGGAATCGGTTTAAATTTGTTTGAGTTATGAGTCCGGCCGACTTGAAAAATGTAGTTTTGGGATACGCGCGTTTAAAGTTAGTAGAAAGTCACGACATAAATCAAGAGGGGTTGCGCCAGAATTCGATAATCGAGTATTTAGAGATTTTTCACACCCATAATCTTTCGGAATATAATTTTATAGGTACTAGGTACATTTTTAACAAAAAAAAAATCTATTTTTTGAAAATCCTAGAGTGGCCTAAGGCTTTAAGGCCAATAAAGAAAATATCAATTTTATATTGTCATCAAAAGAATTTTGATACCCAAAGATGTATATTTTTTGGCTGATTGATTTGAGAGAAATTTAGAGTTTTTTTTGCTACCTAAGGCTCTAAGAATGTTTTATTGCCCAAGTTCGATGCAAGATAGAATTCATACTCATGGCCTCTCATTCTTTGCGATCCAGTTAACAAATTTCGATTTAGTTTCGCAATACCGAAAGACATTTTTCATTAATTGCGCTTCGGCCGAAAATAATGAGACCTCGGGATTGAATGGACGGATCAAAAAATAACCTAAACCAAACGATAGTGAAAAATCACAATACATTCGTCAAGTGTCATCAGATTTTCGATTCGTCGACACGTTTTTGCGTTGCGTCGATTCAAAGTTCAAAAACGACCAACCAAGGGCCATCTCAGTGTACAAAGAGTACATGGCGTGTACGTCGGTGGCGTCGAATTTTTCTTTTTTCATTACTTGTCGTTGAGACGCTGCTCCGCATCTCTTGATACGCCCAGGGAAGAATTTCACGATAGAACTTGTTATCGGTGAATCGTAGATTCGTGACTGCCGCTTGTAAATGAAACTGGCGTCGCCAGGCTATCGAAACTTAGAGGTTATGTCCTTTTGATCATAAATCTATTAGATTGTAGATACTGCTCTGCGTATCCAAGCTACGCGGTTAAAGTGCAAAACGCAGGTAGACACCGTTCAAATATTCTCGTTATCTCACAGCTATGTCCTCGTTCACACACAGGTTGCATTTGCCGTTGCATTTTGTTATCGACAGACGCGACAAGCTTTGGAGATTGTGTTGGGTCTCTGTGTGTATGTTCGTTTATGTGCTGCGCGTGTTGCCGTGGCGCCAACGCAGCGTAGTAACGAGGCGACCAAGCTGCAATAAATCGACATAAGTGAACGATAATAATCGATACCCCGGGCCGCCGGGGCAATATAATGAATCGATTTATATACGAGTATATCGCGCGGGCGAAGCGCCGATATAAGAGAGAAAGAGAGACAGTTAGAGCGGATGAAAAAGACAGAGAGAGAGAGAGAGAGAGCGGAGTTGCCAACATGTCTGCATATAAGGTTTACATACGTAGAATACGTGTACTCGGTGAATCCACGAGTGTGTGGAGTAACAGCCCGCGGCCTGGAGTTGCCCTCATCGGGGAAGAGGACTATACGGATCGCTTACGGATGCCAGGAAAACAAGCACAACCTACAGCGCATATAAACGTGATTCCCTCTCATCGGTTATCTTAATTGCTTACTTATGTACTCGCGGGTATAATGCAGTGCATGGATTTCTCTCTCTCTCTCTCTCTCTCTCTCTCTCTCTCTCTCTCTCTCTCTCTCTCTCTTTCTCTTTTAGCAAAAGGCGTACGCGACATTGCGTGAGCCTGTCATCTCTCGCGCCAGATCGATCGATACAAAACAGTCATGGAGATTCGAGGCCACGGAGGGAGTTCATCAACGTTGCGTATCTTGACTGGTCTTGCCTCGATATCAATTTTTCCGCTATTTTTTCCGGGGTTGTTTCAATGATTTTCTGTCCTCACGCACTATAAAAAATTCGGCGCCTTTTTGGGTCTTTTGCCTTATTCTTTATGGTTATCGCATGATCGACGAGGTCGTTGACCGAAAAAGCTTGATTACCATTCGTTTTTCCCCCCTCAATACTTTTCTCTTGAACCGACTCGTTTCCGTATTCCGCGTTTGTTTGAGTTAAGGGAGGGCACTCTCTACAGAACGCCAAATCTTAATCGATTTTCATTTTTTTTTTTGACGGGTAAGGAACGCATATATCTTTTCAGGGTCATAGGTACTTTTTATTACATAATTCTAGTTTTCAAAACGATTTTTGTTGCTTAAATAAAGTGAAAAATGGCGGAGATATAACCAGTCGCCGTGAAGCGGTCAGGTTGGGAGGCCGAATGCGCTGTACACTCCGGCACCTCGTAGGATTATATCTGATACAGTCTGCGCAAAAAAATTGATTAGTATATACATGTGGTCACTTGATGAACTAATAATATTGGAAAAATAATGCTAATTGGCTAAAGGGGAGGCCTTAGAACAAAAAAGTTGACTTTTCGGAAAAAATTCAAACTTTGACCCAGCCAAAAACATATTTATTTTGATAATTTTTAGTCAGATTCATCGATTGGACATAAGTATCATAAAAACGTGTGCCAAGTGCGAGCTTGATCGGTCAAATAGTTTTTGAGTAATCGTGTACACCGATTTTTAACTTATTGAAAAAAAAAAGTTTCGAGATAATCGCGTTTAAAGTTTCGGTAAGGGAAAAACGTACGATTCTGTGACTTACCGACTAGTCAGCTATTCCAGCACCATATAATAGTCCTTCAGCTTCCTCGTAATGATAATTTTGCCCACACGGAGAGAATTAAAAAGTAATTTTTGTCGTGAATTTCACGGTAAAAATTACCGTGATATATTTCAATGTGGTGACAAGTGAGAAAAGCATAATAATTCGTATGCGACAACTTTTTTTTAACTCACGTTACAGAAAATTTCAAATACGTAGGTAAAATTTTACTATACAAGAAGGGTAGCGCGCACAAAAATTTTTACCGAGAGCACAATACATTTTCCTATAACACTCATTAAATTTTAGAATAAATCTTAAAATAACTGTTATAAAGTCGATACTTTTTTATAGTCATTTTTGAAAGGCATAAAATAATAAAATGCACAGTAAAATTTCGCTGATATTATATATTTTTTACATTTAAGTTTTGCGTATTTTGTTACACATCAAAATTTACTAGAAAATCTGGTAAAATTTTCTATCTGAAGAAGAAATTTTATTTTATTTTCGTGAAAATCTGTGTTTAACTCAGTAATAATAAGCGAAGTTTCAGGGTTGTCATCTGGTTACCGTTACTGCACGGTAATTTTTAACATTTAATTCTCTCCGTGCATCTAACAGCTATTATTGAATAGACGACTCATCCACCTCTCCACATAGTACCTATACCTGTGCGCTGGGCTCCAAACGGAGAAAAAATGAGTCACGTTCAGAAGCTCTCGGGACGTCATTTTTGAGAATTGACCAAAATCATTAACATCGTATTCTACAGGTTTCGTATTCCATATATATTTGGAGGTCCATTTGTTGGTTCTATACTTTGGCATTGGATACCCAAGCAATCGTGAAGTTTTTACCACTGCACAATATAACGCAGGGATAACGAACGTTAGAGTGGATACGTGAGCGGAAAGGAGATTCATTCTGACGCCTTTATCCAGTAAACGTCCGACGCACATCAACACATGAGTAGAAAACTGGAACGATTCGGCGACGTGTCCACCTGTCGTTCTGAAGCGATGTACGATTTTTTTCCTGTGCGCAATCCACTATACCTATTTGGCATTTGTTTTTTTTATCCATGTTCGACGTAATTTATCAAAATATAGGCTCCAATATTCGTACGGGGGTAGTGAAATATGTTCTCTACCGAAATAAATTATACGTCATCATTTACGCATAATTTAACATGTATCCGCTTCCACTGCAGCTTTCAGCTCGTCGTTATCCACCTTGCTCTCAGGTCCCCCAAGCGGTTTAATTTTGAAGATCAAAATCACCAATTTAGAATTTTTTCAACCATCGAAAGCATATTTTAATATTTCTTAAAACAATCCCTAATAAGAGGTGCAACTGGTAATGAAGTTTCTACGGGCCAAATCCTACGCGGGCGGGAGCTAGTAATTTTATATTGGAGCAGAATGTCTACGGTTTTTTTTGTTGTTATAATTGACTCAAAAAATGTGTTATAACAGCCCAATAAAAACTAAACGTTATGGAATAATACCTCGGATTGACGAATCCATTAGCATTATTTAACTCAGAACACTCTTCGGAATGTCTACCTACGAAAAAATGTCCCAATTAGTAAGGAAGAAGTATGATCGTGTATTCGCGCCTGTAGCTGGTCTATTTTGAAATGATATTTGCATCGACCGTTCACCGCTCGATAATGGTTTTAATTAGTCTCCATTGCGATCGTAATTACTTTAACAGTTGCAATTTGACAAAACTTTAACGACGACACTTCGACTAACCAATGGAATTTCACGACTTTGCAAGAGACAATAAAATCCAACCGACAGGGTTTTCCATGGGAAATTGAAGGGTCACGGTGATTTATGCAGTGAATAATTGCGGCAACTAATTAAGCAACCAAACGCAAGGAAATTTCCGGCCTCGGATTTTGAATTTCATCTTTTCGTTGTCCATTCACGATGAGAAAGAGCAAAGGGGGAGAAGAAAGAGGGGTAGATTGTGGTCTCGGGTGGTCGAAATTTGGAAGGAGCCTCCGAAAAGAAGGTTTGAAGAAAACCGAGTGAGTCCTAAAGCAAAAAAAAAACTGGAGTTACGGATAACAAGGGAAAGAAGGGTGTCGCTGTCACACAGAACGTCCATTGCGAGCAAACAGTCGTGGCGCCGGCTCAAAAAGGTTTTTAGGCCACCGGTCCATTACCTCGGAGCACTTTGCAAGTGAGACCGATGATTGAAGGACTCGAAATTGCGATTTCCTTTGCATTATTTCACGTATACGTGTGCAATCGTGTCAACGTATTTTTCTATAAAATACTTCGAAATAACAATTTACCGTTTGAATTAAAAAAAATAGTTCCATCGTACTTGCTCATCGAAATAATTCTGTTTTTTTTTTCGGCGGAAGTGTCAACACAACAAAGCAAGCATAATGAATTGTAAGCCATTGGTGGTTTCACTTTCTCGTCGTAGCGTGTTTCCTGTCGAGCGCTAATGAGGGACGAATTCATTGACTCTACGCCCCTAATTAATAATTAAGAAAAGAAAATGGTCGGTGCGACGTGAATTTGTTTTCTCGCGTTCTTCAGTTACCGTAGTATAAAGTGGTGGACGTGCAGGAATAATGAGGGTCGTACCTAAAAAAGAAACGAACTTATGTTTCTCGTCCCCTTATAAATTTACTTGAGAGCCTGCTTTCTCACCTCTCGCTATGTCAAACGATATTCCTTCATGATTAATGAGCATTTTATTAGGCCGTAATAAAATAATTACTCTGGAATTCGTCTCAATTGAATACATAATGTTGTCACTCAATAATTATAGTGCCGTAGAAACGTTATCATAAAACTGATGAACCAATCATGTGCGAAACGTCGCAGACGTATTGAGGAGCGTCTATAAGAAAATAATATCTGAAAAGTCTACAATACTTGCTCTCGGCTAGCTATGAAACTGACTTATGCATAGAACTCTGGCTAGAAATCCCAACGAAAGCGGGAAAAACGTTTGGACAAATGATATTGAAAAGTTTAAATTTGTTCCTAAAAATCCTAACGAAAGCGAGAAAAAAGTTCAGACAATTGAAATTGGGATTCTATGCACTGTAACCTGGGACAGTTCCAGCATTGCATGAAATAATGCTCCAATCGAATTATACTGAAATTTGCATCTTCGGAACAGCACCAAAATTTCGTAGCCCATTTTTTTTTCACAAATTAGTATCAAGTAAATCGCTCGAAATGTTTTGGGGATCTATATCAGAGATATGCAGTTCAAATTTGCAAGATGAGATTTTGGACGATGATGAAAAGGAAGAAATGAAATAATAAAAAGAAACAGTTTTCGTTGCATTACAACGATGCAAACTTCAATATCGTCCTGGCTAATCGAAAATTTAAAGAACCTGCTATATACCGTGCTTTTTTTCTCGTGTCGCCCTCACCAATAATTGGCATTTTTTTTTTAACCAATTACTGTAAATCTATTCGCGTTAATTTTGACAAGCAATACATTCTATTCACTAACGAAACAAAATATGAAAATTAAATTCGCTTTTATTGCGATTCTATTGTTTTTACGCAGAAACCAAAGCTACGTGAGTGTCGAATCAAAAACGTACCCATGGTACGGGTACGTGTAGAATATGAGGCCACCAATGCAATAAATTATATGCCATCATTTCGCATATATTCGAAGAAAAGTCTTTCAACTAATTTGAAGGAATGCAACGTATCCGTTGGCTAGACGGTAGACCCGAACGAGCAAGTTTGGAGCAAGTGACGAAACCGGACAAGTATCTAAGGGAGACGCGTCGGCAACGAGGATGCCTCTCTCTACCGCTGTAGAAGTAGAGTAGATCCACGTCTAGTCGGGCAGCTTGGGGCAAGCGTTCGAAGTTCTGAAGAACTTGCTTTCGGTTTTCTCGGTTCCCGAACTTCTACAACATTACCCATGCACACACAAACACGTGCGTTTGTATGTGTGTGTGTATGTATAAATTCTCAGCGGCTTGTGAAAACTGGAAAATTAGTTAACGGTACCTGAAACCGGTATGGAAGAGGATGAGTTTAAAGACGTGGTGGTCACACACTTCATGAAAACGCCAGTGGCAACATAAATAGGAAAAGGGAATTTTCTTTCGCCGAGAAAAGGTACATCAACTTTTTTTTCCTTTCTCTCTTTCTCTCTCACTTACTCTCTAGCTCTTGCACTCCCATCCCCCTGTCTGTCTTCCTCCTTCTATATCTCACAGACAATCTTTTAGATCCTATACTGCTGTTGCTGTTGCCAAGAAAATTTCGTTCTAAATTTTACTAATGACTGACAAAATAGATATAAATCCAACTAATAAGAATTGGGAGAGATGGTTTGATTACTACCCCTATAAATTGGCACCTCTCTTTTTACAAAAGTTTATGCGTAAATATGTTTATGTGTATAGCACTGCAATCGGAAGGGCTGTTGAGCATTGTGTGGGGAGTTTTTTTATTATTGACCAACCGAACTTCGCAAACTCGAAATATGTAAATACTGCGTGTCAATCGAGCAAAAAGAAAGTTCTGTGTAGTCGTGATGACATGAGTTTCGCATATTTTTTTTGTTTTTTGTTTTTATCATAGAGGAAAAATCACTCAAAAATGCACGAAGAATTGGTGTTGAGAGCAAGCACATGCTCCGGTCGATAACATTTGAAAAAGAAGTGTATGCTGGATATGAGTTACGTTTCGAAAAAGCATTATATTGGAGCTTATTGTTAGCTGACAACATGACAAAAAGAATGTAGTAATTTATCACGCTTCAAATTGAAGCATTATAAATGAGGGAGTGTTTCTTTTTAGAATACATGTACACTGCCGGCCAAAAGTTTGGATACACTAGTCGAAATTTCTTACCGCACTAAAAGTTAAATAGCGGACTCAAAAATAAAGATAATTCAATTTCCCAAGTGGCGTTTTAAAGAGGACAAGTTTGCCTTTAATTTTCTTTTTTTTAGAAAATGAGTTATGAGTTATAAGTCCGGCCGACTTGAAAAATGTAGTTTTGCGATAAACGCGTTTAAAGTTAGTAGAAAGTCACGCCATGAATCAAAAGGGGTTGCGCTAGAATTCGAAAATAGAGTACTTAGAGATTTTTCACACCCATAATCTTTTGGAATATAATTTTATAGGTACTGAGGTACATAAAAAAAAAAAGAATCGATTTTTGAAAAATCCTAAAGTGACCTAAGATCTGGTTACAAACTAATTAAATTACGAAATAATCTCATTGAACAAATACAGTTCATATTAATTGTAATTATTCGGGATATATTATGAAATCTGTCATAATGTATTTAATTACAAAGTAATCTAATAAAAATGTATTCAAATACATTGTAATTTAATTACTTTGTTACTAGTTATGGTGTAATATAGGGAAAAAATATAATTTTATCCTCTAAAGTTGGATAAAAATAAGTGATAAATTATGTCTCGTTTGAACGACAAAATCAAAATATTGTTTAGCTATTAGCAAACTGGTTTATTCGAATTAATATATCATCAATTAATTTGTAATTAGATTAACTTTCAATAAAATTACATAGTAAATAATTACACTAGACACTTGTGGTAACTAATTACTTAAGTAATCTGTTACAAAGTAATTAAATTATCAATTACAGTAGTAATTGTAATTGTTAATGATTAATTTAATTACTTTTGCTCTCGTCAATTTCCGTTGAATTTCGCCACATTCTGACATCATCGTTCAACATTTTCATCCAGGAGTTCCCGCCTCTCAAAACGAAATGAATTCTGATGTCGCCAATGGCACAAGGATTGTCACGATAAAGAACCCAAACAAAATCGACTACAGAGAAGCTATGATCGATAATATACGAAACGTAAAGATATTCTCGAATTTGGGGCACGTATGCTGGGGGAAAATTATCTTACGTTGCGGGTGACTGGTCGAGGCCCATCCTCATTTTCCAACTCTATGAAGATATATATCGGATGCGATCTATGCGCACGCAGAACATATATTGGATATATATATATATGTACACATATACATTGGTATAGCAAAGAGGTTGAAGAAAGGAACGAAAAGGCGTGATAGATGGAGTATCATTTCGTAAGGGAAGACGCATTGCCCGATGAGAGGAGACGAATGGAACCAATAGTTGTCACGAGCGGAAAACGTGAGGGCCAATCTTACCCAAGTATTCCCTTGCTCCACTATAGCTGTCATTCCCACCCGCCAGTGGATATTCGAACTTTGCCGTGTACATACTCTCGCACGGCCCTATTTTCTACAGGCTTGCAAAAAGCTGGCAAGGTTAGGGCTCATAGGCATATGCCACCCAGACGAGAGTATGTCGCCCTATGTGACTACAAGTTTCTATACAGCTTCGAAACGACCTTAAAGGGGGAAAAACACTTTACAATGTTCAAAAAATCGATTATTTTTTCTTTCACATATTTCCAAAAAATAATATATGGAGAGTATACTGAAAAATCGAAATATAGAATATTTACGAAGTTATAGCACATAATCGAGAGCGCGCTGGTACCGCATGCTGTGAACTAGGGAAACTTTAAACGCGATTATCTGGAAACTGCATTTTCAAAAACTGCTCATGTTATAGCTCAAAAAGTTATTGATCGATCCGGCTGAAATTTTGGGAGGTTTCTCACTATAACATTATCGGAAGGATATAGCTAAAGTTTTAAGGTTGTCGACTAAATAAATTACTTTTTTGGGGTAAAAATTGTCGAGAAAATGGTCAAAAATAAGAAAATTTGATTTAAAAGCCTACTTAATTTTTAATTTTATACTTTTTAAAAATATTTTTATAGGTATATCCTTCCCCTACACATGTCAATAATTGAAAAATATTTTCGATTTCTGTTTCAGATCAATAGAAAAAATCAGACAAATAGAGCACTTTTCGATATCACGCAAAAGACGCCTAAACAAATACCTCATAACGCGGCCATTTTATTTTGTTAAAAAAAATTTAGCCCTTGAAAGTTGTAATAAGATAATGTCAACATTTTTAAATGATGCGATTATTTTACCACCTTTAAAAAAATTTCTGAAAAATGACTCATTTTCGGGCGTCTAAAGGGTTTTCCTCCCTTAAACTCTTCGTTTCCAACATTCTTCGGGCATGAAACTTGGCCGTACATTGTTTGATCACAGTCGGGCATGCAAATCGTGCAAATAAATTGCTGCTACTTATCCCAGAGCGTTGCAGCAACATTTTCGTGAATCTGGTCGGTTGGTATGTTCAGTGAAATGATACACAGAGAAATGTATGGCGTTTTCGTATCGCTGAGGAACTGGAAAAAGTACAATAGCCAGCCGAAGATAAATGTTTGGATGGAATAGGCTCGTAGGAGTTTGAGAGGGCATACAAAGAAACATTTGAATCAAAGAAGATACTAACTCCATATTTTCCATTTTTTGCACGACAAAATTAATTATAAAAAATGCATAGATGGTTTTTTAAGGAATTACGTGGGTTTAAAAATTGCAAAAAATCGATTTAAAATTTTTTTATTATCTAATAGTATAATATGTCTAGAATATTCTTCCAAAGTTCTAAGTCAATCGTAGTAAAAGTCTAGGAGAGAGAGCCTTTGGGAATTCCCCCCGTTGGGAAAGACCGGCCGGGAGCGATGCAGGTATGCCCATTTTTCTCAAAACACTATTTTTGAAGCCAGTGGACACGATTTCTCAAAAACGAATGCAGCGATCGTATTGAAATTTTGCACACTTCTTTAAAATAGCATTGACTAGTGATTGAACAAAGGTTTTTTTTTCGATTACAACTAATTTTACAAGGCTATACGTAGTGTAAATTGTACCAAAAATTGAACTATTTTGCATAAAACTCTGCCAAAAATTCAAATTTCAATTTTTTTAAACATCCTTCGTTCGATCACGAGCTATACTTATCTCCTAACAGAAAAAAATTGTTTTTTTTTAATTTCAGATGAAGCTATCATGAGTTATCCTGACGACCACGAGCACACTTCTTTTTTTGAGGGGTCTCCGGAAACCAGGTCCCACCGGCTGAATTTCCCAAATTTTTGGAGGAATTTTTTTTTTAATATTGTTTAAATGTTGCTCTTTTATATGCTCAACATTTTGAATAAAATTATTTATACAGTATATTTAAATACAATAGATAAAATATGTTTTTTTTTGGCTTCGAAACCCACGTAACCCCTTAAACTCTTGCTACAAAAGGCAAAAAATATGGGACAAAACTCAGAATTAGTACTGGCTCGTCCATAAAAAAATGTTTAAAAAATTCAGACATGTGAAAACATCGCTGTATATAATATGGTTCATTGTTTTTTTTTCTTTTTTCCCATTACACTCCATATATACGAAAACTGGAATATCCATGCATAAAGATCGCAAAAGAAGATTGGAATTTTTTTTCACATTGCGGCACATCGAAGGTAAAATATGAATTGACCTCGAAAAAAAAATGGTCAAATACACATCCCATATTTACTCCCACAAATGAAAACTGCCAAGAGCGCAGTATTAAAAAAAATAAACACGTTATATCGAGTACCAGGAATCGTAGAAAGAAAAAAAAAAAGAACATCGAGTTTTCCCCGAGCGTTGGAGATAATTTCAATGCGTTTTTCCAACCGCACACGTTTGCACTCGTAATTCACGTGTCATACGCGTCCTCGCCGTACCAATGAGAATTTCACTGATTCGAAATCAATTCTATTGTTACACATGTTGGATATAAAAGTATCGCTTCATGGACGTCGCTGGCGCATCATTTTCGCGCTTAACAATGGAATCAGGTCGACGCGCGGCTTGCAACGCTGGCGAAAAGAAAAAAACAAAAAGCTACGAAACAATCGGTCGGCTCTGCAAAGCACAACTAGACCCCCCCCCCCTCGTAGGCAAAAGTAGCAACCCACCACGACCAGAGGAGTGTGAAAGAGGGAGGGATAGAGAGAGAAAGAGCGATTATTACAGCATATTTCAGTGGTATTAGCGACGAGTGCACAGTAACAATGGAAAAGACGAAAGGAACAAAAGAAAAGGTGTGATCTGTGGGCCTAAAAGTAAAATTCTCGCTACAACTTCGGCGAGCAAAAAAGCGGAAGAATCTCGGATTAAAGAAAATTAATCTTCCATTAGACTCGAAGAGCAATTTTTTTTTCTCATTTTCGTCAAAGGATTTTATTGCGTACTAGCTTTTTCCCGCGACTTCGTCCGCGTAAGTTTTGGATATAAACTTTGACTTTAAACGGAGAAGGTTATGTTGGTCTGTTTATCTACGATTTTTCTGATTTCGCTAACTTAAATAAACGCGGAACTCTTTTTCAATTAATTAATTTTTCGAAAATATATATATGAAGTTATAGTTATTACCCGTGACTTCCTCTGCATGGAATTTATGACGCCGTGGGAGTGTAAATATTTGATTCTTTTTTTAAGCATTTTCTTATAAACAATATTTTTTTATTATTATTTTTTTTATTGGACGGCACCAATATCACCAGGCCCGTGGGCGAACTTACGCGTGAGCAAGCTACGTACGATTTCACTTGAATCTAACGCACAACAAAAATAGGCTGTGCGTTTTCTATCAGTCAGTCAGTCAGTCAAGGAACAGTTTTATATTTTAAGACGAAAAAAGTTTGTCCGATAATTGGTCGAACCGTACCTATTTTTTCAGTTCCGTGGTAGCATTTTTTTCACTGCAGTAATCATTTTTCACTCGCGATTATTTTTCAGTAGATGTTTTCGATCAGTGGATAGAAATAATCTACCGTAAAATGATCGAGAGGTTTCCATCAGCGTGATGTAATTAGCCCACGAAATCCGTTGAGTTTCCGAATTTTTATTTAACCCTTCGTGGTCAAACTTCGAAATTCAATCGCGGTGGTCACACTTGGGTCGATTCTACCCAGTCAGTTTTCAAAAAAGTATTGTGACCAAACTATCCGTCCGAGGTGGTTCAAAAAATTACGGGACATGCTTTGAACTTTCTAGATGATGTACGAAAAATGTATTTATAAGAAATAAAATGGCAACATGTTTTAAAAAAATCATAAAGAGGTGAAAACACAAAAAAGACACTTTTTCGCTCAAAAAATCATAGTTACGTGAATTTTCAACATTTTTACGTAAAATTTGGACGTGATACTCCTTAGATATGCTACTTTTGGGAAAAAATAGTAGCATAGTGAGCGTTCTAAAAAAGGTATTTATTCCGACATGTGAAGAGGGTAAATTTTATGGTACGAGGATACTTCAAACTCCAGGTAAGATGGTGAATACAGCTCTATTCGAAGCCGGAAACTATTATATATTTACGCCAAAAATTGATGGTCGGGACGATTCTACCCAGGGTGACTACGAAGGATTAAAAACGATACTGTGAATCATACCTAAACTGCACAAGATGATCAGCGAAGAGAGATTATATACTTTCAGGAAAAAAATTCCGTCATAAATCCGGACCAAAAAGTCTCAGAATATTCGGGAAGACGAACGTAGAGTTTTCAACAGTTTTTTTTTCGTACTCTGCGAACGAGTAGATCGATCGAGTGGTAAAGTATCAAAAGTGTCAAGTGGGATATGTTCATTTTTTAATTTTTCTACACACATGCT
This sequence comes from Ophion ventricosus, assembly GCA_963932345.1. NCBI lineage: Eukaryota > Metazoa > Arthropoda > Insecta > Hymenoptera > Ichneumonidae > Ophion > Ophion ventricosus. The sequence goes on from OZ010718.1 coordinate 13,558,642, forward strand.
CAGTCCTACGTTGAACGACAGCGAGCATGTTCGAGACAGGAGCCACGCGCATAACGAGGTTATCTATACTTGACGCTTTTACATATTTCTATGTATGTGTTCGTGTACGCGAGTAAGGTGCTCGAGAGAGCGGCGACACGAGCTCGCGGTTAGGATATCATATGATCGCTCAATAAACCGCGGACTGACTGGCGTCGCTAAAACCGCAAGAATTGCCGAGTCGAGAACGACCCGAGAGTCCCGCAAGGCAATACAGAGAAACGATAAAAGACGCGTTTATAGACGTGCAATAATAAAATGATCTTTTACTACATACTGAAAGTGCCAATTCATATTGACAACTATTTATTGTTTTATTCTTGACAGTATCGTTTGAACTTCCAAAGAGGATCTTCACGGTCGACGATAAGTTGCGGTCCTCAAGTTTACGTTTTTCAAAATTTTGAAATTATTTGAGCTGAAGGACTACGGTCGATGGCTCATTGGCAGTGCCGTACTATCAAAGAAAAAAAACGCTATAAATACGTAAACCTTACCCCTCATATTACTACTGAAATTATTATTTTTTTTTCAAACGAGACACATTTTTTGTATTTTTATCATTGAAAATAATTGAAAATATTAAAAAGGAATGAAACTCTGCGAATTTTCGATCATGACGAACAGTTACAGATCTCGCTACAAAAAGGACGCAATAAATTTCGAAGATAAATAATAAGGTTTATTATGCTGTTTTCTTTCGATCCTGTGCTACTTTTTTTTAAATCTCTGAGGGACCTTGACCATGGTTGTCTATTTTTTTTCGATTTCTCTAGTCCCATAAGCTCCTGTGTCATATTTTGAAAAATGGCAAGGGAAATTTCTTCTCAAGAGACGAGAGAGAGACGCGAAATTTATCTTTCCATTTGCCTCTAAAATGTTTCCTTTTCGATTTTTCCTCCCACGCTTATTCAGCTTTTCTTAAAGTAGTTCAGTTTTGCGGCAACTGCGCTGTGTCCCAAGAGCTATGGGATCTCGAATAAAATATCTGGACGGAAAAAAGCACCGTTTGAAGGAAAATAAACGAATTGAAGTTAAAAAGAAACAGACATTTATTCGCGCATAAAATGCGAGCAGTCTAATACTGAAGTTTTCATCATGGAATGCGATGAAACTACATTTTTTTTAAAAGCCCCAATGTTTTTTAGCAGATTTGGAAAACGAAAATAATTCAGGTTTTAGAGTCATTATTAGAGATCGATGACGGGAATCTGCAAAGATTTTGTAAATCAATAAAAATGAAGAAACGCAGAAATAAAAATGAAATTTCATTGCATTTGAATTATGCAAATTTCGAAATCGTTGAGAAATGTTTTCAAACGGTTCGCCGGTAGTGTATCTAAGTAAATTATTATATATATATATATATATATATATATACACGCGCGCACAAATGTACTTTTGACCTCTTGACCTACATGTGTGTGTAGGTCAAGTGGTCGCTTCGACTTATTTTATAATATATATATATATGTGTCGAGGTCAAATAAAGACTTATTGCCCTATATATATATATATATATATATATTCGTGTACAATTGACCATGTACTTTGCGATTTAAGGGTGTCTAATTAAGGACTTACATTCGTGAATTCGTGACATATTCGCATACCTTTACCTCCGCCATTGCCACCTTTGCCTCCGCTTCATGGTCATTACAAATGTGCTCCGAAAGTTACATCATTGAGAATTTGCGCAAAACAATGAAGTTTGTATTTATCCGCATCCAATAATGGAGTAACCAAAAAAAATATCATTTTTCATCGATATAAAATACTGCAGAGAAAATTATTTGCGTGTACATTCCAGCGAACACGCATTCATCAACGATTCTATGTTTCATGTAATTGGCCGCCAACTTCAAAATTCGAACGTATATGAGCGCATGCATCAATGTCGGATACTCATACTTTCGAAATCTACAACTCGTTTCGAATCCATTTAATTTGCGAACGAAAACCTCTCGTAAAAGTGGGACGAACTGTGGTTGTCGACAATTTCGCATAAAACAATGCCGGCTCCTCTGGATTTTGAAAGCAGTGCAAGGGTCAAGAGGCTACAGCGAGGAAGAGGGGAAGAGAGAGAGAGAGAGAGAGAGAGAGAGAGAGAGAGAGAGGGGGAGAGAGAGAGAGAGAGAGAGAGAGAGAGAGAGAGAGAGAGAGAGAGAGAGAGAGAGAGAGAGAGAGAAACGGATGGACGAGGAGAGAAGCCAGAGATACTGAAAGTAGTGCGGTGCATTTAGGCCCAGCGGGGAAACGGTTGTACATGCGAGATGCAAGTCGCCAAGAGTAAAGGCTCAGAGGCAAGGCGTTGTTTGTCGAGTGCGCCTACTCGAATAAGAAAGAGAGTGGCTACGGGACGATGCGAAACCAACGACAACGTTCACTTGCGATGAGACTTGCACGGATTTGCATCCCACAGAATTCGTATATTTGCATCCGCGGCCCTTCTCGAGGTTTCGGGCGAGCAGCACACGTACACTTTCGCCTTTCATTTCTTTTTTTCCATCCATTACCCTTCTTTTTTTAACAACCACCGTTTTCCCATTTTCTGACATGATTTTTTTATCGCACGTCCGACACTTTGAAATTCCGCACGTGTATGCGCGGATAAAGATTTTTTTCTTCCTGCACGCGGTACATTTTGTGGCCTCACTTTGATTTCTTCTTTTTTTATTATTTTAATAATTCGCAACAAACCATGTTTTCTCTAGTTTTTTGTCGGGGGAGGGGGGGAGGATTCTTACCGACTGAGCCCTGCGACATTTCTGTTCGGGGCGACGTGAGTATATCCGGCCTCTAAAATCTCGTCGCCTCGTTGCCTCCGAGAGGATTAACGTTCAGCGGGTAAAACATTAAGAGCGTTATTGTTTTCGCTCTTTGTACAACGCCAAAAGGCTACTTATTTTTTTCAGCCGAAATACCAGTCTCGAATAAAATGAAGAAACGAATTTTTCCGATGTAGAGGAAGTCCGGGTAAAGCGAATACCCCGGGCAAAGTGAATACTCGTCAACTCTCGCCCAGCAACGTTCGCCCATCGTCACCCAGTACGTGGCAAATACTTCGGTGAGTGGCCGTGTCAGGCGCCATCCAGGAGACGACGATTTGTGTTTTTGCTTGAAAAATAATGATTCATCAAGGAAAGTATTTTGCTAATAACAAAAAAAAGTTATTTATTTATCGTCCTTTGTTTGTGGGTGGTTATGATGTATGTTTATGTAGCTTTATACACTGTGTAGAAAAAGAAACCCAAAGCAATAGTTTTTATTTGAAACGGGAAAACATCAGGAGTGACCACGTGGGGAAAAGCGAATAGGGCAAAGTGAATACCATATTCACTTTGCCTGGTGATCGTAAAGAATTTCATTATATACAATAACCTGCATATTTCATTTCAGATGGTTAATAAATTTAAAAAAAAGGACGACGCAAGGTTCTTGGAGTGCAGACGTCATGCAAACAGCAATAAATTTATGCAAAGCTGAAGAATCCATCAAAGGAACAGCCAAAAAGTACGAGTTAGCATACGCTACCTTATACAGATCATTTTGTTTGTAACTTATGTTTCCAAAGATTTCTTTGTTGTTATCCACTTTGCCTTTATGCCGTATCCACTTTATCCGGGGGCTCGGGCAAAGTGGATATTTTGGTTTTTTTTTTGTTATTTGATTTACAGCAACTAATTAAACTAAATAGAAAATTAAATAAATTAAATAGAATTTAAATAAATAGAAAATTAAATAAACTAAATTAAATAGAATGAAGGGAGAATTGTTAACGCGTTTCGAAAGTTGATTAAATAAAGCCTAATCTCAGATAATTGTTTTTATTTTCTCTATTATACATTATCGGCAATAATCACGGAAAGCTTAAAGTGTTTACTTTGCCCGGACTTCCCCTACGTCAAATCGGATATTTTTTGAGAATATCTTAGCGATCTGCGTAAAAAAATTACGAAGTACCAACCCCACCCCCCCCCCCCCCCCCCCCCTCCACACCGTAAGTTGAAAACTACTCCCTTCACGTGGAATGCACACGGAGGATGAAAGAATAAATGTTAAATGTATATTTTAAGCTTTTACCAACCTCGAACAGGAGCACCGAGAGACGAGCGTACAACAGCGAGACGAGTTCTCCCGGTATATGCATAAACCCTTTTTTCCCGCGTTTCGATGTATTTCCTTCTCTGCGACAATTTCCGAAGTATGCAGATTGCTTCACGACATTTTCACGAGCGCGACAGTTTTATAGCGTTCTCCGCTTTCAACGATGGGTGAAACTGCACTCGCGAGAAATCGAAAAAGCGAGCAGAACGAAAACACCGCGAACGAAAAAGATTTTTCACGTATATTGAGAGGAGGAGAAGGGGGGGGGGGGGGAGAGAGAGAGAGAGATCGAGGAGGAAATAACGTCCCGATGACGTGCAATATTTTTTACTCTCGCGAGACACGAGATACGCCACTCTTGCAAATTTTCACGCGTATCCGGTGCAATCGTTGCACCGAAGTTTCTCGAATATTATGTTGCACGAGCTGCGGGAGGGTGGTAGTCTGCCAATCGTGCTGAAATCAGAAAAATCCGAAGAGTCGTATGAGCGCGTTATGTCGTATCGGGAAATATATTTAATTACAGCTCGTTAGAAATGTTTGTGCTCAAGAAATTTATATATGAGGTTGAAGTTTGCATCGTTAGAATGAAACGAAAATTAATTCTTTGTAATTGCTCAATTTTTTCGCCGCCAATTTTGGGTGTAAAGATCATTCGAACGATTTCACGTATTCTTATTGAAGATTTATGCCCTCGATTCGCAAAAATATAGACTTTCGATAAAGAAAAAAAAAATGGTTGCATCCCAACGATGCAAACTGTAACGTTATGGAATTTGTTTAGTGACTGTTCGTTGGAAATGTTCGTTTTCAAGAAATTTATGAATTTACTGCTCTGGACCTGCGAAGATTTTCAAGAATTGCATAAACTTCAAAAACCACGACAGATTTATTATATTGCATTTTTTACAGTAAACAGAACTTAAAAATTCTCCCTGGATACAGAATATATTAATTAATACTTGATACATGAATTAGTAAATACGTGAATACTATATATTAATTAATACACGAAAACTGTAATATCAATTCATTAGCACTCACTATGAATACTGTAGTATTAGTTAATAAACTATATAGTATTTACTAAGAATACAAGGTGTGTAAATTGGGTAATGAGACTGGCAACGTCGCGTTCGATCTGACAACACTTGGGACGCGGGATTTCAACCTATGTGAAGCTGGCAACCGACTTTATCAGATGTCTTTTTTTTTTGCAATCGTTTGTACCCGTTTGTACCACCCTTAATTTCGTTTGTGCCTTAAGGGGGAGAAAAATATGGGGGTATCGAAAAATGACCCGCAGCCGACTTGTAGGTCATTTTTATTAATGCTATTGCGAAGAGAATCGTTCGTACCAGTCTGTACCTCTGATTTTTTTTTAGATTTTTTTTTCGTTCGAAGTTCGCACCTTCAGGGGACAAAGTACGAACGATTACACGCTGGTACGAGCGAGTATAAACGAACACACGCTGGTACGAACGGGTACAAACAATATACTCGTCGGTACGAACGGGTACAAACGATTGCTCGGTGGTACAAACGATATACTCGTCGGTACGAATGGGTACAAATGATTGCTCGGTGGTACAAACGATATACTCGTCGGTACGAATGGGTACAAACGATTGCTCGGTGGTACGAACGATATACTCGTCGGCACGAATGGGTACAAACGATTACTCGGTGGTACAAACGATAAACTCGTCGGTACGAATGGGTACAAACGATTGCGCGATGGTACAAAGGAGTACAAGTCAGGTACTGATCAGTACGAATAGGTACAAACCATTAATCACCGGTACAAACGATATTCTCGTCGGCACAAACGGGTACAAACGATAAAAAAAAGAATAAATCTGAAAAAAAGAAAAAAAAATTTAACTTCAGCGGTACAAACGGATACAAACGATTCTCTTCGCAATAGTATTGATAAAAATGACCTAACTACAAGTCAGTTGCGGGCCATTTTTCGATACCCTCATATTTTTCTCCCCCTTAAGGTACAAACGAAATTGAGGGCGGTAGAAACGGATACAAACGATTGCAAAAAAAATGGCATCTGATAAAGTCGGTTGTCAGCTTCACTTAGGTGGGACTTCAAGGGACGGCAGGTGAACGTGTGATAAGCCTTCAGTACGAGTTTGAACTCGCTAGAGTCTTTTGGTTATCCGTAGTGATTTTTTTCGTTAAACAGTTTTTTCTAGTGCGTTTTAAAAATGAGTAACATCAATTTTGAGCAACGGTGTGCTATCAGGTTCAGACTTGGGCACAGTGCAACGGAAAACTTTTTCGCGAAACTGTTTTCACGAAACGATGTAAATCGTGTCTCCAAATCCATTTATCCGATTCCCTTGAAATTCGGCCAAATAGTTTATAACATTTTCTATCGTATGGCTGGCCGATTTTTTTATATCTTAATCCGTCTGTTAATAACAAATTATTAAAGTTGTTTTTTTCGGTCGAACTTCACACTTTTTTTCTATAGCTCGCCATCACTGTTTATCAATATTTTCAATAAAAAGAACTCAAACTCGGTGATTGTGTGTAAAATCCCAACGTCGGCATCCAATTTCCAACGTTAGTGAGGTGCCATAGGAAAAAGAGAGCCCGGTGGATAAGTGGAGAGAGGAAAGGCTATAAGTGCCATTGGAAGAAAATTGCTCGAATGCTTGCTTCGCCAAAAGCTCTCAACAACGCATTCTTTTACGTCTACGTAGTACCTATCATGCGTATTAGTCGACCTCACCCTCCTTGCAGGAAAATATTTTATTTTCTCTTCATCGCACCATATTTCTCGACTCGCGCCCTTTTCTCAGCCTCAAAGAGCAGGTACTCCCTCATTCTCTCACGGTGGATCAGCAAGTCCGTTTATAATATAAGCTTCTGATTATTTGTCTGGGTCTCGCGGATTCAATTAGCTGGGATATTTCCTGCCGGGGAATTCGATCGTTCCACACCTACGATTCTTTTATCACTTATTTTCAGAGAGCAAGTCCGCATTGACGTCATAAAACAAATTTCTGACAGGATTGCGTGAATAAGTCGAATCTAAATGTTTGAGCAATGCGAACTTCGAAACCACGATCTTCGGAGCTTGGCAGTTGTCAAGATAGAATTTATGATCATTCTGATACACTCGTTTGCAAATCATGTGCTAATTTTTTTTTCCTCTTTTCAAATTACATGGGGTCTATGCATAATTCCGTATCGAAATTCCGACAGATGTCGTTCGCAATTGTTTCTCCGCTCGAACATGCGTCAACCATATGAAGTGTCGTATATTAAGTGAAAGCTGAAACTTGTGCCGGCATTAAAAAAAGTATCCATCGAGATCCGTAACTTGGATGACTTCTTTGCCCAAAGAGCTCAGGACAGGACGTTGAAGTTTGCATCGTTGGAATTCAACGATATTTTTTTTTTTTTTCTTTACTTTTATCATTACCCGAAGCCTTTTTTTACAAATTATGGTCCTAAATTTCTTGTAAGAATACGTAGAAACGTTTAAATGATTTTCACAGCCTAAATCGGCCAACAAAAAATTTGAGGAACTAGGAAGAATTAATTTCCGTTACATTCCAACGATGCAAACTTCAACGTCATCTCAGGACTTCTATGAAAGAGGGCATGAAGTTCCTGGAGAGATGGCAGAAAGTCATTGAACAGAATGGAACATATTTAGTTGATTAAGATCGTTTTATTTTTTGTAAATATTTTGCGTTTCAGATTTACTCGATTTTCGCTACGGAATTATGCGTACACCCAATAATACATTTCAACTTCGATTCAATTGAAAGTAGAATGAATTTTCGAATAATAAAATATACACGTGAACTTCTGCTAAAGATAATCGATGCTCACAATTATTTTCTAAATAATTCACATATCTGAATATAAATAATTCTTCTAATCAGCAGTCCAGCATTTTAAATACGAAGACAATGAAAAGATCGTACTTGAAAAATCGTTAACGGACAATAATAATAATAATTTGCAATTCGGATGACGTTTTCGTTACATAAACAACTACTTCGAATGAAATTAGAGATACGATAAGAGAGGATAAAAATTTTGTTGAAGGAGGGCCAACGTTCACGGAGAATCAGGCAATAGATACGAGAAAGGCGAAATACAAATTGAAACTCATCGAGGTACGTGTTCAGCGAATCGTTGGGTTGTTTTCGCAGTTCCTTTAGGTATAGTAAGGTAATTTTCCACGAGGTATTTGCTTATGCGGTTCTGTTCTTCGTGTCTGGGGTGATAAGGTGTGCGTATTTGTGCGTTTGTGCGGGTGTATGTATGTGTGTGTCAGTGAGCACGCGGGTACGTTTAACTCAGCGTGTACTACGCAATGCAATTGTTGGTAGGAGACGCGGGAGAGTGCGAGTGTACTATGTGCCGAGGATGTCGCGGATCACCGGGATAGGAATAAAATTGCAATTACTCGAGGAAACGAGAGAAGATGGGAGGCGTTGATAGTCCTCAGGGGCATACCCGTACCAGACAAATTTCATTAAAGCTGTATCTCTGATAATTAAAACGTCCCGACGAGAAATCGTTCAGTCCGTACTATCGATTTTTTAATGGACGTTATAACTTTCGCACTTCACCTAGCACAATACATAAAAAGTCGATTTTTCAATTGCTCCAAAACTGAGATTTATTTATTAATGCAAAATAAATATCAATCATTCGTGCTTACGCATCGGGTTTTTTTTTTGAGATCGTCAATTGCGATGATTTATATCAATTTTCATCATAAATGATCACTTCCTTGCAGTCAAAAGTTCGTCAAAAACGCAATAAACAACTTTCACGATGTATATTAAATTGACAAGTGATTTGTGACACTTTTCATCAATGCGTTGTTTTGACACTTTAAAAAAATCGATTTTTTTGCATTTTTCGATAGTCTCTACTACCTTCAAGAATAACATACTAAAATTTCAAGTGCGGATCTCAAATAGTTTTTGAACTACAGCCTTCAAAAGAGCAGCTGCTCGTCGGTCAGAAACGTGCGTAAGCTATCTTTCAACGCGTTTTTCTCAAAACGATATTTTTCAAATTTGCTGCAGTTCTAACTCGAATACAAATCATCCGATCGACTTGAATCTTATTTTAGCGTATTTAGTATTTGTTTCGTCATACAATGACCCTCCAGTTTTTCGATTGGATAAAAAATGTCAATTTTCCAGGCAAAAAACCATCAGATTTTTACGCGTAACATGAACTTTTTTCAAAACTCTGCTATTTTCTTGGATTTTAATTTTTGTTCACAAAAAAAAAGGCTTTCAATAATTATAAAAACAAATAAATGAAAAATGACTAAAAAATATCGTTCGATTCCAACAATGCAAACTTCAACTTTATCTCTTATACTCCTATTTCATTAATTACCAACCCTTGCCTTCGTTAGTCAGTCCACCACCTAGCCTGAGAAATATGACACTCTACCTTCGTTCTTTATTCCTTACTTTTTTCTCTCTTTGTTAATCTCCTCTCTAGATCAAATCATAAAGTTCACGCGGACGAAGTCACGGGTTAAAGCTAGTCAATAAATATTCTTGATAACATTGTGCATGTATTCAGATTTCTAAACGTTTAAACCCAAATGCGTACACGCAAACCATCGAAATGTCAGTCCCACTGGAAGTAGAGGTGCTTCTTTTCATCTCGCCGTTCAATGGAGCAGAATTTTCGAAAAAGAACAATGAGATGCGCTGAGAGATAAAGCTACAGTAGGGATATCACAAAAATAGTATACGAATTGGAGTTTCGATCTGGATACTGATTCCTAACTCGATTCATTATACTCCTGGCTGCAGTTTCAATCAATTTTAATCCGACGATGCATCAGTAATTGGATGCTGTCAGCTCTTTTGTTTGTTTGTTCCGATCCAGATCTATTGCAATCCCTTTCCTCCTACATATGTATATATATTCATATTCACTGATACGGTTTGGCAACATGGATGCACGTCAATTAACACACAGGACGCACAATTATACGTTCATTGGGATTTTATTTACCGACAATTGGCGGATTGTGCACATTCGATGGAAAATGTGATAAAACGTAAATGAGTCATCCTCGCCTGATTTACCGGAATATCCGGTGCTACAATTTGTCGTCCATTTAATATTTAGCAATCTTGATAGGCGTTTGTCAATAATATCAATCTTTTTTGGTTTATTGAAGAAATTCAGAAATTACTTGACATTTCGGAGGAAAACTGAATAAACAAATTTTGTAATTAAGTTAAAATTTTATTTGGTTGCACATTAATTGTCTATTTCGAGCAGTACACACAGTATCATTATTCCAGGAAAATATTATTGAATAGCTTTTTGCCGCCACTTTGTCCGCGTGAACTTTAGGACTTGATCCAGTGAAGAGTTAAACAAAGAGACAAAAAAAAGTAAGGATTATAGAAAGTAGTTGAGACTGTTATATTTTATGGTATTGAATTCTGCATCGTTAGAACGCAACTAAAACTCTTCTTATTATTATTAATTTGATACTTTTTTTCGCAGCTTTCGATTATAAATTTTTAACAAGGATTCTCAAAAATGTTTCACTGACTTTCGTAGTTTGAATGTTCCATAGAAAATTTGGGAACACGAAAAAATATATATTTTCGTTGCATTCCAACGATGCAAACTTCGATACTATCATATTTCTCAGTCACGGTGCGGTAGATTGACTGATTGAGGTAAGGGTTGGTAATTAATGAAATAGTAGTATAAAAGTGCCAACCTTCAACTTCAGTATCATACAATGTCATTGTTGTCTACAGAACTATATGGCTTTGTAATATTATTATTTAGACAACATTGTATGATTTATGGTCTTCGGCAAACACATTCAGGTTTTGGGCACTCGATACTCTCGATCAACTCACACACAATCGACCATGTGAAAAGCTCATCCTTCCTTAGTGCACCTCTGCGCTCTTCAAGGAGCTTCAGAATTTCATTGAGATAAAAGCAAAAAATTCGATTTTCCCATAAAAATGTCAACAGCCCGTTGCACCCTTAATTAGGGATTGTTTTTCAAAAATCCTGAAATATGCATTTTATTATTTGTTTTGAAGAAGATTTATACGAAGTTTCCATAGAAACTTTTACATACGCTTTCACCCCCCTTAAGAGTTGAGTTTCGAAAAATCGATTCTCAGTGCACCTCTACACTGAGAATCGATTTTTCGAAACTCAACTCTAAGGAACATATCTTCCAAATTTCATATTTCTATCTTCAGCGGTTTCGGCTGTGCGTTGTCTATAACGTCAGTCCGTCAGTCATTCAGTCAATCAGTCGGGCACGAAACTGTTTTATATATATAAATATACCAAATTTAGTTGTATTTTGTCATTTTTCAAACCACTGGAAAGTGCTTTTTGTTGCGGTCAATGTAACTATTATATCATACGGATAAAAATAGTATTTAAGTCATCAAGATGATCGTGGACAAAATGAGGCTGAAGTTTGTGTTGTTGAAGTGTTATGAAAATTATTTCACTTTTTTCAATTGCAATTTTTTTTTGCAGAACTTGCCTACAAAGCTCCCTCAGTCCTCTTCGAAGATGCTTATTCAAAGATATATAATAAAAATCTACATAAAATGATTTTGTATGACAATAAAAATCGAAAAATATGAATACGATGAAAACTTCAATATTCATTTTGGATGTAACGGTTACACGACTGTTGCTAAAAATCAACAATTGCTCTATTGATACGAGAAACATTGAAAGGATAATTTTTTATCTGATAGAACAATCCATCTGACTTTTCATTGTTCCAATTACTCTCGGGCGTGTTGATACGCTGTACTTGTTGGTAGAAGTCGAAGAAACCAATTTCACCTCTGCAAAGGGGGTGAGTAATAAAATATACGAGAACGTGCACGCTCGGAGTTTTCTGTTTCCGTTTGTTACGAAAAAGAAAAAAAAAGTATTCACGATCCTCTCCGCAAACTCGGAAGGGTCTACCGTTTTTCCGCGTGGTACGCGAACAAATTGAAGTTTCGAGACACACTTGTACGACGTATGACAGTTTTTGCGAATTTTCAGGTTGAGCACGAAGTCGCTAGGGCAAAAAGTCACGTACGGCAAATTTTGCGACTTTGTCAAAGGACCCCACGTTTACTTCGCACACAGAGATGAGCTGTGCGAACGGTGCAAAGACTAGGAGGCTGACAAATAGATAGGAGAAATGTGCGTTTCCATTTTAAATGGGTACGCATATTTGTAACGTAACCATATGTAGACAAGTTCAACGGCGTGAACCTCCCAAGAGAACTCGACAGAAAAAGAAACGGGAAAAGTGAAGCGAAAAAGTAACAAAATGCATCGAGAAATCATCGAACGAAAATGATGTTGAAGTTTGCATCATTGATACACAACGAAAGTTTCGTAGGCCAATGCTATTTATTTTGCAAATTTACGCCTTCAAAATCACTCAAAAGTTCTTCAGAATCCTCATTAGATATCTTTAATCTAAACATGTAAGAAAAGATTTTTGATGATAGTAAAAATGAGGAAATAAGAAAATAAAAAATCATTTTTGTTGTCTTCCAACAATGCAAACTTCAGCTACTGTCCCTCAGGTTGAAGTACTTCAAGTCTTACAGTTTCTCAAGTTGAAGTACCCTCAAGTACTCCAAAGACCCCAATTTGAAGTATCATGAAGTTGAAATAACCCAAAATAAAAACCTACATGATCCTATTTTGCCAAAAAAAATCTCAAGGAATTTGACGTTTCAGCAGTAACAGTTTATACTCAAAAAGGAACAGCAATGAATGTGTCGCGATCGCTGACGATTTCCGAGGCTAAATTTGAGCAATTCTCGTAATTTGGACCAAAATTAGCCCCCGATTTGTCATGTACATTGGTATTGCGTGTTCTCGCTTCTTTCCTCCCTCGGTTCTTTAGATAGCCGATTGGAAGTTGAGAATCACGAGTTGCAAAAAACAAAATCACCGTGGGCCTCGTTTTTTTTCGCGTATGTGACATTTCGCCAAGACGATGACGACGAGCACGTTTGTGCGAGGTAACCGTTTTGAGAAGAAATGGGAATTGAAGGTAATTGAGGTACGACATGTGGACCGAAAACGTCAAGAGCGACCGACAATTTGGCCGCGGCATTCTTCGCTCAACTCGAGCGGCACCTGACAAATTATACGTATACAGAAGTTGGTGGAAATGTGGACCGCGCAGTGGCTATTTCCGTGCAGAAATTTGTTGGGGAGTCCCCAGATCTTACCACATCCCTATAGAGATTTGACAGGGACTCCACACGTAGGTAATCCACATTGGTATCCAAGTAGATTCCGTGCTATTTCCCGTTGACGTCGCTTGAGAATTTTTTATTTGAAATTCTCAACCGGAATTTGTTCCATCTCCTAAAAAAAAATATGCTTTCGGGATCCCGTGCACAAATTTTTTTCGGCGAGTCCCAAAATCCACCCACATCTCTATAGAAATTTGGTAGCGATGCCATAAATAGGGATTCCTCATTGGGATCCAAATGGATTCTGCACTGTTTTCCGCTAAACGCTGTTTTAGAATTCTTACCACGTTCGAATCGACAATATGTGAAAAGTCACGAGAAAAAACTCGGTGTGCTGAAACATAACCTGCACGCTTCATGAGCGTGTACGTCTGTGGTGATAATAAATGGACTTTCAATGGATCTGGACAAACAATGGATTTTCAGTGATCTAAATCGACTCGATTTTTAAGATATAATTTTTCAAGCGATTTATACTTTTTAAGATAAGTTTTATTTCATTTTGTATATCTATTAATTTTGTTTAGAAAACTCAACAGACAAAATACGATGTTATCCATCAAGCATCGTATCGGATTCTGTTCGATAATGTGGGAATCTTTTAAGATTCAAATTGGAATCCAATTCCTCCTATCACGATCCACAAGGATCTATTTGATCCCTATCAGGAAGTGGGAACAAGTATGACAATCCAATTGGATCCCTACGACAATTTCTGTACGGCTTGGGTCTCTGGCATCCAAAGATCTATTCACCTGAATAAAATAGCTATTCGTGTGTATTGAGAGAAAGGTGCAATGAAATCATGCAATGAAATGAAGATGAAAAGTATAGGACCGAAAAACGTAATTCTCAGGTCAATGTTGTCCATTCATTGACAACGTAACGTAACTCGACGGCATGAAATTTAATTGAAAAAGATCTTCACAAGCCCTAGTTCTATACCAACGAACGTTTTACTACCGTCACTCGATGAAGTGAAGTTCCATACGTGAATAGAACATTACGATTTGGCATTGCGCAATTGATTGACCCTTGCATTATTGATGTTAGGTGGGTACTTGACTGTGTCGAATGTTCAAAAATCTATGATTTAGCTAGCACTCGTACTAAATGGTAACCATGAAGCTAAACGGAACGTCAAATTATGTATATTATCCAGATAAGGAAAATGCTACGAATTCAAGCTTGCAAATGGCTCCACAGAATTTCACTCGACGTTCGAGACTTTCAAAGAGAAACTATCAGACAGCTATAGTTTATCGCATCGTTATTGAGAATCTCGCCAAATTTCGAGATCCCGTTGTTAACGTGCCGTTTTTTTTTTATCGTAAAATATGTATTATCGAAAAACATCTTTTCGCTAACATCTTTTTGAGTTCGATGGCATATTTATTAATTTTTTCGTAAAGTGTTGCCGATCAGGATGACACCAAAAATCGATGGTCCGAATTTCCACCAACTCTTGCACACACACTCATACACACACACAGTATATTTATCGAAGAGATTTGCGTGCGACGGGCCGAAAGGGTCTTGACGGCCGAAGAAATAAATATTCAGATTGGTCCGTCGTGAAATCTCTCACGCGACGGACTTATATGTACGGGTCGTTGTACTCGAAAGGAAAGGACGATTTAATAAATCTTACGTTCCTAGCGGAGAACTTTCGATCGAACGACTGCTGAGAACGAAATACTATGGTCGTGCTGTCAACTTTGGCAGTAAAAGCGCCAAAACGATCGAATAAAGGTCATATCAAGTCGTTTTGAGGCCACTCGACATTTTTTTATCACGCGCCATTGTATATTTTGATTCACGACAGGTCCAATTAAAAAAAAACATCTCTGGATTGATAATCGTCAAGTTACGGGTCTTCAAAGTTTCCTCAAGGTATCTCTTTCGCGGAGGGCCGTAATTTGTGGGCGCATTAGCAAGGCCCTTTTCAATAATGCGTAAATTACAGTGGCATTTAATAGAAACAAGTGACAATCAATTATTATAACCAACGATAAACATGAATTAAAAATTTCGCATAAATTTTGTAGGTTTAGAAATTTTTTTATGGTTTTCCAAAAACGCTCAAACAGGTAGTCCTTAATGTTCAGCCAGAAGGCTCAATACCAATTTTCATGGATTTAACTTAAAAAATGAGGGATTTTCATTCATACTTACAACCCCCATTTTATCCAGTTAGGGCTTGATTTTCGAAAAGCCTCTTGTTAGTGAGAGGTTACATCATAAAAGGAAACTACTGATAAAATTTCACATTTCTATCTTCAGCGGTTTAGACTAAGCGGTGATCTCTCAGTCTGTCAGTCCGTCAGGACTTTTCCTTTTATTATATTGATATTGATTGACTAGATAGAAATGTGGCCAGCGTGTGATCTCCATAAAGAGCCATATAACTTAGACGATCTTTAATGTTATTTTATTGTTAAAAGTTCGGTAACTTGCCTTAAAATGTTACTAGAATACTTAGATGTATTTTTACTTCATTGTAGACGAAAATCGGGTAATCGTTAAATATTCGGGTTCGTGAAAGGAATATCGTAAGGTAATAGTCTCGCCAAGGCGTTTTTATATAGATTTTTTTTTTAATTTTGAGGACTCATTCAAGCCACTATTAAATGACCTGCAACATTTCAAAAGGATTCATCCTTCCATTTTCGAGATATTGGCAATCAAAAATTTCATGGTTTTACACGTGTTCTTATGGGGAGCAGTGGAAAATTTCACATTTCACGCAATAACTTCCAAACTTTTCTACAGATTTTTTTGTTATTCTCAATTACAGAGGAACATATGATGGCGTGGGTAAAAAAAATCATGAATTTTGACCGTCTAGTTTCAGAGATATAGCGATTGAAATTAAGCAATGTCTAGCGACGCTAGCGCCACGAAGGGACTGGAGCACAAACTAGAACTAGATTACACTAGCGTGTGCATATCCGTATACGCAGAGTATCTACGTATTAGTAGCCGGAAAGGATAGTCTGATACAAAAGCGAGGGTTAGGTAAACATTATATTAGATGTTTTCATCATTACTTTATAGGTCTTTATAGGTTTTTATAGATTTTTATAGGTTTTTACATGTCGATAAGATGTACAGCCTACATAATAAGAATATTTCGCAATATTTCGAAGCTTTTATCGATTGTCCGGAGAATAAACTTTTCAACGTGAGTGTACCGAGACTACTACATTAACTGCTGCTCGTTCACTGTCTGTATTAGCATTTTTCGGAGGGTATCACGTGCAGCTTGCAGTGTCAAGCTTCAATCCGATACAGGATCCGATATGTAACAGACACACGCATAGGAATAGATATACAGAAGGAAAAGGAGAGAGAGAGAGAGAGAGAGAGAGAGAGAGAGAGAAAGAGTGTAACGAAGCAACCAACTCATAAATGTGCCTGAGCAAAAGCGTTTACCCGATTCCCAATCATGGGGTACCTAATATACGCAAGGCGACACGGAACAAAGTAGAAAAACGCAGAACTCGAGGGAAGTATCTTAAATTTTTTAAATATGGACATCCACCCGTACGAATTTCTTTTTTCGCAAGAACAAAGCTCCCTCCGTGATCAATGAGGTGTCGTAAATGTGGCAGAAAATGTCGTACGGATAAAAACGATGAGAGGTACGTCTTGCAATTGGATTGATATTTTCGTATAAATCGCTTTATAGATACACGATATGCTTTCCTCTCGCGAATTGTATTTCGATCCAATTTTCATTTTGGTAAACCGACGGGATGTCTAATTCTCTAAGGTGACACGATGAACCCCGCGGGTTTTTTTTCTTTTCTTCTTTCCCATCGTGTCTTGCGCGCGAGCTTCGAGGCTGAAGGAAATCCGTTCGAACGAAATAGGCCGAGCGAGATCTCTTCTAGCATTGAGAGGATAGCAGCGTCCGCTTTTCCTTTTTGGCCCTTCACGTAACAAGATTGGAGCGCGACGAAAATGATTGCGGAAAAGATTTGCTCACGATCGCTCGCTTTTCCCGGATTTAACCTGACGTGCACGTATATCGGTATACACACGGATTATACAACAAAAAGTTCGACGCTTTTCGGTGGACATTCGACTCTTATTTTACACGATCACCTATAAAACGATTTGTCGATCCTCAGCAGATATTTTGACGGAGAATTCACCATCTTCCGTTTGAATGGACGCTGTCAAAAGGACGCATGTTGATTACAGTTTTGAAAATTTTAACGTTCGCGCAATATAAAAGTCATGAAAGTAATTAAGGCCTTAGGCCACTCCAGGGTTTTCCCAAAGTCGATTTTTTTTTTGTTAAAAATGTACCGTAGTACCTATAAAATTATATTCCAAAAAGATTATGGGTGTGAAAAATCTCCAAGTACTCGAAATCTAGCGCAACCCCTCTTGATTCATGTCGTGACTTTCTACTAACTTTAAATGCGTTTATCTCAAAACTACATTTTTCAAGTCGGCCGCACTCTTAACTCAAACAAATTTCAACCGATTCACTTGAAATTTTAACTGTATATTTAGAATTACATTTTCTGAGGCACTACGTAGGGTTTTTTAAATTATATTGCATAGTTCCTTTTTTATAAACAATTTTCTGACGATTTTCTCATGGCATTTTATACTTTTTGTTTTAGAAATGCGCCATTTTGACAAAAAACAATATATCAAAAAAATCCTACGTACTTCTATAGCTAGTCTTATATATAATCGAAAAAACTTTAGTGTCTCATAATAACTCAAAAATTATAGGAGCTGTTGGTCCGGCCGTTGACCTTCCAGAAATAAAGGCGTCATCGGAAAAATGCTGCACAGTCGCCATTTTGACATGTATCGCTGTGAAAAAATAATGTTGTATAGTCAATTACGTGTATGATAAAACCCCTATTTTGTAATTCCGATTTATTTTATGGTTTCGCTGAAAAAAAATGACAAAATATGCCCTTTTTTGGCCTCTAGAGAGGCCTAAGGCCTTTAAAAAACAATCCAATTAAATAACAAGCAATGAAAGTAATTAAATTTTTAAAAGTAATGAAAAGTAATTTTGTAATGAAATTTGCCAATTATCTAAAATTTGGCAAAGAAATTTCCAAATTTGGAGATCTGCAGCAGATATCTTGACGACGAATTTACCATCTTCCATTTGAATGGACGCTTTTAAAACCATGCCAGTGAATCCCACTTCTGAAAATTTCACCGTTGGCGCAATATTAAAAGTAATGAAAGTAAGTAAATAAAAATAAAGCAATCAGATGAAAAGCAATTCAGGTAATCACATCAAAAAGTAATAAAAAGTAATTTGATCATGAAATTTCCAACTATATAAAATTTGGCAAAGAAAAAACATATTTACTTTTTAACAAGCTGCTCTTATATATACTTCGGTTGCAAACATAAAAACACGACTTTTTGCGTTTGTGCCTAAAAAGCCGCGTACTTCCTTCGTAAAATTGAAAGATGTATTCATCTTTCAATTTTTCCAATTCATCAGATACAACATAACAGCAAATAAAAACGATCGACCGCACGTCGCCGAACCTTAGCTGCTTATTTTATTTCGAGTAGGACTTATACCGAATTTACTTATCAGGAATATCGATCGGATTCAAGTTATTACACAATAAAAAAAGTCCATTCTGAAGGGGGGGGGGGGGGGGGGGGGGGTTACAGTTGATCTTCGATGAGAAGAATTGTGGCTTAGTTCAAGCGAATAGTAAACTCCCTATATACATGCGCTCACGTAACCTTTCGGGATTGCATACACGCAAAGGAATCTTCGCGAATACAGAAAACAGTGCAACCAATGGGGAGCATTCATTTGCGCGACCGTCGAATAATTATTGTGTCACATATATGAACACACATACAGTCTGTTTAACAAGAGCGTGTACAGCTAAACTCAAAAACTATTTAGGAGCAGGCATTGAAAAAAAAACACAGACACACCACATGATATAAACCGTGATGCTTTATTATTAAAAAGTGGTCCAATCGCCACCACTATAAATAATCGCTTGGCATCTCCGAAGCATACTTTCCGTTAATTTCATAACATAAACTAGTGACAATGACCTCCATATGAGTCGAATCTATCGGAATAAATGTTTGACGTTCCAGATCTTTGGTGTCTACTGGTGTGGGTAAACCAAGTATGATTGATAGGCGAACGTGCCCAAAAAGAAGCTCTGTCCAAAAAAAATTACGTTGTCCCAATCGCGGTCCAAAGTTTTTTTCGCCAACGTGAGTCTTTTTTCGACGTGTTTTTCGGATAATAGCGGTTCGTCTGTGACCACGGTCGATTTAGCTTGAGAAGCCGAATGGTTAAGCAATATAAAGAACATCTATATCCCTTTGCAGTTTATAGCGATGTTACATAGATACGTAGATACTTGTGAGACTTCACCTCGGACCTTGCCACGTTTGCCACTCGGATAGGCGGTATCATGCAAGTATACGCAACATCGAATATAACAGAGGCATGAGCTTTCTGACTGCAAGAGAACCCCGGAGTAGTATTGAGAAACGTGAAAATGCCTCTTTCGTTGCATGCTTCTTCTTGCACTACGTACGTACTTGTATTAGGGTCAGGGCATGTGCGTACGTAGACACAAACCCATAATTTTCCGCAATAAACTTCGCTCGTACTGCAGAAGTTCATTCGCGATGGAGTTTATTGTTTCGAGTCTTCGATAAGTCGACGAGAGCACTCGGGCCTCCTTTAGTATCACATAAAAACTGCTACTTGCACATTTTTTCGCTGTGCTGTTTTAACCGAGATGCGGGCACGCACGCACATACACGTTTTTCACTTCCGGTGGATCAATTCACGACTCGATTCTTGTTCATAATAATTATACCGCAGAGTAACCGTGAAGGAAATTCACTCATTTATACAAAGCATCCCGGTCAAGTACAAGTGTATTATTCCTTTTTCAAAGTATCAATTGAACGATAAACTATACTTCATCAATGGGAATTCAATGGTGTCCAACTTACCCGACTGCCCAACATGCCCCTCCCTACCCTACGTTGCACCAGTTAACTGGGACCTGCCTTTATTTTCCCAATACCTCGAGAAAACTTGAGCTCCTACGAGGCCGATCATGTCAGGCTGAAGAACTTTTTCAGTTTCTCTACTGACATAGACGAGCAACGAACAACAGTGCCTGCATAAATAGTAATTATCATCAACCAAGTGGATTGATGATTCTTTAAAAAAAAAAGAGTCCTAAAATGTGCCAATAACTTATCAAGAAACTTTCGAATATTGCGTCAACCAAGAGTTCAAAAATGTACCAATTAACAACGTCTCTTTCGTTCTGTATAACATTAGCTAATATGCATATGCAATAGACGGCGATATATGTATGTACGTGTTACGTACCTACGTATTGTGCATGCTTGACCGAATGGGAGAAACTACCATTCTGACTAGTACACGAAAATCATTAAGTTCGCGATTTTAGTAGGACACTCGCGATATAAAGAGATACGGCGAGAATGGGTACGTTGCATCTATTCGCCCATTATATTACTGATACTAAGACCTCTACTTGTATATTTGAAATAACATACGTTTATAGAATATCTTATCGAGAAATAATATGTGCGCATATATATGTACACTCAACTCTCATCTATTTTGCCGTGCCGACGACGGTCGTTTATTTTGCGGTGTGAGGGGCACCGTACTGTAGGGTCGATAACAGCGACGCCTCACGGTAACCGCGCAAAGAGAAAGTACATATACTGCTGTGCTAGGGATGTACCACACCTACACATTAGGGTGGCTGCAATTTGGGTCAAATTTGAATTTTCAAAGCCCTCTCGTAAAAACATAATCAATCAATAAAAAAAGTATGTGCAAAGTTTTGCGCTTGGAAAATTTGTAATGCTGCCTGTGACGATTTGATTTTCCAATACAAAAATACATGTGTTTTGCTAAGTTATTACTTAATTATTTCTCATGCTTAGGACATTGATGGGAAAAATCTGAAACTTGGCACATATATTGGGCACATTATGAGGTATATGACCAAATTTTTACAGATTTTTCCAGCAGTAGTCCTTGATGAATGAAACTTAAAAAAAATGAAAACGAAGTTGGCATTGCAAAGCCAGTAATAATGACACTTATTACTGGAAAAATCTGTAAAAAATTGGTCATATATCTCATAATATGCACAACATATGGGCTAAGTTTCAGATGTTTCTCATCAATATTATAAGCATGAGAAATAATCAAGTAATAACTTGAAAAACCACGTGTATTATTGTATTGAAAATTCAAACCCTCACAGGCACCATTACAAAAATTTCCAGCGCCTTAAAACTTTGCACATAATTTTTTAAATACATCTTGATTATGTTTTTACAAGGGGACTTTGAAAGTTCAAATTTTACCCAAATTGCAGCCGCCCTAATACACATATACATTGTAACTGTTCATATAGACTGACACAAACTGACAGTTCACCTGTAAAAAAAGTAAAAAAGTGTCCATTCAACTTTGAATTCCTTTTTATCGAAGAGACTGGGGCTGGAAGTTACAAGGGTTGAAAGTTACGACGGAAATTTCCGATAAAAAAGTGAAGCTACAGAAATGTTGGAAAGAAAAGAAAGGTGCAGTAACGTTGCACTTTACGTCACAAGTGCTAGTTTTATCGTATCCGTCGACAGGACTCACGGGCGTTGGTACGAAATAAATGCAGGTAATTTAACTTTTTTATATTAATTTTGGTCCATCTCTGCCGCTATTATTATTGCAATATTAAAATCGTGTAACGACATGCATTGTCGTGTTCGTTGTAGGATAAAACCAAGATTTTGTCAAAGTTACAAATATTAGGGATAGGTAGTGACGTGTCACAGCCTGCCCCATCTAAGGTGAATGATTTATCTAATTAAATATTGTTTTTTTGTTTTCGTAGGATAAGAACGTATAAAGGAAAAACGGAGCGCGGAACAAAATCCAAAGTGGTCTACCAGCAACCGACGAATATTTTGGATGAAGACAAAACCAAATCTGTTCGTGATTTGGTAAAAGACATACCAGTGAAGAATGCTTTAACTGAGGAGCGAAGCAAAAAAGGTAAAGCCAAAGGCCCTTCATAGTAAACGAAAGAGAAGAATGAAGCCGTAAAAGGGAAGATTCTGATATCGATTCTGAAGAAAAGGAAGATGCGGTATATTTTTGTCTCGTCTGTTGTTGTCCATTCAATCAAAATTGCACTGGTGAAGAATGGGTGCAGTGCACTAATTGCCGAAAATGGGCCCACGTGGAATTTGTCACTAGAAATACCACGTTTTGTGTTCAATAATTGCAATAGTCATTATATCGATTAATTACTTTGTGGTTTAGTTTATTTTTTATGCTTGATTACTTCGAGTTCATTTTTATTTCTGTTTTCAAGATTAAACGAATTATATGTTGTGTTGAAGTTCAAATGATATATGTTTTCATTAATAAGCTAGGAAGTCTAAAGACTGTTTAACGCCTACATATTTTTATTGAAAAAACAATGGTTCTGATGATGATTCTCAAAATAAAAGACTGATTAGTAAGCCTGTCTATTTCTTGTCACATTTTATCCCTTATAGGCTAACAACTAACCTCTGATCCGGGGCATAAAGTTACACTGTCATTTTTATTTTAAACATTAATTCTTTATAGTTGGGCCAAATTCACGATTAAATCATGCACATGTATTGGAAGATTATTCCAAAGACGACATGTAGTAGGTACATTTGAAAAAAATGCCACAACCAGCCCCAGTCTCCCCGATGTGATATTAAACCAATCTAATTTTATTTTCACTAAACTCACAAAATATCTAAATTCCATTGACTGAGACGATGAATGTTCTTGAAAAAAAAAACGTTGGACCGCAGTCAGTGCTTTAGAAACGAGTTAAAAATGCACAGACGAGTTTCAGTGAACCAATCAATGATTAATTATAAAATAAGTTTAGACAAAGTCTTGTGATAATAAATGAATCTTATTTTAATTGTAAAAAAACAACCCTTGAATTTTAACCTATCACTTTATTATTAATTTGTTGGGGTCCACGATGACAAATAAAGCACTTGCATTAATCGCTGTACAATCAATATCTATTATTTTAGCGATAGCTACTGCAAGAAAAGGGTAGGATGGTAAGCGAGGTAATAACTACGAGCATATGGCCATAGAGTGGGGGTTAAGGCCTTAGGCCACTCTAGGATTTTCCAAAAATCGATTTTTTTTGTTAAAAATGTACCTTAGTACCTATAAAATTATATTCAAAAAGATTATGGATGTGAAAAATCTCAAAGTACTCGATTTTCGAATTCTAGCGCAACCCCTCTTGATTCATGTCTTGACTTTCTACTAACTTTAAACGCGTTTATCCCAAAACTACATTTTTCAAGTCAATCGGACTCATAACTCAAACAAATGTCAACCGAATCACTTGAAATTTTAATTGTATATTTAGAATTACATTTTCTGAGGCACTACGTAAGATTTTTTAATTATATTGCATAGTTCCTTTTTTATAAACAATTTTCTGACAATTTAATTGTAAAAAAACAACCCTTGAATTTTAACCTATCACTTTATTATTAATTTGTTGGGGTCCACGATGACAAATAAAGCACTTGCATTAATCGCTGTACAATCAATATCTATTATTTTAGCGATAGCTACTGCAAGAAAAGGGTAGGATGGTAAGCGAGGTAATAACTACGAGCATATGGCCATAGAGTGGGGGTTAAGGCCTTAGGCCACTCTAGGATTTTCCAAAAATCGATTTTTTTTGTTAAAAATGTACCTTAGTACCTATAAAATTATATTCCAAAATATTATGGATGTGAAAAATCTCAAAGTACTCGATTTTCGAATTCTAGCGCAATCCCTCTTTATTTATGTCTTGACTTTCTACTAACTTTAAACGCGTTTATCCCAAAACTACATTTTTCAAGTCAATCGGACTCATAACTCAAACAAATGTCAACCGAATCACTTGAAATTTTAATTGTATATTTAGAATTACATTGTCTGAGGCACTACGTAAGATTTTTTAATTATATTGCATAGTTCCTTTTTTATAAACAATTTTCTGACGATTTTCTTATGGCATTTTATACTTTTTGTTTTAGAAATGCGCCATTTTGACAAAAAAACAATATATCAAAAAATCCTACGTACTTCTATAGCTATTCTTATCTATAATTGAAAAAACTTTAGTGTCGCATCATAACTCAAAAATTATAGGAGCTGTTGGTCCGGCCGTTGACCTTCCAGAAATAAAGGCGTCATCGGAAAAATGCTGCACAGTCGCCATTTAAATATATATCGCTGTGAAAAAATAATTTTGCATAGTCAATTACGAGTATAATAAAACCCCTATTTTGTAATTCCGATTTATTTTATGGTTTCGCTGAAAAAAAATCACAAAATATGCCCTTTATTGGCCTCTAGAGTGGCCTAAGGCCTTAAGAGAAGGACCATTGGATAAATAACTGGTCATCATTTTACAAAATAGCCGACAGCTGTAATATTACGTATAGAGAATACATTCAGCTTCCGCATAACATGGTAATATCTCATCTCCACTCCGCATTCTCCTTTATTACTAGAAAACACCTTGCCGATTTTTTATTTTCTTCCATCTGCCAGACCACGTAATAAAAAATGTATATAATAGTTGCGATTAACATAACCCAAGTTGGGTACACATGCCTTGTTGCACACTTTATGAGATGAGAGCGTTTTATCCGAGGAGCATTTTCCACATTGACTTATTTATTGAAGCTACTAACTTTGCAGCTTTTGGCATAGATATCCGCGAAAGTATAGAGACGATGCTTACAATATGAATAGTAAGTCAGCCAATTATAGCGCAACATGATCTCGGCCGATTATGCCTATCGTGTAGGCTGTGGTCACATTGAGTATCGGCAACTGATAAACTGCAAGTTTTAACGGTCGGTACCAGCCGTCGAATGGCAACTAGCCGATAGCATTCAACGGTCGTGCCATTGGCTTGTGATCGAATTGAGCATCGGTATAAAAAAAAGTCCCAGTGTTCTCAATCTGCATCGGATTCTGCAAGGCAATCGCCCATAGGCAGGCAGCTTCGACCATGGGTCGACGCTATTTCCCACTGCCGAGCCTATACGGTACAACTGAACATTGGCATTTAACAAACTACCGATATTGGACCCACATTGGGTATAGGGCAGGGAGGGGCATGTTGAGCAGTCGGGTAAGTTGGGCAATCGAAATATCTGGAAAACTAAGCACCACACGCGGGTGCATCAAATGGCGGAATGAGAGGTATGGGGAAGGGGAACACATTACGCCATCACCCGTTGCCATGTGGTGCACGAGACGGTAACACGGAAATTTTCATTATTTTTGCACCCAAAAGTGAAAAAAAAGCGTGATTGAAAGATTTTGTTCTACCATTGTATGAGAAAAAATATTTCAAAGTTCATTGCAATTAATGTTAATGTTTCGAAACCTAACTAATTAACAAGCAACTGTTGGTTTATTACTGCATTGTACCAAATAATGTTGTATACGTCTGATTTTTTTATGCAATTCTTACTTTGCCCAACTTACCTCATACTCATGCTCAACTTACCCCACTATCAGGGCAGATTGAGCAAATATAGCCTCAGTCATTTGAGAGCGATTATCTGTTAAACAATAAGGATAACAGGAATTTCATCTGCAGACTTTTTTCCCCAGATAAATTTCCTATCGACCAAAGTAGGTTTCATTTTTATACGGCAAACTGTTAAGGGATTACAGGGCGACAATTCCAATGTTGCTCAACATACCCCTCCCTACCGTAAATAGTATCCAACAGTCGTTAGTCGTTTCTTAGCCCCGATTTTGAGGGCCTGTTCAAGATCAACATAACGTTATAGATTTATGAACATAATTTTCTAATAGATGGTTAAGTTTCGTAGGAAAAATAGAGCATCAGGCTCTGTAGAGAATTCACTGGCGATTGACGATTTTGTTTGCCCTAAATATTATTCATCTCTGGGAAATCTCTGCTCGAAAACTTCAGCTATGTTTCTATATAAAAAATAAATTTGTATTACAGAGTAACCAGACATCTTTAAGATTTTCGGTAAAGTCTTTTGAAAAAAAAAACGATAGTTTTATGCACAATAACAAGTTCACATCACGCGACAACCCACGGTCAGCTCGGTGTCATGAGTACGACAGAGAAATCGGAGCAAAGAGTGAGATGGAGAATTGCGACGTTGCCGTACTTCTATGTGCAGTCCAATAACGTAAAATTGTGCCAATTTTACGATATTTATTTATCGATGTACAACTTATGAGTTTTGTATAGAAGTAACAATAACGCATTCATAATCAACTATATTATGGCAAATATGAGTATTAGTAAAAAAAAAAAAGAGCCCTGTTTATGCGCCCACGCAACCCAGCCCTTCGTGTCGTAACCTCCTTAAGCCACTGTACCACTTCCTCAGACCTATAGTCTTCAGATACTTGCAAAGTAATATGTACATGTATTCCCCTCAGAGCTGTTCTATGAGGTTTTCGTAGTTAGGTCGTAGATAGAGAACTGGGGATAGGTCGTTGAAAGACAATTTTCGAAAAAAAGAAACAATCACGCAGTTGGATAGATTGAACAAAAGCAAGCTTGCAATATACGGAACATTTAATATTGCTAGAGCTTAAGGAAGCGGCAACAAAAGAACAATTCCTGCCTCGGTGTCACAGAAATTCCAATACATATACGTTTCAGAAGGTCTGGTCACGATGGGGAATAAAAGTTGTTTGAAAATCGTTACCGAAGAAACAATCGTGATGATTTTTTTGCTGACTCAAATGGTACATCGCGATCGAACCGTTCAGATTTTTCGTTTGGAGTCTGGCCTCGTTTAAAACCAAGTACACATAGGTACACGCCATCGAACCATCGAGACAAAGTGAAAATGGAACGACTTATGTCATCGAGAGCTAGCAATTTCTTTTTTCCTCCTTTAAAATAGTTCCAACGGGAATAGAACGAACAGATTTATTGAAGTCATGTACTTCCAGATATGATCGATCGTTCAGTGTACAAAATCTTCGATTGAAACAAGTTGATTAAATTTACTCTACGCAAATATATCTCTTCGTCTAACCTTTATTCACGGTTGTAAGAAAATCGAATTGGAACATGATTTTTTTCATAAATTCAACTTTTTTCAACTGCTTCGGTGAAAATTTTCGCTTAGGTGAGACAAAAATTTTTGCGCGACAAAGGACGCGCAAGTTTAGTTAAAAAAAAATAGATTTCGCCAAGTAGAAGGCGCCCGAGCTCGTGTTGATTATCGGTATAACGCCACCCACATATACACAGATATGTATAGTAGGGAGAAGTAAAGCCGAAGCTGATGGCGATAGTGGACTTTGCCTAGTCGTCGGAATGACGGAAACCATTCGGGCTTCAAGGGTCGTTCGCGTGATGAAACTTTCAAGACGACTTTATGAGAGGGTCGGGGATGAAGGGGTGGATGGAAGAAAGAAAAATGGCAACGGGTAAGGTGATGTCTTGACCCGTATAACGAGAGCCCTGATGATGATGATAAAAGCTCTCGCGAGCGGCAACCATTACCAGTTACAATAAAGATCATAGGGTAAGAAATACGATATACGAGGAAAGATGTAATACAATGAAAGTAAAGGGGATGTCTCTAGGAGCTATAAAGATGTGACAATCAGCGGTTTGATGCACGCAAGTTTTTTCTACCGGATAACTGGCGAAACTTTTTTTCCTAGTTCGTAACCCGTGAAGAAATATGACCGGGCATTATCTACTTTGTGTCGAACACTGGCCAATTTTCACCTTACCGGGCCCAGTCATGGAACCGACCGGAAAGACTTTTTCTAGACTCAAATGTCTACATGGCAAGGACGAAGGCAACGACGAAGTTTCGATTATGACAGCTACAATACATGCACCAACAGCAGAAAGCACGCTTGTCGCACTTTTACTCAAGTTCGAACTGAATCACGAGCTCACGTATGCGCGCACCCTTAAAATCAAATCGGTACTTGATTTTCATCCTAAGCTCACAGGAAAACGCAAATTTAGAGCTCGGCTTGAAGCTAGGCATTTTCCTTACGACGTCGTAGAGAAATTTAATTGCCATATTCGTTTTTGTCTGAAGACTGAACTCAATTTTGAAGTTGAACACGTACCGGGACCTAACATGAATAACATGGTTTTAGAGTAAATGGGCTTAGGATCCGATTTGCATTCTAGGGTGCTTTCAAACAGAAGGACGAACCAAATTTCGTTTCGGTCAAATACAAACAAGAGATCGGTGATAAGTACAAGCTGATATCTATAATCTCGAGTTCGTGCTTAGGCCTAAGTTGGCCTTGATCTTATAGTCTGGGTGCCCTTTATTTCGCACTTGCGATTAAAAGTTCATCCGATCGGGCCATCGTTCAATTACACCAACAAATTTTATTTAATTTTCGGAAGGATAAAAATATATGGCGATTTAAGGGGGAGAAAACCCTTTAGACCCCCGAAAATGAGTTATTTTTCATGATTTCCTTTCAAGGTGATAAAATAATTGCATCATCAAAAAAATTTGACATTATCTTATTACAACTTTCACGTATTCAATTTTTTTAACAGAACAAAATGGCGGCATTATAAGGTATTGCTTTAGGCGTCTTTTGCGTGATATCGAAAAATGCTCTATTTGCCTGATTTTTTTCTATTGATCTGAAACAAAAATCGAGAATTTTTTTCGTTTATCGACATGTGTAGGAGAAGGATATAACTATAAAAATATGAAAAAGTATAAAATTAAAAATTAAGTAGGCTTTTCAATCAAATTATCATATTTGTGACCATTTTCTCGACAATTTTTACCCCAAAAAAGCAACTTATTTACGCGATAACCTTAAAAGTTTAGGTACATCCTTCCGGTAATGTTATAGCGAGAAACCTCCCAAAATTTCAGCCGAATCGATCAATAACTTTTTGAGCTATAACATGAGCGGTTTTTGAAAATGCATTTTCGAGATAATCGCGTTCGAAGTTTCCCTAGCTCGCAGCTTGCGGTCCTAGCGGACTTTCGACTATGTGCTATAACTTCTTAAGTATTTCATATTTTTATTTTTCGATTTTCCAGTATACTCTCAATATATTATGTATCAATATACAATATATTGTGCTTTCGATATCAATATATTATGCTTTCGAAATATGTAAAAAAAAACAATCGATTTTTTTTACATTGTAAAGGGTTTTCCGCCTTTAATACTGGATTAGCGCTATTCAATACTGAAGCTAATTTTCGACCGGATAAAAAGTGGAAACGCTTTCCACTTTTATCCGGTCTTTTAAGTGGAAATATCATCTAGATGATCTCTCTTATGGGTCGTGAAGATTTTGAAATTTGCATTGTTGAAAGACATCGAAAATTCTTTTTAATTCGTCTTCTGGTCCCATTTTTCTTATTCTTCAAACATTTTCTTTTGCAGAAACTCCAGTGAGGGTAAGTATCTAGAGAATGTGTCCTTTCTAAAAGTAAATTGAGTCATTATTTCGGTGTATGCTTTCGTCCTCCTTAGATATATGTAAAAAAAATTATTTCTCACAATTGTCATGGGAAAAGAGTGGAAAATTAACGCAACGTTACTAAAAAGGTTTCATCATCAGTTCAGTTGGTGGCAAAGAATTCAGCAATTTTATCGAAGAACGACGATATTCGATCCTTAAAGGAAACGCTATGAATGAAAGAAATAGTCTGTCAATAAACTATAAGGAATTTGACTGTACCCTCTTTTACCATGGGCCTTTTTTTGTAAATACCATGCACTTTTCTCTAAGTGTTCGTTCGAACGACGCAAACTTCAACATCATAGATCGTGGTACGCATCGAAAGAGAACTTGAACTATTGACCCGATATTGATGAAAATTGGTACGACTCCGGTAAACTTTCCGCCACGAGTTTCGTGACGTTAAACGTCGTTTCGCCAAGGGGGCACCGTCTTCTGATCTTCAAGCTCAATGGAACTTCCCACGCATGTATATAGGAACCAAGACTAAGAATCGTCATTCGAATGAGAAAGAGAGAGAGAGAGGGAACACGAAATAGAGCGAGAGATGTACGGTAACGAGACAATTACGCCCAGGAAGTCGTACGATCCGACCGCACGATACTTAATTGGCACCGTACCGCGAGATCCGGCCTCTTCTCAACGACACGGACTCGCATCTTCGAACCAACGGAAGAAACACACACTCGGCTCGCAGTACACCATCTATAATGTGATATCTGACATCCTCGTTACTTAAAGCTTCTACTCAAATCTAGCTAGAATAATACTCCGATACGAGATAAATCAATTAGGGGAGAGGGAGACAAGACGGGATATTTAAGGTTTGAGGCTCAATAAAGCTCATGTTTTTAAAGTCACATAATCGTATTTATTTCTGAGTCATTCGAGTGATAATTATAGCAAATAAAAATTAAAAACAAAAAGGAGAGATCTCCCCATCTTGCCCCATACTGCAGGCAAGATGGGGTACCCCCAAGGGCATGGTGGGGTACGGTATTTCCCAATCATGACATGAATAGTGTTTTTTTGCTCTTTAATTCAGCTTTCTTCTTTTTCATTTCTTGCTTGACGCATAGCTTCTTCGGACCATGTTCCCCCCTCCGTCTTGCGTTTATAATTCAGCGTCATCCTAGAAGAAACGGACGCTATGTAGCACACAGTTTTATAAAAAGAAAATTATTTAAATGTAATAATACACATGCTGTCTGAAAAATAACATAAAAATCACAAAAAAAATCCCCATCTTGCCCCACCGTATATTTTGCCAATCAAATATTTATAATAAAATAATGACGCGCAACGCACCAAACATAGCAAGTCCTTACCTGATTCGACATTAAATATATCTCTCGAAAATCAATTGTAAATAGACAATTATTGTTCCGAACTTACTCGGAAAGATTAAAAAAATGTCCTGCGAACGGAACCGACTCATTTACAGTGGTAGGATAATTAATTTATGACGATAAGCCCGACAGCAAATTGAATACGATTTGCACAAATATAGCTCTGTTATTAAATTAATGTTTCATTTGAATTGAATTTCATTATACATATGAAAACGCACATAGATATGGTATGAGAAAATATGTATGGTAATATACGAGATTTCGTGAATAAAATATAACGTAAATATATGTGCATAACATTTCCATATATGTTAAATATCTCACACAAGTTGTCCAGTCGTGGAATGTTTTGTCTATTCACATGTATATATATTCCGATGATAAACGTCGCTGGAATTTTGCAAGTTATACATAAATATACATACGCCCGAATGCTTTTTTGTTCAAGACCATATTTTGCAATTTCCCGGGAGATTCGAAAGATCTTTTATTTTTACAATGTACAAATAAAGAAACAATACCTTATAGCATAAAAATAAGCAGAGAAAAGCCTTTCCCTCTCGAGGAAAAAATTGTAATTGTGCGATCAACGAAGCGTTAAAGTTTTTCTCAAATTTATTTTCCATTTTTTTTCATTTTTATTCATTTATTCTATTAGACAGAATTGAAGTTCCGTTCTCGCCATTTTTGTATTCATTTTCCGTCGTCGTGGTGACTTGAATGTTGTACATCTGAATATATATACAGTGCAATAAATCCCAAAATCTTGCGCTAACAATCGCCAACAGTATACTTTTGTTTATCAACTTCACACATTACGAGTCATGAAAACTTCGTTGAAACATTTAGTATTCGGTGACAAGACCAATCATCTCGTGTGCCAATGCATTACAAGAAACAAGGAAGGTGTTACATTTTTCACCGGAAACGATAACAATCACCGATATTTTCCTCTGACACAAAGATACGGGCACATAAATACGTACAAAATGTAAAACGATCGCAGAAAATTATGAACTTGAATTTTCATGTTCTTCCCGTGCCTTGCATAATTTTTCACACATTAAATCAATCAATTATTTCGCTGCAAGGTTTTATAAGCAAAACCACGGAATAAATGATTAGATAAAATCAGATTGTGATTGTGAAATCAGACTATGATAATTATAGCAATATGAACCCTAAAAGAGGTACCTGCATCGAAAAAGATAGAGAGAGAGAGGGACAGAGAGGAAGGTGCTTTACGAGATATCATGGGTGTGAAGTTTGCATAGTTGGCATGCAACGAAATTTTTTCTTAATTTCTCTTTTTTATTATTATCCAAAATCATATTTCTCAGATTCGTCGTAGATCGCTAAATAAGAATTTTTAAAAATGTTTGCGCGTTTTTTGTACCTATATCGCCCATATTCAATATAAACAATATTATCTTGCGTGAAACTAGATTTATTCGCATGAGAAATAAATCGTATCAGCGAAAAAAAGAATTTCTGATCAAGATAAATTATTTCGACGTCGCTTGAACTCGGCCAAGAATTTTGTTTCACTCCATTTGGATGACGAAGATTCTTCTTCGCGTTTGCTTCCCTCCACGTTCATATACATTTCGCCAAGGAAACGAAGGTGACATGTTTAGTAACGAAAATGTAGCATTTTATGATTTCGCCTCGAATGATATCGGCGAGATTCCGAACAATTATCCGAATTGACCGAGAAAGACAAATCGTTAAACGTAAATTGTCCTCGGTGGTTCGGCGACAATGTTACGTCGATGTATTTTATACATGCAGATAAAATTTGTCGTTGAGAGAGAGGGGGGGGGGGGGGAGACAAATCATGAAAAGGACACTGGTTCAATTGGAAAAAAAAATTACATTCTCGGATGCAACGAAGATACGGCAAATCGATCTTATCGAAATCGCCCACCTTATCTCGTTGTCCCGCTCGTCCCTCTCCAGAGTCATTGTCTCCTTCACTGCGTGACATCTCAAAATGTATTACGTCACGGTGTTCTTCAACGATAATGGAGTTCTGTTATTTCTGTATACGACATTTACAAACGACACACACACACACATGCACATATATATATATATATATATATATATATACCTACATACTTGTCATCGTAGGAGTTTGCTCTCTTTGGCATTTACGCCATACAAGTCTCAAACTAGGTGAGAAAACTAACACCCTCACTACGTCACAACCCTCAGCCTGTATTTCCATGAGCTTGGCGATAGTTCTACATCTTGGTATTAAAATACAGATAAAAGTCTTCCGGAAATCTCCAGCACCCTATAATTTTTAACAATTTTTTATAAGAGAAGAAAAAATCTGCTAAAGTCATGCACGAAGGAATGCAAATCCGCATGGTGGATCCAAAAACATATGCTGAAGTTTCCAATGTCCAAGTAATAGCTTTTAGATAATACTCGAGAATTCGTGTTTTTTTTTTTTTCGAATTGATCGATGCTTTTAGAGTAAAACAAATAGTTCACCTGAACAAGAATTGAGAAATATGGATATAAAGCATTAGAAGCACTTTAAATTTAAATAGAAAGTATAGCTAAGCAATAAAACATGAGGTTCTTCCAAATAGTTTATCGCCTCGAGTAATGCAAAAACGTTCGAATTAACGATGAATATGGTCGCCTAGACCAAAAGTTTTGCTGCAGGTCCACGACCGCAGATTCAGTCGATAAAACATTTTTTTCAACGTGCAAACAAATTATGAAATACAATGGCGATACTTTTTCTATTATTAATAGGGGAGAGGGGGCAAGACGGGGTATTTAAGGTTTTAAGCTCAATAAAACTCATGTTTTTAAAATCACATAATCGTATTCATTTCTGAGTCAACCTACAATAATCAGTCCCACAGGATTTGGTCAAAATAGGAACATTCAAGTGATAATTATAGCAAATAAAAATTAAAAACAAAAAAAGAGAGATCTCCCCATCTTGCCCCATACTGCGGACAAGATGGGGTACCTCCCGGGGGCATGATGGGGTTCACTATTTCCCAATCACACTACACCCAAAGAAGTTGCTTTATTCGGGCTGGCAAAGCG
Organism: Ophion ventricosus; assembly: GCA_963932345.1. Lineage (NCBI taxonomy): Eukaryota > Metazoa > Arthropoda > Insecta > Hymenoptera > Ichneumonidae > Ophion > Ophion ventricosus. The sequence goes on from OZ010718.1 coordinate 13,593,109, forward strand.
CACATACATGAATAGTGTTTTTTCCTTTAATTCACCTTTTTTCTTTTTCATTTCTTGCTTAACGCATAGCTTCTTCGGACCATGTTCCCCTCGCCGTTTTGCGTTTATAATTCTGCACTATCCCAGAAGAAAAGGGAGCTATGTGTAGCACACAGTTTTATCAAAAGAAGATTATTTTCATCTAATAATACACATGCTGTCTGAAATATAAGATAAAAATCACAAAAAACTGAATAATCCTGTGTCCCATGTACTATGTACTAAATGAGAATCTACCACCCCATCTTGCCCCACCGTATATTTTGGCATTCAAATGTTTATAATGAAATAACGACGCGCAACGCAGCAAATAGCAAGTCCTTACCTGACTCTACATTAAATATAGCACATATAGCAACGGCACGTCACCATCTAGGGTTAATTGTCAAAGCACAGTCACATCCGAAACCAGATTACAAAACGACGAAAAGTATACGAAAAATCAGCTTTCTCTTCATCATTCGATACGCGTGCACTCTGGAACGACGATACACGGGCGACTGATGAGTGTCCTGGCAGCGCATCGTATGATGCCAGAACGAACGTGATTGATTCATTCAGATCGAGTATTTGGCTGGGTCTTGCCCGAAACCCGATCTTGCCCCCCCCCCCCCCCTCTCGCCTATATTATTACTATTAAAAAAAATGCATTTATAAAAACTAACAAGAAAAAAATGGCCACAAAATTGGTGAATACTGGTAAAAAAAGAACGTGGGAGAGGAAAGAGAAAACGGTTACGCTATTTGATGCTGGAAGTACGCGAAAAAGCGATGAATGAGTTTTTTCGAGAATAGAATGACGCAAAAAAGTGGCGTTCTGATTCAATCTTTTCCGGGTCATCGTTTTGCACGGCCGCGTAAAAACGCCCATTCAAGCGTTTCGAACGTGGATTCGATCCCATTGTCAAGGCTCGAGCTCTGGAGGCGAGCTCTGTTACTACTTCGCTCGAGAATTTCTATCGTATATATTATTCAAGGCAATGCGATGCACGATAGTAGGTACAGCGACGACAATGTCTCGTTGACAGTAGCTTCCGGTGTCAATGTAATCATAGCGAGTAAATCCCATTGGCGTAAAAGGGAGTCAGATCAACGTAAAAAGTGAGAGAGAAATATAGGAGAGTGGAAGAGCGACACGGAGACATAAAGGAAAAAGGCCATAGACAAAAAATGGTGACCGAGAGAGAGGGAGAGAGACAGAGAGGGAGAGAGAGAGAGAGAGAGAGAGAGAGAGAGAGAGAGAGAGAGAGAGAGAGAGAGAGAGAGAGAGAGAGAGAGAGAGAGAGAGAGAGAGAGAGAGAGAGAGAGAGAGAGAGAGAGAGAGAGAGAGAGAGAGAGAGAGAGAGAGATAGAGAGAGAGAGAGAGAGAGAGAGAGAGAGAGAGAGAGAGAGACTGGACAAGTAGAACCTTCCCGACATTTGTCAGGCAGTTGGATTACAGTGTCGTGCAAATGCACAAGGCAAACATCTATCTGTGTCAACGTTAAGATTAACTCGGCGCGTGCATACTAAGCGAACGCAGCATGCGAACAATCACGCCAGCATATATTCGCGAATCTCCCATCTTCCCATGTAAAAGCTACGAGGATAAAAACAATCAACAATATTGCTCATAGCAAGATTACTAAAGCGAGAACAACTGTTCAGCTCGTTAACTTTCAGCAAATTCAGACAGCAAAACTCGCTAAATGTTCCTATCATTTAGATGATAAATAACTTTTGTAATTATTTATACTTTATTTTATTACTTTAGTTTTAACGTATATTCTTACGAGTTTTTACGTATTACCCTACCTAATGCAACCCTTTTCTATCACTCCCTACCCTTAGGTTAGGTTAGATTACCCTTCGCTAATCTAACCTAACTTCCGATGCGTACACAGCCGTCTTAAAAGAATATTCTAGTTCAGAGCCCTAAATTTCGGGGGTTCTTTCGGGCTTGATTAAAAAAATATATATTTTTGCCACCCATTTTTGTTTGTTTTTTTATCGATGTTTCAAGAACTCTCAAAAAAAAATTGTGCAAAAAAAAATTTTAAATTTAAAAAGTGAAAAGTCGAGGCGATTGACATCAGGTTGAAGTTTGCATCATTCGAATGCAACGATATTTTTTTCTTCATTTTTTTATTCCTTTATTTTTATAATTATCCAAAGCCTTCTTTGCAAATTGAAGTCGTCAATTTCTGATAAGAATACGTAGAAACGTTCGAGAAATTTTTACAACTTAAAGCCGCCGAAAAAAATTTGAGTAAATGAAAAGAATTAATTTTCGTTGCATTCCAACGACGCAAACGTCAATGTCATGCAATTGACATGATTCCAGAGCTCCCGTTCATCTAGAACAGAAATAAAACTAATTTTCTTGATCAACCTCGATCAATCAAAGCAAATAATAAAACGCATATTTTTGATTTTTCAAAACAACCCCTAGTTAGAGATGCAACGGGGTGTTGAAATGCTTAACCCAAACACCTAATAGCTTGAAGCCAAATTCTACGCAGGCGGAGCAGCGGACGGTAGATACTATATAAATATGAGTCAAAAAATGAATTTCCGATTTGTTCAATAGGATACGAAACGCGGCAATACGAGGCAGTCGAGGAAGGAGCAGAGCGTCTGTTTAAGTAGGTTTGTGTATATATATGTGTGTGTGTGTGTGTGTGTGAGTATGTATGAATGTTTGCGTATCATATGCCTGGATGTCTGGGTTTTCTAGCTCTCCGATGCACCTCGTTTTATTCTTTCTTTCTGCGAGAGAGAAAAACGATTTTTCAATTACTGTACTTTAATAAACGGATGGCTTGTATATTCGTAGATAGGAGAGCTACATTGCGACCTGAATATTGGTCTCTTTGTTCTCGCCGGGTCCCAGTTTATTGGCGAAACAGGATACACAGTAGCGAGCAAAATATATATATTTTTCAACAATACAGAGAAAAATGATACGACAGAGAACAGTCGACGTGGATTTCGTGGAGGGAAAAAATTTCGTACGAATACGGAAAATCACGTCGAATGTGTGGTCCCGTTAAGCTCAATCGAATGAAACTGTCGCGAATAAAAGACGATTGCGGATATAGGTCAAAGTTCCAAATTGATGATACCATTAAGCACGGGGATTTATTTAATAGCGACCGTACTAACGATAAATACTGGAATTGTGGTTCCCAAGCGGAACCGTTTTTCTTCATTCATGAAGTGACCACGGTACATTGGAGACAACATGTCCTATATCGCTACCGTAAAGGCTACAGTAACGAAATGCATTTTTAGAGAAGATAAAAACATTGACGTATTAACACACGCTCGTTCAACGAACGTTTGTCTTCCAATATATGTTTCGTAATTGCGCCAAGCACAAGTAGCGAGAAGATCCACTAGAATATTTGAAGAGAATGGTGTTTTGAACGGGTGGAAACGTTTAAATGCCATGGAATACTTGGAAAGTATTGATTCACGGGTCATTTGCATTTTTCAAAATCGTCGTAATATATTCCACTGCAGTACCGAGTCCCTAAAGGAACAAAAATTGACAAAAGTAAGAAAACATTGAAAATCTTTATGAACGAATATGGGTAAACGTTGCTCGTTGAGGCTTTCAACAGCTGATAATCCCAATTATAAAGACCGCCTATTCGATACGAAAATTAAAGGATGGTCATGGAGCTATGCAAATGAATAGAATCAATATCCATATTTATAGGATAATGTTTGACTTACAAATATGTAATATATTGGAAAATAAATGTAAAATGTGTTAAGGGAGGGAAAACCCTTTACAATGTTAACAAAATCGATTTTTTTCACATATTTCGAAAATATAATATATTGAGAGTATACTGGAAAATCGAAAAATCGAAATATGTAATATTTAGGAAGTTATAGTACATAGTCGAGAGCGCGCCGGTACCGCTTGCTGTGAACTAGGGAAACTTTAAACGCTATTATCTTGGAACAGCATTTTCAAAAACTGCTCATGGTATAGATAAAAAAGTTATTGATCGATCTGGCTGAAATTTTAGGAGGTTTCTCACTATAACATTATTGGAAGGATATACCTAAAGTTTTAAGGTTACCGCGTAAATAAATTACGTTTTTGGGGTAAAAATTGTCGAGAAAATGGTCAAAAATATGAAAATTTTATTAAAAAGTATATTTAATTTTTTATTTTATACGTTTTTTGTGTTTTTATAGGTACATTCTTCCCCTGCACATGTACAATAATCGAAAAATATTTTCGATTCCTGCTTCAGATTAATAGAAAAATGGAGACAAATAGAGCACCTTTCGATATTACGCAAAAGTCACCTAAAGGAATAGCGCCTTATAGCGCCGCCATTTTGTGTTGTTAAAAAAAAATTAACATTTGAAAGTTGTCATAAGATAATGTCAAAATTTTTCAAATGATGCGATTATCTTATCAGCTTTAAAAAAATTCATGAAAAATGACTCATTTTCGGGCGTCTCAAGTCGGCTTACCCCTCTTAATAATAGTAAGTATAAAATACCTTTTATACTTACTATTATTAAGGGCGTCGGTTTTCCCCTCTTAAGGTCACTCTAGGATTTTCCAAAAAAATCGATTTTTTTTGTTAAAAATGTACCTTAGTACCTATAAAATTATATTCCAAAAGATTATGGGTGTGAAAAATCTCTAAGTACTCGATTTTCGAATTCTAGCGCAACCTCTCTTGATTCATTTCGTGACTTTCTACTAACTTTAAACGCGTTTATCTCAAAACTACATTATTCGAGTCGGCCGAACTCATAACTCAAACAAATTTCAACCGATTCACTTGAAATTTTAACTGTATATTTAGAATTACATTTTCTGAGGCACTACGTAGGATTTTTTTTTATTATATTGCATAATTCCTTTTTTATAAACAATTTTCTGCCGATTTTCTCATGGCATTTTATACTTTTTGTTTTAGAAATGCGCTATTTTGACAGAAAACAATATACCAAAAAATCCTACGTACTTCTATAGCTGTTCTTATATATAATCGAAAAAACTTTAGTGTCTCATCATAACTCAAAAATGATAGGAGCTGTTGGTCCGGCCGTTGACCTTCCAGAAATAAAAGCGTCATCAGAAAAATGCTGCAGTCGCCATTTTGACATGTATCGCTGTGAAAAAATAATTTTGTATTGTCAATTACATGTTTAATAAAACCCCTATTTTGTAATTCCGATTTATTTTATGATTTCGCTGAAAAAAAAATCACAAAATATGCCCTTTTTCGGCCTCTAGAGTGACCTAAAGCCTTAATAATAGTAAGTATAAAATACCTTTTTTGCTGTCAAAAAATTCACTATACATATGCGTGTATATTGGTTACAGTTAACCCTTCATAACTCAAAAACGTAAACATTAAAAAATAGTTGACTTTATGATAGTTTTCAATAAGTAAAAAAAAACACGTATTATTTGGTTTTTGATAAATTTAATCAGGTGGCTAGTTATAAAGCAATAAAGCGAGTGTGGCAGACACGTTACATCGTGTCGTAATATTCCTTCATGATGTATGGAATGCTTTGAAGCAGTTGTTTCGCTTATGGCACAAAGCCACGCCACATTTTCCACACACCGTTTGTGATTCTGATACTTTTTTTTCGATTTTCACAAACTTTACGCACAATCGAATCTTACAATCTCGCGGCAAGTGAACTTCGAACAAATTTTGATCCAACTAACGCCACTTAGTTTGCATGAATTGCACTAAAAAACCATAGAACGGTTTGTAGCCGTCGTGTGACGTTGATGTAAAAAAGGATTGAATGTCAAAATGGGATTTTGTGAGGACTTAGATGATTTGTTACGGAACTGTCACACGATGATATAAAGATTTAAAAGCCCTTTTTCAATTCGAACGCGTTTTAACAACTAGTTTTTCTTATTGAATACTAGAAGTTGTGTTTAGAAACCCAAACAAACCCTAACTTTGACCTCATTCGGAAACATTATACCATTAACCGATTCATTTCTCTAGAACTAATGTTTCCAAGTTTAGACGAGTTTTAACTAACACTCATATTTATTTATCAGAAAATTCTAGTCTTTACTAGGAAAAACGAATTGTAACGAAGGCGTTCAGTTAGAACTAGGTTTTTTTTACTAGGAATAACGCGTTTGAACTGAAAATATATATTGTCATTTTTTTCTCCCCACATCGAATTCTACTTACCGCCGTTTTAATTGACTTTTGCGTGATACATTTTTTTTGCTTTTTTCGGTCACAATGATTTCTTTTTAGCACCCTCTGTACAGATAGAACAACAATCCGCATTGGAAATGAGGCAAAGGTGAAAAAGAGTGATCTTGACAGCGTCGAGAGACAAATCGAAAAAAGGGGTTAAAAAAAATAAACGACGCGTCGTTGAATCGTCGAGCTGGACCGGGATCGACGTGCGCCGTTGTGACGGCGTGGAAAAAGCCAGTGAAAAAGAGGTCGAGAGATTATACGTGTCTTAAAACGACGACCGTATAAAACGAGCGCCGAGATGACGCCGATGCAGGGTTGTCCTAATGGACATTAATCCACAGTAGAGAAGAGGTGTTTGCTTATACATCACGAAAAACTCAAGAGCTGAAGCCTTGATATAGACAGACTGTGCATAGGTAACTATGTGAAATGTCATCCTGGCCAACCGGTCGGATATTCATGACTCGAGCTATCTATCGAGTTGATTATTCAATCTCTTCTGTCTAGTCGGCAAAGATGGTGGCAAGGTAAATTTAAGAGGAACAAAGAAGAAAAAATCAGAGAAACAAGCTTGCCCGTTCGATTACCTTCTTAGATGATTTGTTTTTTACATTTTTGAAGTTCTTTTGGTGATCATCCTCGGCAAGAAAAAATCAAGGTAGAAGCCCATCGAAAGGTAACCGAGCCAGTGTGAAAGAGTTTCTCCCATAGTCTTGTGATACGTTAATACAAATGCGAAAAGACAAGACGATAAAATCATATAAAGACAAAAAGAGATCAAGTTTCGAATGACAATTTTGGAAAGTAAACGATACGTTTATTGATTGCAATGAAGTTGATTTAGCAGTAAAGGTAAACATTCTTGAAAGAAGGAACATTTTCGAAGAATATCTTTTTAATTTTTTAAGACAATTTAGCGCGGGTTTATCAAGAACGTTGAAGTGGAAATTACCGAGTGGTTTTTTGCCAGATATAAATAGGAGAGAAATTAACGGTTGGCCCATTGCGCTTGTTTTCCTTTACAGAGATGTTCATTTTTTCATTTACTCATCAATTATAGGGGGTCAAGGGTCAAGTACGGAAGGCGTCTAGTTTCCCACAATTAAATACCGGCATCACGTTCAAACCCTCGAAGCTCGTAGAGATACGAAGAGATTGGTGCGAATTTGAACCACTTGCACTTCTTAAAATCCTGTAAATTCTTTTTCCCTTATGATTTTTTGTGAAAGTTCGACGATAATTTCCGCAATCGTGATACCGTTCTAGATTGACAGAAACGGAATATTTATGCAGCGGCTTTTTATGTTTTTGAATAGATGTGATCTCAAGCTTTCATATATACGATGTTGAAGTTTGCAACGTGTGAATGCAATGATCTTTTTTTCTACGTCGGGAATATATTAATACTACTTTACTACTAGTAGATTTGACTTCTACTTTTATTTTTGTTTCTATTCAACATTTTTCTTGTAGATTTTCATCGTAGATCTCCAATGAGGATTTTTGAAAAGCATTTCAGTGATTTTCGTAGCATAAATCCGTCAAGAAGAAAATTCGTTAATAGAATAAAAAATTAATTTGCATTGCATTCCAACGTTGCAAGCTTTAACATTATTCATATATGTGAAAACAGAAGGTTTCATGTTTGCATCGATGAAATGCAATTAAATTTTAAAAATAATTTTTATGACCCTATTTTGATTGATATACAATTTTTTTTTTGTTGCAAATTTAGGTTTTAGTTCTCTAAGTAAGCACCGTAAACTTTGTTTGCGTAATTTTCGTAGCTCAAATCTGCCAAAAGAAATTTTAGAAATAAAAAAAAACATAATGTTTATTGCATTCAAACGATACGAACTTTGATCCCGTTATCTGCTCATGCCAATCGCATAAACAGCTGCGCGATTAAAATCCCTAAGCTCTACAAAGCGGTATGAGATGACACACGGCAATGTCGAGAGGTTTATAAAAACCATCCAACCCCCGAACGGCCGAAGGTGCGATAAGCACGAGCAAAAATCAATGAACTCCATATTGATTTTCCCCTCGGGCGAGAGGGAAAGATTCTTTGGTTGTTGAATGGAGCAAAAATATTATGCTCGCTGAATTTACCTGCCCTAAATCCCGCAAAAGCCTCCGGCGGGATCCCACCACCCTCCTTTAGCACTTTAAGATTTCAACGCCGAGGCGATAATCTACATAAATGTTTTGACAATGAAATAGGCGAACTTTTGATGCCTTTGTAAATCATTGGAATCGTTTTCTTATCGAAAAAACGTTAAGATGTCTCTCGACTAACGATACAAAAAGATGCTAAAGTTGGCTTAAGTTGGCTGAAGTTTTTTAGATCGATCCAGTAGCAAGGGAAAGTAACTGAACATGAAAGCAAAAACGACGGTAGCGAGCGTGCGGCTTCGACGTGCTCCCAGAACCAACGTTTTGATGGGTGACCGTTGGAGGGTGAACGGGAGAGAGTTTTTTTACTAAGTTTCCGATGGTAACATAACTGAAACTCAGTGAAACATAATTACCTGTATCGGTACAGGTTTTCCACAGTTTCCCTGTGCCCTCGTGCGAATGCGATGCAATAGTGCGGTAGGAAAGAATAGCTCTGGGCAACATTCTGGGTCGATCACTCAGGAAGCTGGAAAGAGTAAAGTGACAAGTGTGGTGTAGAGAAAGGGTCAGGTTCGTAAAAGTCTGCAAGGTCACACAAAAGATCACGAAAATAACTATAAAGAACTAACATTGAATTTTAATTTGTTATAAATTTGTCGCAGCCGGTTGAGATAGTTATCTAAAAGAAATAATGCAACTGGATCATCAAGAATGGAAATCCGTGAAGTTGGTGTGAAACGCTTCCCATAATAAATGGAAGTTTAATACTGAAAGGCTATTGAGATTGAAGCTCTAGAGACATCGAGCTTGCACAACCGAAAGTGTCAACTTCACGCGCGAGAATGAACTCGGGAACCACGAGGGACGCATTCGGAAATAGTTCAGTAATTACGAGTGTTGGAAAATAGGGGAAAAGAGTGAAAGCGAGAAAGAGAGAAGGAGCGAAAGCGAGAGAGAGAACGTGGAAAACCCTGGTAATGGCCAGGGCATGCGAGTAACAGAGGCGTATGCTCAAGGAGCAAGTACAAATCTTAATCAGCAAGCCGTTAATGATCGGGTAAGATTCATCCCGAGCGATTTGCAGGCTGATCTGAGATAGATAAACATATGTCCACCTACACGTGTACACATTGACACATTTCTAGACTTAAGAGGATGGTTTGATAAGTAACTTGGTTCGCATACTAATAGAGGATGACGGCGAGATCTCTATATGTAGTTTTAAAGGTTCCTTCCTATGCATGAAAACTATAGTTACAAGTTAATCTAACTTCGAGGAGATTATGTCGAAAACTAAAGTAACATACGAAACTCAGATGCTTGTCTTTCATATCGAACCAAGTTACCTATCGAACCACCCTCATATATATATACATGTATGTGTCCCGTGCGGAAATTAAGTTCGGGCTTTGATCGGGCCCGTCTTAATTTTCCCTAACTTTATTAAGGCCCTAGTCTGGAAGCCTGACATGGGCCATCAGTGGCCGGTCACACTTTGCTACCGAGAGCCATTGAAAGCAAAATAACCAGAGCCTTTAAAATTCCCTTAACGGTACCTCATAACAAATAAGTGCAGCCATATGCGTACGTGCGTGTGTGTGCACTGTGAAAAAGGAATGCGTTATTTCGATACATTTGAGACTTAGAATTCTGTCGCACGTTTTGAAACGTTTGATCCCGCATTGTTCTAATGAACGCAATGCAGGCGTGTTGGTTCAGGCATCACAGGTCGTCTACTAAACGCATAGTTTTATTAGGTGTATGACATAATTTTTACAGATTTTTCAGCGAATTTATTTAATATAAAAAAATAGAGAACAACGAACTTAATCTTGGAAATATTGTCCATCATTTTCTATGACCTTGCGCCTTCTTTCAGGTAACATACGAATGCCATCGCGAAAGAAACTTGCAGGCTCGAGGCTTCAAAGTCATCGACGAATTTACGCACAGCGTCCAGCGTTTTGAACTGTTTATCCACTAAGGCGTCCTGCATTGACCGGAACAAATAGTAGTCGGATCGGGCCAAGTCTGGTGAATATGCCGCGTGCGGGAGAACTTCCCATCCCAAGTTCAAGAGGGTCTTCTGAGTCGCGCGAGCAACGTCAGGTCGAACCATGTCATGCAGCAGTATGACTTGCCTGCTTCCTTGCCCAGTAAATAGCCTTTTCTGATCAAATTCTTCGCTCGGTTTGTTCAATTGTCGGCTGTAGCGTTCCGCAGTCACCGTCTGACCAGTTTCCAGGAGTTCGTAATAAAGCACACCCTTCATATCCTGTCCAAGGCGCGGCTGGTCATTAAGATCGAAATCACCACTTCTAAAACGTTTGTACCAATAATTACACGTTTCATAAGACACAACGTCGGCACCAAGAACAGTACAAATTGATTCCTGTGCTTTAGAAGCATTTTTTCCTTGTTGGAATTCGTATAAAATGCAGTGACGAATGTGCTATTTATCAGTTGCCATCGTAAGCTCTGGTATTATGAGAGGTTATTTAACTCACGTAGACTTGTCCTTCGGTGTTCTGAAACCTTGCGTCCGATCCTTTCAAAACCACAAAAGACCGCGAAAAAATTTCTATTTTAAATATAATTTTAAGCTCGAAGAAAAAATCTGTAAAAATTAAGTCATACACCTAATATTGTTATATTTAATCGATCTCGATAATTATTATGCCATAAATTCTTTAGTCAAGCAATTAATACTAATTTGCCCATATAATAGCAAAGTCGAATAGTATTGGGGAAATCGCTACTAGGGAATCTACAACTACACCCCTTAAAGGCCTCTACTTGATCTCCGTGCTTGGATCATAGTTCTAGTCAACCTACCTATCCTACCATTCCCTAATAGGGGCCTGGTCCGGCTCTTTTACGGAAAACCTTACTATGGAATCCACAAATAATCCATTGAAGGCCCCAAATTGTATTAGGTATACCCTGCCAATTTTCCGCACACGCGTGTGTCAATGTTGAATTGAATCGCAGAACACTGATCATGTGTGACTCAACAACTCATAAATTAGAATCATCTCCGTGCAGAAATTATCGTAGGGATCCAATTAGATTCTCATACTTGTGTTTATTTCGCTATCCAATGGGCTATCGCATTGGATCCATAGACTAAAACGTCACGGTCGTATTCGATCCTCATCGGGACTTGCTATTGGAATGTACAAATTCAATTTTAATCGCAAAGGATTCCCTCATTATCGGAAAGAATCCGATACGATTCTTGATGAATTCCATCGCAGTATGCACGCTTAAATTTCCCGAATAAAACTGATAGATATACAAAATGAGTGGATCTTAAAAAAGTATAAATATTAACTTGAAAAAGTATAAAACGCTTAAAATATCTTAAAAATCGATTCGAATCACATGACTGAAAATTTCCTACAATTGTCATTCGATATTTATTTAACTTCATCTTTGACATCATCACACATGTACATGCTTACTAAGCGTGCAGGTTGTTTGAACACGCCGAGTTTTTTCTGGTGACTTTTCACATATTTTTCATTCGAACGAGATGAGAATTCTCAAATGACGTTCATCGGGAAACAGTGCAGAATCTAATTGGAACCCAATGAGAACTACCTGTGTGCGGTGTCCGTAACAAATCCCTATAATAATGTAGTTGCATATAGGAACTCCCAAACAAATTTGTGCACGGCATCACGAAAGTATATTTGTTCTTTTTTTGAGAGATCCAACAAATTCCGGTTGCTAGTTTCGAAATCTCAAACGACGTCAATCGGGATATACCACAGAATCCACTCGGATTCCAATTTGAACTCCCTACGTACGTCCTCCATATCAAATCCCTATAGAGATGTGGTACGATCTAGGGATGCTCCAACAAATGTCTGCACGGATCCAAACGAATTCCTGATCCCTCTAAAATAGTACATCTGCGACGGGTATGCAACGGTGTGCAGTATATTCGACAAATACATTTCAACACCATGTACACAGTAGCCTTCAATAATCGACTGTGAAAACTGTAAATAATTATTGTTGAAAAAAGATTTTTCAAACAATATACCCGTATAGAAATGAATTGAAAAACTAAATCTTAAAAAATATTATTATAAAAATAATTTATAATGTTTAGAAGAATTTATAACATAATGAGAACTTATCGTTTTTAATTTGATAAAAATGATTATTATAATAATTAATGAAATAAAAACGTTATTAAAGAAAACCACGTTTTTAAAACGGACTAAAAAGTATAAAATAATTTCTAGTAGCCCCATACAGATTTATAACCCAATACAGATTGTCCTGAAAATTTGTGATTGTGAATTTTTAATAGCTATGAAAATAATTGTAAGATTTATAATGAAAAAAGTGGGGCGCATGCAATAGATAATAGGACGGAGTGTACGGCGTAGCTGTCGTTGAGAAAACTCACACAACAGTTCATATCATTTGCAGTGCAATAAAATTGTTAGTCACTTAGGTGAACTATTCATGTATCAATTATCTTTTGCATGCGCCCCATGTTTTTCGTTTTAAATCTGTATGGGGTTATAAATCTGTATGGGGCTACGAGAAATTATTTTATACTTTTTAGTCCGTTTTAAAAACGTGGTTTTTTTAAATAATTTTTTTATTTAATTAATTATTTTCCGCTTTTTAGTCTTGGATTCGTGAAATTTTGCAATCTATTTTTAAAATCTTGATGAGATTATGACAGAGACATGTGGCAAGTTTCAGGTTTACTTCAGTTTTCCTTTACCTGATCATATCTAAAATAGTAATAGCTTAAGTTGGGTAGCTGTCTCGTTGACCATCGTAGAAATTATCACTAATGCACTATCCACTATTAATTATAATTTTTTTATTTTTTTCTTTCACTAAACTATATTTATTTATTTCTTTCTTTTTTTTCACAATTGTTTTCCTCTTTTTCTCTCTCTCTCTGTTTTACACGTTTTTTAAAAATGTTTATATTCATCTTGTCTGTCAGTTTATTTGTTTGTCATCCAGTTCTGAGCTGCGTTTAAAGTTTCAAGTCTCTAGCTCATCCGGAAGTTTGTGTAAATTCGATTGCAAAATTTCTATCGAACAAACAGACGGACAAGAAAGTGAGCTAATAAAAACGTGGTAAAAACAATTTTCGACCACCGACGAGGATCGAAGATAGAAAAAGATTCAACCGTTCGGTTTGTCATTTGTCTTCTTATTATGGTATGTAATGTATCGACGTTCCACAACGAGCCATTTGTTAAGATGGTCACAAAAAGAATATCGATTCGTGACCGCGTGTATATGTCAAAGGGAGAATACGTTAAAAAGAAACACGGGTTACCTATTAATATAACACAACGAAAACAAAAGTTATATTTGCCGGAGGAAAATCTCGTTATTGCGTGCGTACGATGTCCGGCACGGACACATAAAGGATGGTAGGGATGCGGTAGCGGATCCGTATAGAAGGCGAGCTTGGATGAGGCGAACAAGCCTATAAAGTTCATTGAGAGCGCGAACGTTTAAGCTGGAAGCGTTGCGACAGTAGCCTACAACGGAAAACTCGTTTGGCATGCAAAGCCCGGTTGATAGGAAATCCCGCTCTTTCACTCCCATCTATTCATCTACGTACGTGGCAAGCACACACACGCATATATATGTACGTAGGCGATAGATAGTTCAGAAACAAGCATTTCATTCTGCAGAGTTTATACACGACCATGATTGAGTGTGGTTTAGTGTAACACATATAGGCGTAACATAGATCAGTTCTGAGTGCAAAAGATGGACAGGAGAAGGGAGAGAGAGAGAGAGAGAGAGAGAGAGAGAGAGAGAGGGAGAGAGAGCTAGAATGAGAAAGAGAGAGAGGGAGGGCCAGCGCTATATTGAATATTGTCATATGCGAGCTTAAAACTGTAATGACGGACCGCAAACCGTAGAGAGTATAAAGCTCGAAGGTAAACGTACAGCGTGGCGAAGAACGACTACGAGCTTCATCGTACCTCCATTGTCTTTAGAAATTAAATTTATGGAGGACTCCTTCACCCTGGTTCACTCTTTAACGAGAACTTGAAAAATCGACTATACCATAAGCAACGCTCCTGTGTCTACTAGGTCGTAAAAAAACGGCCAATTTGCTCGTTTTACAAACTAACATCCAATTAACATCATATTGAAGTTTACATCGTTGCAAAGTAACGCGAATTTCAAAACCTTCTTTTTGACAAATTTGTGTTAAGAAAATCTTTCGAACGGGTTTCAGGATCCTTATCAGCGATCGACAGTCCAAATTTTCAAAATAAGATTTTGGACAATAATAAAAGCGAAGATATTAAGAAATGAAATAATAAAAAAGATTTTTCGTTGCATTCCAACGATGCAAACTTCAACATCGTTAATTAACACCGTAGTCTCGAGTCATCTTCGCATTGTTAAAAGTGTATCACCGTTGAAATAAATTTCTGGACTCTAAGCTCGAATACGTGATGAAGACCCTTGTGATTCTCGAACCCTCTGGATCCATTGGACTTTTAATTCAAGCGGAATTACACAGTGGATAGATTAGTGTCCGTCGGAGGCGTTTGAAAAATGTTGATAGTTATTTACCTATAGCCGTATGCGTATACTCATTTTTCGACATATAGAGTAAACCGACCAGCGAATGGACGAATAACGGCACTATAGGATTTAAGTCGACTGTAGAATGAAAATATTATCAAAATAAAAATTTTAATTGCTATAGCTACTGAAAGATATTATTTTGATAGTAGAAAAAAAAATATTTAAAGTAATAGCAACAAATAATATTTGGAGGCACTGATAAATAAGTAGCGTTATGACTAAATCGCTAGTAAATGGACACTCGACTACCAGTAAATAAACGGGTAGTGTAGATGAACGCTGTAAAGGTACAGCGTTCATCTACACTACCCGTGATCTTCAAATCTATCAGAAGAAGGTCTACACTACACAATGATCTTCAAATCGAGCATTTAATAAAAATGAATAATAAATCATTATAAGGAAAATGATTTATTGTTCATTTTTATTAAATGCTAAATTTGAAAATCACTATGTTGTGGATATCATAGCTTCGATCATCGAGTTTGCGAAAACTGAAGTTTAGATAGTGTAAGATTCCGATAAAGAACGTTCAGAACGTTCAAAATTCCGAAACCTCACAAATAAAACAGATAGCAAGTCAGTCTAAAGCGTTTAGATGGCAGCACCATCACTTGTTTTGACGATGTTTAGATTTTCGGGGTTTTGGTCTCTCGAGTAAAATTCTTTCGGAGTTTTGATCTTTCGGAGTAGTATTCTTTCGGAGTTTTGATCTTTCGTGGTAGAATTTTTTCAGGGTTTTGATCATCCTTGACGTTTTATTGTGAACATATAATGTAACGATGTTTAGATATCGATGATTCTTATTGATATTCTTATTTTCGGAAATTTTCCCTGTACAAACCTCCGTCATTCAGGAACTGGAATTTCGAACACTACAATTTTTCGGAACTGTGGACTATCTAATGATAGGAAATTGATACTTGTTTTATGTGCTGTGTTTTCATGTCGACGCTTTACCAGTCGGTCCCATGATTGTTGTCATTTAATTCCTTAGTGTACTATTATTTTCGCTTATATGATAATTCTGTTTACAAAATTTTGGAATTATAAATTTCCAGAAGTATTGAGTACAAGCTAATAAATTCGGAATTTCGAGCGTTCTGAGCATTCAAAGTTCGGAATTTCGACACGGCACCACCCCGTTTATTGCGCAAGATAGAGTAGATTTGTCTAGAGTATTGGGTAGCGCGAATTGGAAAACTGTGCAGCTGCTGCTTCGTAAAATATTCTAAAAGTAAATATTTTATCATTTACTAATATACTTTGGCCACTTTAGTGAGGCTCTCTTATGTTCGATGTTACGCAATTGTATTCTTAAGTGGTACGTATGGTAAGATAGTTCTTTCGAAGAATGGCATAAATTGAGATAACCACGAGAACCGCGGTTTACGTT
Source organism: Ophion ventricosus (assembly GCA_963932345.1). Classification (NCBI taxonomy): domain Eukaryota; kingdom Metazoa; phylum Arthropoda; class Insecta; order Hymenoptera; family Ichneumonidae; genus Ophion; species Ophion ventricosus. Next base: position 13,609,471 of record OZ010718.1, read on the forward strand.
TGGTGTCATGATACTTTGCGTTTGGATGTTGCGCCCAATTCGTACCGACGTAATTGTCCTTAATCGTGCCGATAATATTCAAGCATAATCGTACGGTTATTAAGGAACTTATTTTGTGCGGTTGCGATAACGCTGTATAAACATATTAGAAAATTTATGTGTGACGCAAGATAGAAACTACATTTCGATAGAGTTATTTTATAGGGAGTGCCGGCTGGATTTAAGGAGGTTGCTCAGCTATCGCGTAATGTTAAGAACTTACTGAAATTTATTGAGAATATTTGCGAACAGGTGTTACGACTCCATGCAAAATTTCAAGTCATTTGTCTGCATGATTGTTGAGCAATTAATTATTGGAGTCAGGCTCTTATACACGAGCAACATAGCAAAAGTTATACGATAACTCTGTTACGACTCTCGCAACATAATTAAAATGATAAGAATTTAATGCAAATAGGCAAAAAAAAATCTTTACACTTTTATGAATAATTTCAACGAAGTGTGCACCGTTTTGTCTGCCTCGTTATCGAGATACTCTTGAAATAAAACAGAAATGTTTTACCAATTTGCGTAAAACAATAACGCGCGTTACGACACGTGGCAACGTTGCTGTCAAGTCAGCCATTTTGAACAGGCGCTACAATTAAAAATGCACAAACTATTGCTTTCTCGTTATAAATTACTTACCGCGATTTCATCAAGAGCATTTGAATATTTTTAATCATTATTGTCATTTTTGTTCCGCATGATTACAAGAGAGAGAGAGAGAGAGAGTAATACAACAAAAAATGTTCACAAAAGGGATAATTAAAGTTGGTAAACTGACCCCTCTGAGTTTCTTTCCATTCACAGTTTGAGAGGTACCCTCCCTCCCGCAATACCGTTTTTCTGCCGATAATAATAAACACGTGTCCAATAGTTTTCAATGCTTTATCACATATATGGGTTTCAACAAAATCGAGGGTGAACATTTGAGTTATGTTCCTTGTCAGAGAGAACGATTTTGGCAGGGCTATTCCCGTGCGGAAAATTGGCAGGACATCCCTAATACGATTCGGGACCTTCAAGGGATTGTTTGTGGATTCCATAGTAGGGTTTTCCGTAAAAGAACCGAACCGGGCCGCTATTATGGAATGGTAGGGTAGGTAGATTGACTAAAACTATGGTCTAAGTACGGAGGCCGAGTAAAGGCCTTTAAGGGGTGTAGTTGTAAATTCCCTAGTAGCGTTTTCCCCAATACTACTAGACTTTGCTATTATACGGGCAAATCAGTATAATTTTCTTGACTAAAGAATTTGTGGCATAATAATTATCGAGATCGATTAAGGCCTTAGGCCATTCTAAGATTTTCCAAAAACGATTTTTTTTTGTTAAAAATGTACCTCAGTACTTATAAAATTATATTCCAAAAGATTATGGGTGTGAAAAATCTCTAAGTACTCGATTTTCGAATTCTAGCGAAACCCCTCTTGATGTCATGACTTTCTACTAACTTTAAACGCGTTTAACTCAAAACTACATTTTTCAAGTCAGCCGGACTCATAACTCAAACAAATTTCAACCGATTCACTTAAAATTTTAACTGTACATTTAGAATTACATTTTCTGAGGCACTACATAGGATTTTTTAAATTATATTGCATAGTTACTTTTTTATAAACAATTTTCTAACGATTTTCTCATGACATTTTATACTTTTTGTTTTAGAAATGCGCCATTTTGACAAAAACAATATATCAAAAAAATCCTATGGACTTCTATAGCTATTCTTATATATAATCGAACAAAACTTTAGTGTCTCATCGTAATTCAAAAATTATAGGAGCTGTTGGTCCGGCCGTTGACCTTCCAGAAATCAAGGCGTCATCGGAAAAATGCTGCACAGTCGCCATTTTGGCAAGTATCGCTGTGAAAAAATAATTTTGTATAGTCAATTACGTGTATAATAAAAGCCCTATTTTGTAATTCCGATTTATTTTATAGTTTCGCTGAAGAAAAAAAACACAAAATATGCCCTTTTTGGCCTCTAGAGTGGCCTAAGGCCTTAAATATAATAATTAAACTATGCGTTTAGTAGACGAGCTGTGATGCCTTGAACGGACACGCATGCAGTGCGTTCATTGGAACAACGCGGGATCAAACGTGACGAAATATGCGACAGAATTATAAGCCTCAAATGCATTGAAATAACACATTTCTTTTTCTCAATGCACACACACGCACGTATGGCTGCAATGATTTTTATGAGGCACCGTTGAAGCAATTTTAAAGACTCTGGTTTATTTTACCTTCAATGGCTCTCGGTAGCAAAGTGTGACCGGCCACTGATGGTCCATATAAGGCTTCCAGACTAGGGCCTTAATAAAGTTATGGGAAAATTAAGATGGGCCCGATCAAAGCCCGAACTCAATTTCTGCACGAGATCCGAATAGTGTGCGAGTTCTGCTCACGTTGGCACGGAATCCTGCAGGGTATACTGCCAGAAGGAAAACCTGGCAATATTATATGCCGTACCATATGTATGCACCGCCGAGCACCACCCGGTGAACTGCCACCTGCCAGGTAACTCGGCAACAGGATGCTTGCATACTCAGTGTATATATGTACTCGCAGGTACTTGTATAGAGCATCACCGGGAGAAGTGGAAAACGTACATACGTGTTTGAAGCGACCTCCGCGGCCACCCGCGCACTCGTGGGTGTGTTGTGTGTGTGTGTGTGTGTGTGTGTGTGTGTGCGTGCGTGTGTGTGTGTTATGTGTGTGCCTAGTACATACAAGTGTGGCAGGGCTGCCGTGCTACCTGCCGCCTCTCCGGATGATCAATAACTCGAATTCTACGCTCTAGTCCTCTCGAGAGGGAACTACGTTGCTATCGGTCCTGCCGTTTCGTTCAAGTTCGATATTTCCTCCTTCTCTCTCTCTCTCTCTCTCTCTCTCTCTCTCTCTCTCTCTCTCTCTCTCTCTCTCTCTCTCTCTCTCTCTCTCTCGCTCTCTCTCGCTCTCTCGCTCTCTCTCTCTTCCTCACTCCACAATTTTTTTCTTACGGTCTGGCACCTAACGTATTTTCCACATTTAGTTGTGCCCTGTTCTTCTTCTGGCTTCGCGTCATCGGCGAAAAAGCTTCGCGAATGTCTGGCAGCGGCAAGATCAAGGTACAGAAGTAAAAGGGATTCCGGGAGCTGAACGCACGTAGCTCTTCCACCTCACGGGTGAGCCTCGTTCCACGCTGAGTTGTATATACGAGCGAGCTTGCGAGACGCTTCTCCATCTATATATATATATATATTCTTTTTTCACGAGAAACACGCGAACAAACGAACCCGTCAGGCCGGGCACTTGAGAAAAGCTTTCGCGCACACGGGTCTCCTTCCATCGTGTGTACTATCCGCATTTCGCTGTCTCTCCTCCCCCGCACCAACGCTTTTTCTGTCTCACTACTCGCGTATTCCGTGATACGATCTTTCCGGCAGGACTCCTCAAAGCCTCTCGAGGAAACACCAGCCCCGTGTATGCTCGCGTCGCGGAAAAATTGGAGAAAGATCGTCCGAGCCCTCGAAGATACGCGGATCCGCGTATCTCGTGCAGTGAGAAGAAAATTGCTCAAAAGGCAACTCACACGAGACGTAGGAGCTATTGAAGAAATGTTTTTCAAAGGGAGAGAGAGGGAGAGGGAGCTTTTTCCACTTGCTTTTCGCATCAACGCTTCAATTTTTGTGCTCTCCATGGTCAGAATGCCGGGACAGCCGAGACTTCTTCTTTTATTACGTTTCTATCGCACTTTTCATCCTCTTCGTTTCTTTCCAGGATGAGAGTTCGATCCGTGAAGAAAAATAACGAATAATTGAACTATCACTTTTTTTTATTGATTAATTTTGTTTGCGAACAAAACTGACGACAGCTCATAAGATGATGCATTATAATTGAGGCCACGAGTATCGGTGAAAATTACACTCTTCGAACTTTCGATCGAGACGAAAAGTTTCAGATCTCGACCGATAAAATGTGCGAGAGAATGTTCGAGGTATTATCCGAAAGATTAAAAAAAAACACAAATTTCATTATGCTTGTATTCTTATTCCCTGCTATTTTTTTCTACTCACCAGGTGTGGGCGTGGTCGTTTTTGCGAGCCTCTTGCTCTCATAAAGTCGCGCATCATTTTTTTGGCAAATAACAAGTTTTTTTTTCTTAAAGGGACTCCACAAGGTCGAATTTTGCCTCCGAATATTTGTTTTCTCATGTTTTACGAAAATGTTATCCAGCTTTTTGTAAAGCAGTGCAGATTTTGGAAAATGCGCTGTAACTCAAGAACTATGGGTTTTAAAACAAAATATCTAGAGGGAAAGAGTACGATTGAAAAAAATTAACGATTAAAAAAAACGTTTACATATTTTATTTATAGCTCGTTCTGATGGAACAACCGCAAAGAATGTTTCCAAACTTTCCGTCAGTAGTGTGCATATGTCAAAGCTTTGCTTACGTTTTTTTTTTTTTACACGAGATACATAAAAGTTTTTTCAAAAACTTGTCGATCAAAAATCTTTTTTGTCGATTTTCATTTTAAGGAGGTACGACTAGTTCTTCAGGATCAACAAAGAGACTAAATTTAGTTAACTTATGTTGAATATTCGTATTATCGATTCCAAAGTACCAAATTTGTGGGAAATATTTTATTTATTGCATATTTACTAATAAAAACTGAAAAATTAGATCCTCAACGACTCTGGAATAGTCTCCGTCATATTTACAATGACAGTTTCACCGTAAAAACGGACGAAAAAAACGTTGCACCAAGTCTATCGGAATCTTATTCAAATAGCCCCAAATTACCTCGGCGTAATTAATATTATAGGGTAAAATTGTGCGTTTTGTGGCGGCTCGTCTTTACGACGATTTTCCAAGCAGAGCAAGGTTATGCTCGCCAAACGAATCCGCTGTTACGCCCGACGTTGGCAAGTCTATGGGTGCTATTTCGTCATTACGATAATATTCAACCGGAAGTTGAAACCGCTTTATAATGTAGTGCCTGAACTACACGGTGAAGTTCGAATTTTCGATTTTTTTTACAATATCTATTATGTTTAATTCATCAAATTTCAGTTTTCCAACGACCTTAGTTGGATACGTGAACAGCAAAACCGTTATCACCGCACTTCCGGTCTCCATAAGACGACGTGCTTCACTAGCTCAAAGTGCTGGACTTCGCAATTTCATTACCAAAAAACTTAACCATCAATATAGCTCAAAATTTTTTCAAAGAGTGCACAACGTATTCGTCAACATCATATAAAAATGTCACGCCCGAAAGTTGAATTCTTCTTGATGATCGTACCTCCTTGAAAGAACACAGTTCTCAAAACGCGTACTATCGTGGAAAAGAAAAATAGTGGACATAGCTTTTTTTCCGCAAATAACGAGTCGGCCTATCACAGGCGATGACGTACGAGTGAAAAAAAGAACTGGGCTATCGGGGATTCCCCGTTGCTTCGATGTCCGCGTCTTTTCGCGTCACGATAAGCAAATTCGTTCGTCCTCGTTTCAAACTACCGGCATGACTTAAAAATCGTTCAGCGAATACCAACCGTGTACACGGTGCGACAGCTCAGGCGCGGGTACAACTTTTTTTTTTCATCACTCGCCAGAATACGTAGGCAGAGATATGAGGGCATGTTTGATTAGTGCCCCGTTATCAGTCTTGGGGACTTGTAAAATTTTCGCGATTACGAGAGACGAAGGGAAGGGCCCTCTGGCCCTCGTCTCGATTCGCTTTGCCGAGTTAGAGTTTCGCCATAGCAGTTGAACTTAGCGCAGAAGCGAGAGCTCGTACATTTCGTACTCTCCCTAACACGAGGAGGAAAAACTACGGGTGTATTTTATACGAGCATTCGACGGATATGAAGGAGGCCACCATAATGTGGGTTTCACGCCTCAGGGCAAAATTACGCGAATCTGGGAGATAACATCCGAAAAGCGGGTGTCGTCGTCGTCGTTGTCGACGTCGCTTCGAGTCGCTCAAATATGCATAGAGGCGAAAATTTGAAGCACCGCGTCTTAAGCTCGATATACTCAAGAGCGGATATAAGTCAAGAAACAAATCAACGATACTCTTTATTCCGAGTCACGTATTTCGAGATCGGATTATCGTGAAGAATCTATTGACTGGATCAGTGTGGGACGGGGGCGCGAGGCTCCATTCAACTTCCCGTTTGGTTCGGGCCACAAAAATTAACGAATTTGAAACAATCTTGCATACGCATCGAAATGTTTATGATGGCATTTATGTACAAAGATATTTACGAGATATTCATGAACTTTCCAATGTTTAAATACAATTGAATTCTCATACTTGTCCCTACTTCCTGATAGAGACCGAATGGGTTGAAGTTTGCAACGTTGAAATGCAACGAAAGTTTATTTCTATTGTTTTTCATTGCTTCATTTTTATCATGATGTATAATTTTTTTTAAGATTAAGATCGTGGTTCTCTAATGAGGATACGAAAAACCGTTTGGGTGAGTTTCGTACTCTTAAGGCCGTAGGCCACTCGACGGTTTTCAAAAAATCGATTTTTTTTTGTTAACAATGTACCTTAGTACCTATAAAATTATATTCCAAAAGATTATGGGTGTGAAAAATCTCTAAGTACTCGATTTTCGAAATCTAGCGCAAACCCTCTTGATTCGTGTCGTGACTTTCTACTAACTTTAAACGCATTTATCTCAAAACTACATTTTTCAAGACGGCCGGACTCATAACTCAAACGAATTTCAACCGATTCACTTGAAATTTTAACTGTATATTTAAATAACAATTTCTGAGGCACTACGTAGGATTTTTTAAAATTATATTGCATAGTTCCTTTTTTATAAATACTTTTCTGACGATTTTCTCATGGTATTTTATACTTTTTATTTTAGAAATGCGCCATTTTGACAAAAAACAATATATCAAACAAATCCTACCTACTTTTATAGCTATTCTTATATATAATCGAAAAAACTTTAGTGTCTCATCATAATTCAAAAATTATAGGAGCTGTTGGTCCAGCCGTTGACCTTCCAGAAATAAAGGCGTCATCGGAAAAATGCTACACAGTCGCCATTTTGACATGTATCGATAGGAAAAAATAATTTTGTATAGTCAATTACGTGTATAATAGAACCCCTATTTTGTAATTCCGATTTATTTTATGGTTTCAGTGAAAAAAAATCACAAAATATGCACTTTTCGGCCTCTAGAGCAGCCTAAGGCCTTAATGGGCGAAATAAATATGAGCAATAAAAAAAAACTAATTTTCGTTGCATTCCAACGATACAAACTCCAACATCATCATTGCACTGGATCCCTAGACTAAAAACATCACGCACGTACATTGGAATCTCATCGAAATTCCGCATTGGAATGTACGAATCCAATTTGTATCCCAATAGATTCCCACATTATCGAACAGAATTCGATACGATTCTTGATTGATCTCATCGCATTCTATACGTTGATTTATTAAAAGAAAATGTATAGGTGTACGAATTGAGTGGAACTTTAAAAAAGTATAATACTTATCTTAACCCTAGGACCCTACACAAGGTTACCCCAAACCCCACATTTTCAGTGAAAAATGCAAAATCCACTTTTTCTTGCTTTGTTCAATCGCATTTTTCACAGGGAAAATTCATATTAAGTTTTTCTCGCATATCCCATTCCATTCTTCAGTCTTTCAGCGTCCGAATAAAAAAAAAGAAAACTCTCTACGATAAACAGTTCGTTAGCAGCGCTGATTTGAAGTACTGGCGTATGCGTAACCCCAATATAAGTTCTTTGTTTCGTACAGATAATGTAGGGTCCTAGGGTTAAAAAAGTATACATCACTTAAAAAAGTATATCTTAAAATTCGTTTTAAATCATATCATTGAAAATCCACTGTAATGATTGTTTATTATTTATTTTACTGCACTGTGAGATAATTTTCACTGAGAGAAGTGTATGGTGTTTTCAACCATATGTTATCTAAATATATTTCATATTTCCCTGAGGGAACAATAATATTTTATAGCCACAGTTACTGCCAAAAATAGAGTATTGCTTTTTGATATTTTCGCAGATGCATAAATTTTGCACATATGTTAACCGCAACTACCAATCTTCGAAGCATACGTTTATTGTTCAATGCTATATAATATACACTGCAACTCCCGTAATCGACACAGTGCCGAGATCGGTGCTGGACCACATTTGCAAACAGAACGGTTGCGAACCATCCACTCAAGCTGACTCTGCGCAGCTGGGGTAGCGGATAGCAGTACCCCTCCAATCCCTCTCTTATTGTCTAGCGTGCTTGGAACCTGACGCTAGGGCCTGGCGCTTCTCCCACCATGCGCTACACCGAACGATATTCGGTACCAAGTGGGGGTTAATTTCATTTATGGAGATGCCGATCGGAGAGGTTGCAATGTAGTAGCCCGAATCAAAATTCAAAGCCCCGTTCAACCCGCAAAATAAAGGCCTCCTTCCCCGAGCAGAGATCGGCGATAGCGGATTATCGGGTACCTAAACAAGGATACAATGTTTGGAATACCAATACCTTAAGGCCTCCGATAAACTTCCTGAATAGCAGAAACTGGATATTGTCACTCAAGGGAGGCCAATGCAGAGCGCAACTGAACCTGCGAAACTCCAGGCGGGCCTACTTCGAGCGCTCCCGTAGAACCGACTGGCACCCCTTTCGGCCTACTGTAGGCGCACTGTAGGCCCTCTGGACCCGCCATTCAGCCTACTGTAGGCGCACTGTAGACCCTCTGAACCCTCCATTCAACGAAAACGTATTTATTTCGGCAGCGAACGGGTTACCGATCAGGCCACAATGGAGTGTTGATCGAGACGGTATCGAATTTGGGCTCAAAGCAGGTTAGGTGAAGTCGAGGCAACGGACTTGAGATTAAAAGCAGGTTAAGGAGGACTGTGTTTTGCTCGTTTCATCGTAACTGGGGGTCGAAAGAAGGTTTGGGGGGACTAACAAGGGCTACACTGGACCAAATGGAGGCCTCTTCATAGCACTGAACTCGACAAATGGGGTTTTGTAGGTTCAACGGAGGCTGGCAATTTGCGCATTTCAAAAGAAATTGGTCCTGCGAGTGCTCAAAGGAGGTTTTTGACTCGGGTTGCTGTCAAAATATTTATTTTTTGTGTTATTTTCCTTTGTAGAACGTTACATCCCCTTTGATTGACTTGCCTTCGCGTGTTTTATTCTTACGCGGGCCTCGCACCAGTATACGTCTTATCGCCGCTCATTCTGGTCGTCCCCACCGTGTTATATCGAAAAAAACACACGTCCAATAATTCCCGGCTGTTTTTACGCGATATCTCAAACTCAACGTAAGTCGCTGCAAAAATGATCCCCTCCATATTCAAGTGATTCCGTGTGCCTTGCGACCAGTCGCACCCTATCGCGTCGAGTATATCGGCCGTGTAAAACGCGATGATTTTATCGAGCGAACACGTCAAATGTATGAACTGCGGATAAAGCACGCATCTGTAGCTTTGCATCTTTGATACACATGGGTATGGAGGTACATAAGGAAAAATTACGACCTTTGCCCCGCGTTTAAGCTTTTGGAACAGAGAACACTTGGCATGCTAACCTCATATCGGAACGGGGTTAACGTACACAGAGAAAAAAGATAATCACTTGGAACATAATATTCCATTTTTTTAACAAATATTTCGTTGTCATAAACCAATGACGGATGTTTTCAGTCGGAGTTAATTTTTTTTTAGGCAAGTTCTCGTGCTACAATCGTCTGAAGAAGTTTTTCTTCTATATTACACGATAAAATGTAGGGACTTAAATAGGAAAATATATCGCTGCTACGCACGAATTGTCGACGCGGATACACTCGCCTACTATAAAGTATCGAGTGACGATCATGGGACATCACACGTCTAACCTTCCTTAAAATTCAATATTTTTCGTTATTGCCTTTCGGAAACGTACCGGTCAATAATTTTGCTCTCCTTTTTTACCGCATGCATGCGGCTAATAGTTCTCTGCTGTTTGGTACTTTCATATACTTTATTTTCTGAGTTCTAAACCCTTCCGGGTTTTTACGTATTACCCTTCTGAACGAACCCTTTCCTATCACTCCCTACCCGCACTTTGATGAGCTAGCGTAACTTTCATTGCCTCTACAGCCGTCGTCAGATACGCACTATACTGCATTTGCCGAGGGTAAGGGGAAACTATGGAAAACCCGGACCGGGATAGATAGCCCCGTTCTCTTCTGATTCTCTGGTGCACAGACGTTTTACTTGAGTACCTACACCAAGGCCGCCAAACTACGTAGGCAGACATTTATTAGGGAGTCCACAGATCCTACCACATCCGTATAGAGATTTCATAGGGACGCCTCAAGTAGGAAGTCCGAATTGTAATCCAAGTGAATTCTACGCTATTTCTCAATTTACGTCGTTTGAGGATTTTTCATTTGAAATTTTCAATCCAAAACTTATATCCTTTTATGATCCCGTGCACAAATTTATTGGGAAGGTCCAAGATGTACCCATATCTCTATAGGGACTTGTTAAGGACACCGTACACAGGGAGACCTCATAGGATCCCTATCAGGATGTATGGACAAGTATGGAAATCCAATTAGATCCCTACGACAATTTCTGCGCGAAATCAAATCATCGAAAATCCACTTTACTTACCGTTTGTTATTTACTCTACCGCACTTTGGCATAATATCATGACGCACGTACACGCTCACGAGGCGTGCAGGTTATTTTTCAACACGCCGAGTTTTTCCTCGTGACTTTTCACAAATTTTCGATTCAAACGTGGTAAGAATTCTCACACGGCGTTCATTTGCAACATGGAGAATCCAATTGGACCCTAATAAGAGCTCCCTACGTGCGGTGTCCCTAACAAATCCCTATAAAGTTGTGCACGCATCTTGGGACTCCTCAACAAATTTGTGCAAGGGATCAAGAAAGGATATTTTTTTCCTTGGGGATCCAACAAATTCCAGTTGATACTTTCAAATAAATTTTCAAACAACGTTAATCGAGAAATAGCGCGGAATCCACTTGGATTCTAATGTGGACTCCCTACGGGCAGCGTCCTTATCAAATCCCTATAGGGATGCGGTAGGATCTGGGGGCTCCTCTACAAATTTCTGCACTGGATTCTTTTTTAAGCGATTTATACTTTTTTGAGATAAAGTTTATACTTTTTAAGGATGAAATTTATACTTTTTCAAGATAAAATTTATACTTTTTTAAGATTCACTTATTTTGTATATCTATATATTTTGTTTAGAAAATTCAACGTACAGATATGATGAGATCCAGCAAGAATTGTATCGGGTTCTGTTCGATAATCTGGGAATCATTTAGGATTCGAATTAGATTCGTACATTGTATTCAAAAGAGGTATCCCGATTAAAATCAAATATACGCACTTGAACGTGACGTTTTAGAATAGGGCTCCAATGCGATGACCCATTGGGTCCTTATCAGGAAGTAGGGACAAGCGGCACGTACGACGAATATCCGCGAATCCTTCAACGCGAATGACCTTTCTGTTCGTTCTTCATTTTCGTTGCGTCACGATCACTTTCACGGAATCCTTTCTTCTTTTCGCATATACACGTATTTATTTCACGCGGCCATAGGCGTGCGTCAGTAATGTCGCGACGTTCTTCGTTTATGACCAAACATGGTGTATGCACGCGATTCATACGAGTGATCAAGATCCTCCTATATAGGTAACCTATTACGACCAAAGAGACGCGAATCGCGAGAATCTCCGCGTTCACGTACGTGACACTCGCCCGCACGTACATCTACTACGAGGATTCCCGATTTGCCCTTGGTTCGATCGTGATTTTGCCCGCTGTTCGACACGACGCAATTCCCCCCCCCCCCCCGCTCTTGCTTTTTTTTCGATACGCACTCTCGCGGCGAACGTAAAAGGGCGCAAGTCGTCTCGCGGCGTCGGTGGCGCCGTCTCACGATGCGGATCGTACGCCCTGACGCCGGTGGAAACGCGGTCGATGCGCGCGCGTGCATACCGATACCGCTTATGCCCGATCGCGCGTTATACGTCTCTCATCGGGCTTTCTTTCTTTCGCGCGCTCGCTGTGCATTGCGTTCTCGGCTTACGTACCGATATCAAGAATGCGACGATCACGACGGTTTTCGATTTAAATGGTCTGCGCGCTTCGTCGCCGCACGCGCTTGTATTCCCGAGTCACGACTGACGCGGGCGCGCGCGCGCGCAAATCGTCCCGCAGGGGGCACCTGAAAACATGCGCTGCTAGATGCCGATCTCCTTATATCCTTGCAGCCGCGCCTGTGTGTATTAGGTGTACAAATAAGTTCTTGGCTTGAAAATAAAAACAGCTTTATTGAATATTCGAACGAAAAAAAATGTTCCTCCAGGTCTTGGTGTCGTATAATACCAGCCTAGTAAACTATTTTTCCGGACCAACAGCTCAACATAACCTCAAAATATACATCGTGAGCAGAATGAGCAAAATGAGTTGCAAAAAGGCGCATATTAGAATGCTTTTCATGTTTAGATGGGAAAAAATACTTCCGAGTTTGAGGAGATGATTTTTCAGACATTAGGGGAAATGTCTGTACCCAACAGCACCGTGAAGAAGCGGTTTCTTCATAGTACAAGGTTTAAGAGTGGAAATTTCGACCTCGAAGATGACCAAAAAGAATTGAAGACGAGAATTTGAAGCAGTTGCTGAACGAAGATCCTTGCCGCAATCGAAGCTTGCTACTGCATTAACAGATACCCAATAAAACCTTTCCAGTCGTTTAAAGGAGCTCGGCAAGACTCAAAAGGAGGGCCGTTGGGGTCCGACAAAGACAAATTTTGTCTTTGTCGGACCCCAACGAGATAACAAAGACAAATTTTGTCTTTGTTATCTCGCTTTAAAAGAAAAGACTTTTCATACAAAGTAGAGTAGAGAGAGGCATGTTAAGCAGTCGGGTAAGTTGGGCAATCGAAATATCTGGAAAACTAAGCACCGCACACGGGTGCATCAAATGGCGGAAAGAGAGGGATGACGGAGGGAAACACATCACGCCATCGCCCGTTGCCATGCGGCGAACGAGACGGTAACACGGGACGTCTCATTATTTTTGCACCCAAAAAAAAAACGGAATTGAAAGATTTGCTTCTACCATTGTATGAGAAAAAATATTTCAAAGTTCATTGCTATTAATGTTAATGTTTCAAAACCTAACTAATTAATAAGCAGCTGTTGGTTTATTACTGCATTATACCAAATTATGTTACACACGTTTGATTTTTTTATGCAATTTTTACTTTGCTCAACTTACCTCATACTCATGCTCAACTTACCCCACTATCGGGGCAGGTTGAGCAAACAAGGCCTTAATCATTTGAGAGCGATTATCTGTCAAACAATAAGGATAACAGGAATTTCGTCTACAGGCTTTTTTCCCCAGATAAATTTCCTATTGACCAAAGTAGTTTTCATCTTTATACGGCAGACTGTTAAGGAATTACAGGACGATAATTCAAAACTTGCTCAACATGCCCCTCCCTGCCCCAGTGACTAGCGATGAAAAGTGGGTGTTGAATGACAAACGTAAATCGTGGATTGACCCGAGTGAAACATACAGATCGATTGCAAAACCCAATATTCACGGTAAGAAACTCCTGTGCATATGGTGGGATTTCAAGGGTGTACTTTGAGCTGCTCAAACCTCGTGAGACCATCACGGCTGAGCTTTATAAACACCATCTGGCAGCGTTTAAGTGACGGAATTGAGCGCAAGCGGCCTTACACAGGCCGGTCATATTGCTGGGTGACAATGCCCAGACCACACACAGCAGAAAGGACCAGAGAAGCTTTAGAATCGTTGGGTTGGGAAATTTTGCCACACCCAGCGTATTCGCCAAACTTGGCGCTATTGGATATTCACTTGTTCCGATCGCCTCAATATCATTTGTTTGACAGCCACTTCGAAACGTTCGACCAAGTCCAAAATTCCATTAACGACTTTATTGACTCTAAAGCACACCATCCTTTTGCCGCTAAAGAATTCGCAATCTGACTGACAGGTGGAGGACATGTATCGAGGCAAACTAAAATTACTTTCCTGATTAGAATTTACCTTGATTTTAAGTGTATAATTCGAATCTGGAAAATATGATTTTGTATACTAAGTTTAAGGATCCAATGCGATGGTTCAATCGGATCCCTATCAGTAAGTAGGGACAATTATGGGATTACAATTGGATCCCTACGACAATTTCTGCGCGCGTATAGGAACAAATCGACACCATTATTATATTAAATAACAACGTCTATGTTACACGAGTCTAGTGGGATATTATATCTTATAAAAATTTTGAACCACCGAAACATCGCGTGAACTTTATTCATTTGAATGGAATGAAGCGGTCCATTATAATATAAACACTTTCTCAAGTCTATAAGACACACTCTAGAGAAAACGAAATTCAGGAGCTCCCAAAAAAATTACCCCAACAAATCATATTTGATTAACTTTATTGAAAGTTTTATCTCGCTCTATTGCTTCGCGAGTATTGGAAAGGCACTCGGTGAAAGAATTCGTTTCACGAACATTACGAATGTCGTCAGGCTCTCGAAGTGTTTTTGAAAAGAATGTAGCATTTCCTGATGATTATTGTCCTTTCAAGACGCATTTTCACGAGCCATTATACATTTTTAACGGTGAATTCTGAATGAATAGCATAGGAAAAGTATACCGGACCCTTTGCACAACGGCGGAAATGATGGGTGCGAAGAATTTCATTGACGCATTATTTCCCGTATTTCACGGTGCACTCAGGAACGTTTGAGATATTGGCTTTTTTCAAACTCTCTATGACGTGGCTCATTGGGAACTTTGAACTCGATGATTCTCCGCAATAGTTTGGAGTTTCCGCGGACGGACGCAATACAGTGAAATCTCACGGGAGATTGAATGTCAATTTTTTTTTTATCACGTGGCACGAGATCGAGTTACAAAGCGGAAACAAGAATTATATAGTTACAAAATAAAGCGTTCCAAATTTTTTCTCTATTTCATAAATAAAAACTTTCCTGCCTCCCCCATACGGCCTCAAACTGGTGTACATCAAATGACGTGTAAATCAAATGATGGTGTAAAGATACGGCCTCATAGTGACGAGGATCATCCGGCATGTTTAGTGATGGAAAAAAAATAGAATTCAAGAAAATTATAATTAACTAAAGTAAAACAATATTCAATTATACAGTTTTTGAGAATAAATCATAATTGATTCCGATTTTTCTTCCATTTTAGAGTACATTTCGGCACTGATTTTTTATGTTTATTCGCGGCCTATTTGCAACACACTCCCGATAATATTCACTGCCACCTCATTTGTGAAAACTAGTCTATCTGCTCGTATTGTAATAATCACGCTTCGCGATACACGCTCCGCTACGACTTTTCGCGAAACTTTGTCCTTATCTTGACACTTCTCCGATAGTTCGCCTTCAAGTATATACGTAGACATACACATACACGTGGCCACAATTGTTCTCGACTTTATGTGTAATTAAAGTAAGGAGTTGTGCGCTTTGATTAGAACCTTCAGTAAATGAAAATTGGGTTTGCGTCCGCTCAACTGGTCGTGATCGTGGCAGACGTATACATATATGAGCGAGAATTTCGGATTGGTGAGCACTCAGTGCATATGTATAATATATTTGAGAAGATTTTTAAAAGTTCGAAGTCCGAGGGAAAAAAACCGTAGATAAACCCCATTAAAAAAGCAGTAGATAAAAAAGCACGATAAACTTGTATTTTTCGGGAGTTCTCTGGGGGGTTTGTATATACATGTAGATACACAGGGTAGCCCGAAAAGTGACCTCCAAATGGAAAATCTAGGTGCCTCGTATCAATATCTATCCGAATCATGATACTGAAGTTTGCATCGTTGGAACGCAACGAAAATTTCGGAGACCAGTTTTTTATCGCTGAATTTTTTATAAGAAATTTGGCTTATTTTTAAAAGATAATAAATATTTTTTATAAGAAAATCACCCGAACGGTGTTCAGGATCCTCACTCGAGATCTAGAGTCCAAATTTGCAAGCTAAAATTTTTTTACGATAACGAAAATAAAGAAATGAAATAATAAAGAAAGAACTTTCATTCCATTCCAACGATGCAAGCTTCAACATCGTATCCGAATCACTCCTATGTATGTTCGACGATCTTTTTAGTTTTCGAGATAAAAGCTTTTTTCTATTTTTCTCTGTCGTGTGCGTACTTTCCTCGCGTCTTTTTTATACCTGTGTTATCGTTATGAAGTGCACTGTTAAGCAGTAAATAAGGGGCCAACGTTAAAAGTTAAAAAAAAAATAGTTTTGAGCGAATCAGTTACTAAAGTTCAGATTTTAAAAAATACTTATGCTTGTCTAAATGACGCTCAATGGCTTTTAAAAACTTCTAAAAGGAAAGTACATACACGAAAGAAAAAAATATAGAACCTATGCTAAAGGAAAACTCGGAAAACATTGAAAAATGCATTTTTCTCAAAAACTAAAAAAGATTGTAGAACGTAGGTACATGAGGGTGATTCGGATGGGTATCGATAGAGGGTATCTAGATTTTCCTTTCGGGCGTCACTTCACGGACCAACCGGGAAAGGATAGTTTTAACCACGCTATCAGCACGCGCAACTTAAGGATGATTCTCACATTTTTTTCTCATGAATCGTTCATTTTCGTTACAGAACTGTTCTTGAAATTACCTTTTTATTATTCTTCTTGCATTTAACATTGCATTTAACAAACTTTTCTATAAACTTTTTTTTATTCTCAATTACAAAGGAATATATGACGAAGTGGGTAAAAAAAAAACATGCATTTTTCACCGTCTAGTTTCAGAGATATAGTGATTTCAATAAAGCAATGTCTAGGGACGCTAACGCCACGAAGCGACTGGAGCAGACTAGAACTAGATTACAGTAGTGTGTGCATAGATGTATAAGCAAAGTATCTACGTATTAGTAGCCGGAATGGATAGTCTGATACAAAAGTGAGGGTTAGGTAAACATTATATTGGACATTTTTATCCTTTACTTTATAAGGTTTTACATCCCCATAAGATGTACAACCTACGTTATAAGGATATTACGCAATATTTCGAAGCTTTCATCGATTGAGCAGAGATCAAACTTTTCAACGTGACTGTGACGAGACTACTGCCTTAAGGACTGCGTTTTACATAATGTTGAGAATGGGGACAATTGGTGACTATCCGGAGGAACTTATATATATCTTTATATACATATATATATATATATATGTGTGCATCTGTAGCGAGAGGTGAACACCCTGTTTCCCCGATTCTACTCTGCCCACTTTTTACCCTTCACGAGAAACGGATGATAATACGGGATTCACAGGACGACAGGATTCGATCCTTCCTCTCGCGCCGCGGCAAGGCTCCGACATAGAAGTTGCACTGCTAGTAACACTCTATATATTGAGCTTTTCTCCGGCTAAGTCGAAAGCGACAAGGCCGTTACAACGTTCGTTTTTCGCCCCCTCTTGTATTAAAGTATACGCTATTGCGAGCAACACGCGAAGAAGATCTCACTAGTTTAAAAAAAAAAAAGCATTTTCCTTCAGTACCTAAAGGTTCCTTTTAAGTTGGGCAACGTCGCTTTCCTCGCAATACTTTTTGAGTGAATTCTCGATTCAATGCTCATACTCTATCGCTCCGATTTATCTCTTTAATAATTACGAGACGGCCCTTTGCAATAAAAAGCTGCGGCGAATGGTTTTTTTTTTACTGTGGATCGATTTCTCGCTAAGATGTTTCGGACACATTGGGATTTTCCTCCGAGTTTTTTTCCCCTTTGCTGGAAATAAGAAGTAGGAGAATTGCGAGAGAAAGAAAAGTATAACTCGTACATTTCTTCACGCTGCGATTTAACATGGCCCCTTTTTTTCTTTCGAGTGATTTATGTATTATTCAACGCGAAGTGAGTAGTTTAACGGCGCGAGTAAAATTTTGGAGCTGTTCAATTCATGGACGCTTCGACATAAAAGTAAAATTTGGCGCGGTGGCCTTCCGAAATTTCCTTTCCAAGGCCGGCCGTTTTGTGGTTATGGTTTTCCACTTTTTTATAAATGTTGTCTCAAAATGACCTGACATTTTAAATTGCGCGGCACTTTTTTTTTTTGTGGCGAACATAGAGTACTGATCTTTGACAACTGCCATCAGGAAGTATTGAGGTTTATTCATGGAGAATTACACGATCGAGCAACGCATAGAATTTGTGAAAATTCACTGCGAAACAATGCAGTTAGTGTAGACGAAGTTTCATGGTCGTGTTATCTCGTGCCGTAGCGATGTGAATTAGCCACCAAGATCATGCGACTTGACGCCATTGGACTTCTTTCTTTGGTGTTTTCTGTAAGGAAAAGTGTATGCCAATGATCCACAGAGCATTCCGGAGCTCGAGGAAGCAATTGGACGCACCATTAGTGAAATTAGTCGGCAATTGTGGCAAAATGTTATTGAAAATTTCGTCAAAAGAGTAAACGTTTGCAAACAGGGACAAGACGGCCATTTATCGGATATTGTGTTCCACACATAGCCCCCATGTTTTTATACCTTATATTAAAATAAAAATATTCGTACTTTTTAAATAAATAATACGTTTTATTAACAAATAAAAATGTCCGGTCATTTTGAGACACCCTTTACGTTTAAGCGGCAGCGAAATTTCTTTTCAAACAAATTCTTATCCCAGACTTTAGATGGAATATCCTGTATGCATCCGCCCCGGTTCGTGGAACAGCCGACCCCGACTATCGACCCCGAATCGCGAGCCGGGGTTACCTCCGTATTACAAGCGTAAAATGAAATCTACTGCGGCAAGGCATTGCTTCTTCACAGTGCCCGTCGTCGTACGATTTTTTTTCTTTCTTTTATCGCAGTATCTCGCTCATTCAATTCGGGAGAAAATTAGCCGATATAAATATATATATGTATATATATATACAGTGGGTAAAAAAAGTATTTGTACACCGCGTGTTTTTCAAATTATCCTACGAAAAAAAAAACTTTAGCATTTTTTTTTTTTCGAAAAAAAATAAAATGCTAAAGCTTTTTATTTATTTTTTCGTAGGACAATTTGAAAAACACATGGCGTACAAATACTTTTTTTACCCACTGTATATATATATAATTTCAGTGGTACCAACGATAATAGGAGTATGGTTTTGAAGTTTGTATTGTTGGAACGCAACGAAAATTTATTGTTTTCGTATTGCCATATTATCTTTGTCCCATTCAGGCTACAAAAATTACTCAGATATATTTGAGGGTCCTTATAGAGATACTATAACTAAAATTTCCTTCATTTCTTTATTTTTATTATACATGGTGTTGACACCATATGAAAGTAACCATTTTTGACGTTCCTGCTAAATAACTGAAGAAGCCTCACGGGTTCCCTTACGGCCTTAGGCCACTCTAGAGGCCAAAAAAAGGGCATATTTTGTGATTTTTTTTTCAGCGAAACCATAAAATAAATCGGAATTACAAAATAGGGGTTTTATTATACACGTAATTCACTATACAAAATTATTTTATCACAGCGATACATGTCAAAATGGCGACTGTGAAGCATTTTTCCGATTACGCCTTTATTTCTGGAAGGTCAACGGACGGACCAACAGCTCCTATAATTTTTTAGTTATGATGAGACACTAAAGTTTTTTCGATTATATATAAGAATAGCTATAGAGGTACGTAGGATTTTTTTTATATATTGTTTTTGGTCAAAATATCACACTTCTAAGACAAAAAGTATCAAATGCCATGATGAAATCGTCAGAAAATTGTTTATAAAAATGGAACTATGCAATATAATTTTAAAAAATCCTACGTAGTGCCTCAAAAAATGTAATTCTAAATATACAGTTAAAATTTCAAGTGAATCGGTTGAAATTCGTTTGAATTATGAGTCCGGCAGACTTGAAAAATGTAGTTTTGAGATAAACGCGTTTAAAGTTAGTAGAAAGTCACGCAAACTGTTATATCAACGAAGTAACATAAAAAAGAAATTGATCAAAAATACTTACTTTTGAACGAAAAAACTCAATGGGTCCCTCTGCGAGCGTCAGTTTTGCGAGAAGCGGCGCGTAGTACTGCCAAGCGCATCGAGGGTTGCTCTTTGCATCACTTATACTTTCGTGAATATTCGCAGTGTTTCAACCGTACCCCGTTACAACCGTACCCAGTCTACCCTAATGTGGCGATCGGCGAACGCATAATTTGCGAGTGGTGGCGAGTATTCACTTTGCCCGAACTTCCCTTACTAGTTATTTCACTCGGGTATATCGCCAGAAGCCCTTTTCTATCTGATCATTACTCTGTATCTGATCATAACTCTGTTCGTCTACCGGCTTATTTCCCTTCCAGGGCTGTGTCAGTACACCATTACCATCCTCGTCATTTCGCGACGAATTTCCGATCCCTTTCCTCGTCAGTTCCGGCCAGTTCCCGAAAAAGGGAACGGCCGATCGGGGCCTAGCCTAATTCCCGTTACATAGCGTACCTGATCCACATTGAAAGACCGGACCATGGCCGGATATTATCTAGGTAAGGCAGATAAGGGGCAGTACGTTTTCCCGACTCAAATTTCTACACGGGTATCGAACTATTATTAGCGTATCGTTTCTTCGAAAATAATGTAATCACTTTTTCACGCGAAACGAACTATGAACATTCGTAGCTCCTGTGTAATCGCCTACTCGCGTGAAATTGATTGCCCTTGTCATTTGGCACGTGTTCGAAGGATGGACTGCGTTGATAAAAAAAAAAAGTACTACAGCAACGTTCCCGAATAATTGGCACTCAGCTGCCCAGTACATCACTCGCAGAATTAGTCGAGTTTGCTTTAAACAAAGTGCCGTTGGTTTTTGGTTTAAAAAGTAAAGAACACCTCGACCTCTACCTCTCTCTCTCCCTCTCTCTCTCTCTCTCTCTCTCTCTCTCTCTCTCTCTCTCTCTCTCTCTCTCTCTCTCTCGCTCTCTGGCTCCCTTTTTTGCTTTCTCTCTCGCAGCTCTCCCTTTCGTTCTTGTACCCGTGATGTGCGAACCAGTAGGATATATAGATGCGGGAGAAGGGACGGTAACCGCGGGAAATGAGAAGAATGAGGGAAGGGATGGAAAACTGAAGCTTCCCGAATTCAGGGTGAAATTACACTCCAGAGCTGACGGACGATCGATAGCACGGGCCGAATGAGAGATAGAAATACGAGTAGCGGAGAGTCCTGTATCTTTCTCTGGGCTCGCGTTTCGACGGCGAATCCAAAGCACGGTCTGATCGTTAGTGGTTTTCGCTCTCATTGTACGTACGATACCATAAAGTATGCCAAAAACCAAATCCACGCACGAGATTTACCGGCATCGTAAACGTGGCCGCAATTGCCTTTGCTAGACGGCATTTACATACGTATATGTCGGTGTGTATATCTGTATATATGGGAAAAAGTAATTTTTGAGATATTTACCTTTGAGAACTGCTCTCGTGTAAGTAGCGCATTGATACATACACAACATTATGTAAGCGGTGTCTTCACGATCACCTTTAAATATAAATGTGAGTATATTTATATAAAATATTTGTTTAAGGAGTTTCTACACTAAAATAGAATCGCTCGTAGACGATGGAAATTTATATGAGTGACAATAAGAGATTAATTTAGGATGCATTAATTGTCAAAAAATCAATCAGTTTCACAACATATTTTCGGAACTTCACATGACACCTCGTAAACACCAGTTATAGGGCTGTAGAGATAAAAATAATACCGAGATTTAGATAAAGAATTGAGCAAACCGAGATTATAGTATAAGGAATATCGTGTTAAATAATCAAGTGGTTTCTCTACTTCATTCATTAATTATACTAAAAAAAATGTGAATTTTCAGCCCAAACGTTTTGTTTTCGGGCATTAACGAAACTTGTTAATTAAACGTGGCGACACCGCGTTAGCTGGCTCTGCCGAGTGAGCCATTCATAGTCAAGCATCAACTTGCGGGTATTTCAAAATCGGCTGATGTTTAAAACGTACATGGTATTACAGCATTTGAACTTCATGAACAACTTTTAAACGTTTTCTCGACTCAGTTGAATTAAAAACTTTTTATAAAACGATGAACGTTTTCCACCATGTAAATAACCTGGAGCCGACGACGATTTAGCGGTATTTAGTCGTGCCAAAGGCAAAAACTGCCGCTGTTGCCAAGTCTATCGGTAATTTTTTTTTTCTTGAATAAAATTGCAACGTATTTATATTTAATTGCAAAAATGATAACTATTAATATAATTTCCCGGCTTGAAAATATCTTTCAACAATATTATGAGTTAAGAGTAGCCCAATGATAATTTTTTCTCCGAGCTGTTCTAGACTCTTTAGTGATTTCTTGCGCGCGTTTTTCAGCAAGCGATATACGGCGCTCGTCTTCGTCATTACACATGTCACAACAATTACTTCCGATGATTATGTTTAATACGTGTAATATTAATAAAATATTACTATAGCCACCATTATAAATACATGTAGCGATGTAAGTAGCTATTCCAACTACTTTCATACAACTGAAACTTATTTTCGGTGCGATTTTCCATATCATAGCGTTTAGGCTTTCGTTGCAGTTTTGATTATATCCTCCTAAACCTCCAATTGACAGAGGAATCGGACCTTCCAAGAAGAAATCTATGCTCGGGTACTAGTTTCATAGAAGCAAAGGGTGAATCTATCTAAGGGAGCGCTGCACAGTGCGGTAGAAAAAAATTTATATCTTTGTTAATATTGTAGGTACAGACTTCGCATTCAGCTTAAAATCTTCTTCAAGGTTGAAACTATGAGAAAAAAATTAAAGCAAAAAATCGATTTTCCGAACATTTCAGGCTGGTGTAACCTCTTAAGACGGCTGTGGACGTAACGGAAGTAATGTTAGATTAGAGGAGTGCGGTAGCGAAGTGATAGAAAAAGGTTCATTCGAGAAGGGTTATACGTACGAACCCGCAAGGGTTTACGTTGGAACGCAGAAAAATAAATATCAAATATATATACTGGATGTCTCAAAATAATCTGACGTTTTAAATTGTGCGGTATGTTTTTTTTCTTGTGGCGAAGATTACTAATCTTCGACAATTGGCATCGGGAAGTATTGAGGTTTAGTCATGGAGAATTACACGATCGAGCAACGCATAGAAATTGTGAAAATTCACTACAAAAATGGGGAAAATTTTACAGAGACGGTTCGAAAAGTTCGCGACGATGTGAATTGGCCACCAAGATCGTGCGATTTGACGCCCTTGGACTTCTTTCTTTGAGGTTTTCTGGAAGGAAAAGTATATGCCAATGATCCACAGACCATTGCGGATCTCAAGGAAGCAATTGGACGCACCATTAATGAAATTAGTTCGCAATTATGCCAAAATGTTATTGAAAATTTCGTCAATTTACCAAATATTGTGTTCCACATATAACCTCCATGTTTGTACCTTATATTAAAATAAAAATATTCGTACTTTTCAAATAAACAATACGCTTAATTAAGAGATTAAGTTGCCAGGTCATATTGAGACACCCTTTATATCTAACTTTTCCATATTTTCATTTCAATTGTTCGCTTTGTCTAACAAAGCTTACGCAGATTGTGGAGTTTTTACTATACATCGCGTTACTATCATGCAGAAGAACAGGCTATATCTTTCCTTCACGGGGAAACGAACACCCGGGTGAAAGAAATTACCAATATGTTTTTCTTACTTTTCCTACTAATGGATACTTGTTGAATGCAATTCAAGTTCGTGAGCGTCTGTGGTGTACGTATAGATATGTGGGAAAAAAAGAATGTTGCATAGATACAACGTAAGGAGGGAGCAGCAGCAGCAGCAGCAGCAGTAGCATTCGATATCAGGAGAGAGATGAAATTATTCTGATTCTTTTGCTCCGCTTCTTTCACACTTTCTACACAGCGGGCACTGCATGTGGGACGACTGTGGGACGGTTCTACACAAAATAAAAAGCCCAGATATCTCGCCTGTCGTTGCTGAATATATCGTTTCCCCGATAAGAAGGCATCTCTCACTCTCTGCCGATAAGAAAAATATCGTTTCGCTGCTGCTCAAAACGCTGCATTCCACTGACAAAGCTGGCATTTGTGTATACGCGTGTGGGGATGCTTGTCTTGCATTCTGGATCATCGTGTGCGCGTTCCAAAAAAAAAAAAAAAAAAAACACACGGAAATCACGAGGAATATCTTGCTTTTTTCATTTTTGGGCCCGCGGCGGTTGCTCTACCTTGCTCTCACTCACGAATAGAAAAAAAAGATAGATGTGTCCAGTTATGAGCGCGCGTCTACTCTTAACGTGATGGGAAAGAGATATGGGTGCAGGAGAGATAACGATAGTGGCGCTGAAGGCGAATCGAGAGAGACGGACGGAGAATGTGTTCACATCAGGTCAATGGCAAAGTGGAAGATGTACCATCATGTGTCACAAGAGTGCGTGAGAGATGGCTGAAAATCGGTTTCTTTTCGTCGTGACGACTGACATTTCGGAAAAAAGTGTGTTGCGAGCCCAATTAGCGAGTCTGCATAAACTTGTCTGAGTGAAAATGAATACTTCTGAGTCTGCATAAACTTGTCTGAGTGAAAATGCCTCGTCTGAATACTCGCAGGACCCATTTCTCTTGTAATGCACAAGCCGCCAGCCTCCGTTGAACCTACCAAACTCCATTTATCGAGTTCAGTGCCATGAAGAGGCCTCCATTTGATCCAGTGTAGCCTCTGTTAGTCCTCACAAACCTTCGTTCGACCCCCCCCCCCCCCCCCCCCCCCCCCCCCCTCCAGTTTCAGTGAAACGTGCAGAATACCTGCCTCCTTAAGGGGGGAAAACCTTTATGCGCTCGAAAATGAGTAATTTTTCATTAATCTTTTAAAAGACAAAATAATCGCATCATTTTTAACTTTTGACATTAGCTTATTACAACTTTCAAGTGTTAATTTTTTTATTAACAAAACAACATGGCGGCGTTATAAAGTATTTATTTCAGCATCTTTTGCGTGATATCGAAAAGTGTTCTATTTGTCTGATTTTTTCTATTGATCTGAAACGGAAATCGAAAATATTTTTCGATTATTGACATGTGTAGAGGAAGGATATACCTATAAAAACACAAAAAACGTATAAAATTAAAAATTAAATATACTTTTTAATCAAATTTCCATATTTTTGACCATTTTCTCGACAATGTTTACCCCAAAAAAGTAATTTAACATCCCCCCTTAACCTGCTTTCGAACTCAAGTCCGTTGCTCCGACCCTACCTAGCCTGCTTTGAGCCCAAATTCGATATCTCCTCCATCAAAACTCCATTGTGGCCTGATCGATAGTCCGTTCGATGACGAAATAAATACGTTTTCGCTGAATAGAGCGGCCGGAGGGTCTACAGTGCGCCTACAGTAGGCTAAATGGAGGGGCCAGAGGATCTACAGTGCGCCTACAGTAGTTGGAAAAGAGGGCCAGTAGGTTCTGCGGAAGCGCTCGAAGTAGGCCCATACCTGGGGTTTCGCAGGTTCAGTTGCGGCTCTGCATTGGCCTCCTTTAAGTGACGATGTCCGGTTTCTGCCATTCGGAAAGTTCATCGGAGGCTCTAACGTATTGGTATTCCAACATCGTACCCTCGTTTAGGTACCTGATATTCCGCTATCTCCAATCTCTGCTCGGGGAAGGAGGCCTTTATTTTGCGGGTTGAACGCGGCCTGAAAATTTTGACTGGAGGACCTGTACGATGAGTTCGAAGCCGACCTGTAGATGCTTATCCTTTTTTGGGAAATCCAACGAATTCCGGTTGAGAATTTCATATAAAAAATTCTCTAACAATGTCAATCGGGCAATGGCGCGGAATCTACTGCAATTCCAATGTGGATTCCCTACGTGTGAGATCCCTATGCAATTCCCATAGGAATGTGGTAGGATTTGTGGACTTCCAAACAAATTTCTTCACGCGAACACTTACGATTAGCCGCGAAGGGGACGAGCGCGCCAAAACTTACGAGAGACATTTTCTCCAAATGTGTTTTTGCCTCAGATGCGGATAACGTATACGAGGATTCTTTTTTACACGACAGACGTACGGTGACCGTGACCAACTCCAATATCTCCCGTTGTGTCAGGACACGGCGTAGCTATTTCCCCCGCAGCAGGTCTGGCCCTTTTTTACGCCTTTACCTGCATTATCCACCTGTATGGCGTGTATGTACCACTCATGTGTCGGCAGACAGCACACGGGAGATTAATTC
Organism: Ophion ventricosus; assembly: GCA_963932345.1. Classification (NCBI taxonomy): domain Eukaryota; kingdom Metazoa; phylum Arthropoda; class Insecta; order Hymenoptera; family Ichneumonidae; genus Ophion; species Ophion ventricosus. Next base: position 13,635,850 of record OZ010718.1, read on the forward strand.
CCGATCACGCTCAAGCTCGTAAATTTTCCGCGGCCTATCTTGAGACCCTCCTCGACTTGCTACCATCCTTCCTCCCCCAACCCCACCCCGCTCAGTCGCGATTTCTCCTGCTTTTCCACTTGCTTCGCCATGACACTCGGATTTCCAGCTTGTTGGGGCAAAAGCAATTAAGGAAGTCGATCAGGAATGAGACGAAAACCGATGCTGGAGTTGAAATACGTGTAGAGAGTGAGAGCGGAGGAAGTGAGGGGGTGAGGGACACAGTATGAGTGAGTAATAGTGCTCTCGAAGTGCTCCATCGTCGACATCCACAATTCCGGAGTTCGGGAAAGGCAAGCTGAAAGAGCAAAGGGAATAAAGGGCGGAGGCCTAGCAGGAGGAAGAGGATCAACGGAGACGAAGGGCTGCGAGTATGGGAGAACCGGGTCGCCCTGAATATTGCAGGGTATCTTTGAAGGAAGAAGAAAACCTAGGCAAGAGTTGTACAGGGAAAAGAATGAAACCATGGTTCAAGGGCAAAAAGTAAAACTAGAAAGAACCGAACATGCGGATAGTAACGATATTCGACGATGTTTGCGTATTTAGGACCGAACGCATTCCATTACAGTGTCCAATCTGACAACGAGCTAGAAGGATTCGTAAAATGATAGACTTTAAAATATGTTTTGTAACAGCGCATACTCTTGGCTACACGTTGGAGATCGACGCAAAATATTTTCACGAAATTAAAGCTTTGTCCGGTCGTGAGTAAAAAAAAAATATTAGAGAGAGATCTTTGAAGAACTTTATGTGCACTGAGTTGAAAAGTTCATGGCGAAACAAAATGTAGGGTAGGCAGGAGTATGTTGAGCAAGTTTTGAATTATCACCCTATAATCCCTCAACAGTCTGCCGTATAAAAATAAACATACTTTGGTCTATAGGAAATTTCTCTGGAAAAAAGAGTCTATAGACGAAATTCCTGTTATCCTTATTGTTTCACACATAATCGCTCTCAAATGACTAAGGCCATATTTGCTCAACCTGCCCTGATAGTGGGATAAGTTGAGCATGAGTATGAGGTAAGTTGGGCAAAGTAAGAATTGCATTAAAAAAACCCGACGTATGCAACATGATTTGGTACAAAGCAGTAATGAACCAACCGTTGCTTGTTAATCAGTTAGGTTTTGAAACATTAACATTAATTGCAGTGAACTTTGAAATATTTTTTCTCAGACAATGGTAGAAGAAAATCTTTCAATCACGTTTTTTTTACTTTTGGGTGCAAAAATAATAAAACGTCCCGGGTTACCGTCACGTGCGCCGCATGGCAACGGGTGATGACGTGATGTGTTCCCCTCCCCCATACCTCTCTTTCCGCCATTTGATACACCCGCCTGCGGTGCTTAGTTTTCCAGATATTTCGATTGCCCAACTTACCCGACTGCTCAACATGCCCCCCATACCCTATATCAGATATTATGTTCAGACCTCGGTTTCCGGTCCCAGTAAAATGTTTAATTTTCAAACTACGAAAAAATATGGTAAATCGACAATTTTGTCATTTAGAGAAAAAAATGTTGTCCTATTTTATTAGGTGTATGACTTAATTTTAACAGATTTTTTCTTCGAGCTTAAAATTATATTAAAAATAGAAATAGTTTCGCGGTCTTTTGTGGTTTTGAAAGGATCGGACGCAAGGTTTCAGAACACCGAACGACAAGTCTACCTGAGTTACATAACCTCTCAGAATAGCAGAGTTTACGATGGCAACTGATAAACAGCACATTCGGCACTGCATTTTATACGAATTCCAACAAGGAAAAAATGATTCTAAAGCACGGGAATCAATTTGTAGTATTCTTGGTGCCGACGTTCTGTCTTATGAAACGTGTAATTATTGGTACAAACGTTTTAGAAGTGGTGATTTCGATCTCAGTGACTAGCCGCGCCCTGGACAGGATATGAAGGGTGTGCTTTATTACGAACTCCCGGAAACTGGTCAGACGGTGACTGCGGAACGCTACAGCCGACAATTGAACAAACTGAGCGAAGAACTTGATCAGAAAAGGCTATTTACTGGGCAAGGAAGCAGGCAAGTCATACTGCTGCATGACACCGCTCGACCTCACGTTGCTCGCGCAACTCAGAAGACCCTCTTGAACTTGGGATGGGAAGTTCTCCCGCACGTGGCATATTCACCAGACTTTGCCCAATCCGACTACCATTTGTTCCGGTCAATGCAGCACGCCTTAGTGGATAAACAGTTCAAAACGCTGGACGATGTGCGTAAATTCGTCGATGACTTTATCGCCTCGAAGCCTGCAAGTTTCTTTCGCGATGGCATTCGTATGTTACCTGAGAGATGGCGCAAGGTCATAGAAAACGATGGACCATATTTCCAAGATTAAGTTCGTTGTTCTCTATTTTTTTATATTAAATAAATTTTCTGAAAAATCTGTAAAAATTAAGTCATACACCTAATATAATTAATTGTACAATATTGTAATGCAATGCCATTTTCTTCGTTGCAATAGCAATACTTTGCGATAGCAAACTACTAGCAATTGTAGAGATACATAGATTTAAAAAAAATGCAATTGTTTAAGAATGATCGGTTCATTTGACTATTAGTTAATTTTGATTAATTAAATAAGCCCCGACACTATCGCAACTCTCATGGCCGCTCCGTCCATGTGACGCATGGCCTTAATTTTAACATGAACGCGTGACCAAAGCAAGTACCATATTTCATGTGTGTCGCGTGATTATCGACTATTAGGTAAATTTTATTTATTTAAAAAGATGATTGTGATAAAAACCAGTTGTTTTAAGCCCAGAAAAAAATGCTGGCTACGCCAATGGAAATGAGGTATAAAAGTTGTTAAAACTTTCTTTTAGGTATTGTGAATGAGTTTACTTGAGAGAGTAACTTATGTGCCATGGATATTTGTAAATTATTTTACAGCGACTCGAGGAGTCAACGACGGAGGACTGAGGTCCCGGTGCGCTGGACAATGAAATGGTCAGTTTTTCAGAGTAATTTTTGGCTTGACTTAGTATTTATGTATTAAAGCTAACGATATACTGACTAATAATTTATAATAACTACTTTTTATAATTTACTGCGCCGCTGAATATTTTAGAGGGTGATGACGGTGGACGATGTAGGCCAACGGAGGCCCGCCGGAGGACTGAGACCGTTCGAGCTGGGGTCGACGCAAGCCGTAAGGGTGCTTAGGTAAGTTAATAAATTTTTGTAATGTTATTATTAATAATAATGACAAATTAATAAAGTGATTAGCCAACGTAATTTTAACGTTTTTTTATGATTTTTTAGATAGAGCGATGGGGAAATTTCTCATCGGTATGGTAAGGTCTGGGACGCTAGCGTTCCCCGTTGCAGTTTTAGTCTATCCAAGTGTGTTTTAATTTATATAATCAATGCCTTGTTTTTTGGTTTTTTTACAGGTTTTAGAAGGTGCAGGGATGACAACGACGACCAAATTTGGATTGTACGCCCGAGTGGCGTACAACAAAGTTTTGAAAATTGCATTCCTTGCGTGTATCAACTTGAAACTTGATATAAATATTCTTCAAAACCAGTAAACGCATAACTTAGGATTTTTCAGAACAACCTCCAAACACCTAATAGCTTGAAGCCAAATTTCATACGGACGATGCCGCGGGCCGGAAGCTAGTGAATTCTATTTAGTTTTACTATAGCGGTACCTTTTGCCTAGTGCATCTGCAAATGCCGACAACTTTTCTCTCGGAATGATATTTCATAACGACAGATTTGACGAAACCTGCCCAAAAATTGGTCACCTATTTGTCCAGTTATCGCCGAGCCTTTACGAGCCGGGGAGATGAGGTACGGAAATAAGAGAAAGAACGGACACGCATTGCGAGGAAGCAATAACTCCAGGCGGGTATAGAGACGAGGAGGGCACTGCGCGAGTCTTTGGAATGAGATACGCGATGCGATGCTGTCTGCGTGAACAGCATTTTCGCTTTCGGTATATATATATATATATACGGTATGCCCAGGATGCATCCGGCGCACCTGCTCCAACTTTCAAACGAAGAAGATTCGCTGCTGTGACGGTTAGCAACGGAGTACATCTGTATGCGTATGGGTCCTTCCGTGCCAAAAAAAAAAAATAAGCAACCGTGATAAACGCGATTTCGAATGATCACTTGCGTTAATCTAAAGTCATTAAGGGAGACTACCAGTCTAAAGCTCGGATAAAGGTGAATTTCGACCATTTTTTTTTATGGACGCCCAGTTGATAGAATGAAAATACCGTTTAGTAGCCGTCATTCTACATATCTTCGAGTACCTTTACAATGTTTTTTTTTTACGAGATTTTGTAACAATATGGCGGCGGTGAAGCTGGATGAAGCGAATCAATTTTTTCTGTGATTGTGTCCTACGGCAACACAACATCGTCAATGCTTCACCGATTGACTTGAAATGTTTTTTGCAACCTTATAACAACATTTTACATCGCAAAGGACGTAGGAGCTTTTTTGATATATTGAAAACTTTTTCCGACATAATATTCGGCGATTTCTTTTTCGCCGTACACAATCTTTTTTTCAAACATGCAGGATTTTCGAAGGAAAATCTTATATAGAACTCAAATTATTTGGAATTTTCGTTTCGCGTAAAAAATTGGAGCAGAACTCTTGCCGGTCGCAGGATATAATCAAAAAAAAGGTGACATGCTTCACCCAGCGCCAGCGCCGCCATTTTGTTACAAAATCTTGAGAAAAAAATTGTAAAGATACTTGAAGATATGGAGATTAAAGGCCACTAAATGGAATTTTCATTCTATCAACTGGGTATCTATAAAAAATTGTCGAAATTCACCTTTTTTTTTGCGGCGAGTTTGCAATCGCTTGAACGCAACAGACGTTCTTTCTAATATATTCATTTTCTTATTTTTAGGATGATACAAATTCTTTTTGCTTTCAAATTTAGAGTGCATATTCATGAAAATGCATCTCTTGAAATGTTTGAGAGTTCCTCGTAAGCGAGATCTGCAAAAACAATTAAAACGATACAAAAAAAATGGATTTTCATTGCAATCCAAAGATGCAAATGTCAATCTCATAAATGTTCTTCCGATGCCGAATAAATCGGATTTTTCATCGGGGTGTTCAGAGTGCTGCCAATGCAAAGTGGGAAAACACGAGATTCGATATATTCTTAGGATCCTTAAGGGGGGAAAACCCTTTACAATGTTCAAAAAATCGATTTTTTTCACATATTTCGAAAGTATAATATATTGAGAGTACATTGGAAAATCGAAAAATCGAAATATGAAATATTTAAAAAGTTATAGCACATAGTCGCAAGAGCGCCGGAACCGTATGCTGTGAATTAGGGGAGGGGATAATCGCATTTATAAAAAATGCGATTATCTCGAAACTGCATTTTCAAAAACTGCTCATGTTATAACTCAAAAAGTTATTGATCGATCTGGCTGAAATTTTTGGAGATTTCTCATTATAACATTATCGGAAGGATATACTTAAAGTTTTGAGGTTATCGCGTAAATAAATTACTTTTTTGTGGTAAAAATTGTCGAGAAAATGGTCAAAAATATGAAAATTTGATTAAAAAGCCTACTTAATTTTTAATTTTATACTTTTTTCATATTTTTATAGGTATATCCTTCCCCTACATATGTCAATAATCGAAAAATATTTTCGATTTCTGTTTCAGATCAATAGAAAAAATCAGACAAATAGAGCACTTTTCGATATCACGCAAAATACGCCAAAATACCACGCAAAATAACGCCTTATAACACCGCCATTTTGTTTTTTTAAGTTTAACACTTGAAAGTTGTAATAAGATAATGTCACAATTTAAAAATGATGCGATTATTTTATCACCATTAAAGAAAATCATGAAAAATTACTCATTTTCGGGCGTCTAAAGGGTTTTCCCCCCTTAAAATATACTGAACCTGAAATATATATTACACTAACGTGTTACACCCGAAATTTGTCCCCCTCTAAGAGGAAGCGAAAATGATATAAGTCACAGTCGCGAGAAGATTTCGTGAGTTTCCATTTGCATTCTTTCTATACTTCTTCTCACAGTGTACCTCAGAGCAATGTAGTTCCTTTTTGCGGCGTAGTTTCATCTCATTCCTCATGGATATGAGGCTGACGAAAAATATCGAAAGTATTTTATCGCAGTGGGTCCTTTGCTATCATAAGATATGAACAAAGAATGCGATAATTCCCACAAAGTTGAGCGTTCAAGAAGAAAAAATAAATAAATAATATAAATGGCTAATACGTAGAAGAAAAAATACAGGATTCTCTCCGCAAAATGTTTTCACAATAAACTGACTATTTTATAAATTCAGTGGTTCGTAATTTCAGCCTAACAGCCACTAAAATTGGAGGCATGAAAAAAATTAACTTTTCGATCATTGTCAATAAGAAAAACAGCAAGAAATTTCGAAAAGGCAAGAAAAATGTTGAAGAAATTGGCTTCGTATGCCACTTTTTTGTCGCAGGCTCCCTAACGCAAATTCGGAAAAATTTTGAGAGAACTTTCCATTGTCGGTTCACGCATACGCAACACCGGATACCGATTTTCAAAAACCTGAATAATTCTTCGACATTAAGATAGCCCCGAGAATATTTCACAATCTGTCGCACTTAAGATTATTTTTTGCTATCGTATTCAGAATTTTCTATTATATTTGTTTATCAAATCGAAAAAATTGTTGTCGAAGATCATTGACGAGGTGCGATTTCTGATCTGAAATTTACGGATGAAAAATGTCAGAGAGCAGTGTATAAATCGTAGAATATTTGTTGGCTCAAACAAACGTGCAAAAAAACTTTTTCCCAATGATTTATTATCGGCGATGTCGAAAACGCAACATTTCTTCATTATTATTTTTTTATTATTTCATGCACAGTCTCGTGGCGTGCAGTTCCGAAAGTTTTCAAGATATCAGTCGTTGACGTGTGGTAGCGTCTCGCCTAAAATTGCTCTGCGAAACACGTCGAAGAAAAATCTGCCGACTGAATCCGACTTTTTTGTGGGACTGTATTGCAAAGTGGCCTAAAGAGAACGCATGAGAAGCATGCAAAAGACCGAGCGCAGGTCTGCCACTTCTGCATATATAAATCAGAAGAAAGACAAATAAGGGGACGATGGAACGTGCAAATTTGAACTTGCGCTTTGATTCTCTCTCTCTCTCTCTCTCACACACACGCACACACACACACACACATGCATTGTTCACCTATTGAAAAATGGTTTTCCACGAGGAAATAGCTTTGTCAATTTGGCCTTGTTTGCGCAGGAAGTTTTCTTGAATTATGTGCAAAATTGTTAAGAAGCAATAGGCAATGTATAAATTGCACTCTTTTGCAAATTTTTCGGTCAATAAAATCTCAATTAGCTCGTCCGTTCTTTGGAAATTTGATACCGACGAACCCATGATGTTACTTAGAGGTAATAAAATTTCGTTGTGATAAGATCATTTCTCGGTTCAGGTATTACTGGATGGACCTTCGGGCGAAAAGTTAGTTCAAAATGAGCGAATCGTGGATTTACAAATCTAGATTATGTCGTACATGTTTAGCTTTACAAATAGCTAATTTAATAATAATTTAACGCATAGAAATGTTAATTTTTCGCGTTTAATAATAATTTATGTCAAATTCAACGATTGGCCACACTTCTGTAGAAGTGTGGCAAGTAAGGTTTAAAGCCGGCAACCACTTTAGATGCGTCAAAAAATTAATTTTTTATATTTCATAAATCGTTAGCAAAATATCTTAAGAATACACCCTGAAAATTTCAAAACGATATTCGGATTCCTTCTAACGGTATGTATATAAATGATAAAGACTCTCCGCTCGACTCCCAAGCGCGCTCAGGTATCCACAAGTACTCGGTTCGGTAGTTTGTTTGGGATTGTTTGCGTTTTCATAACCTAAACAAACCCAAACTCGATCGTTTGGCGATTAGCTCCAAAATATCTCCATTCTGGGTACAAAATAATCGAGCTAGCGGCATTTCTTGCTGCTATTTTATTCAATGAAAGAAGTACAGCCCTACTCATGGTTATGAATTAACTGGAAATCGTAGTTGGCAGGCAGAGCTACGGATATGCCGAGCAAATGGATCAGATGCGCGTGGCTCGGTAAAATAGAAAAAGTTTATTAGAGACAAAAGAAGCTCGAAAAGCTCGTAAAGAGAAATGCAAGCTTCAAACGAGTTGCATGAGGAAGAGGAAGGACGGCTGTGTGATGCTGAAATCGCTGATTAAGAGTAAGGTAAGACACTTACCATTTGATTAAACACATTTGACTTTGAGTTTATCGTTTGTGAAACTTTAAACGTGTTTTTCTCGAAACGACATTTTTTCAATTTGCGGGAATCATAACTCAAAAACTAATTGATGGATTATCTTCAAATTTGGAACACGTTTACATAATATAATTTATTAAAACATGAACCTAAAGTTGGAAAGATTAGATTGTTTAAAACATATTTATTATTGCAAAATGCCGGGAGAAAAATGCTAAAAATCGATCATTTTTTCTTCAAACACGTTCCAACATTCAATTCTCGATTTTTTTTTCAAAATTTAGGTTCATGTTCATAAAAAACATCTGAAGAATGTATAAGAATTTGTTGGACTATTTCAGATGCGAATTGCGACCTGCACAACTCCCGCAAATGGACAACGACGATGAAGACACGCCAAGTGATGTATGAAAATATGAATAAATTATTGTCATAGTTGCGGAAATTACCGTTTTTTTTCACAATAAAAAAAATCCAAAAAATCATCTCATTTTCGGTCTCCTAAAGTGTTTGCCCGCCTAAAATGGGGTTGTTCCGAACCCCGCAGTGGCAAATAAGGATGAAGAATGGAATGCAATAGGAAAAATTTGTAATCAGGAAAAATATACATAATTCAAATTAAAAAAAAATCAATTAGACCCATCTAGTTAATATAAAAAAAAAATTCTCTCAGTGTATACTCCGAAAAATTCGATCTTTCGAAACTAAAGAAAAAGGAGCGTGATATTTCCGTTCAGCAGAAAATGCAATCTATTATAATCAATCACAGTACACGTGTTCATTTTGCTATAGGAATGTCTTCGAATTAAACTTATTTGGAAAATAGCGTAAATCGCATAATGGACATGCGGCCGAGAGAGAGAAAAAGAAGGAAAGAGTGGTAACAAAAAAAAAAAGAGGCGTGTTTATCTAGCGAATAAAGTAAAATTTTCTGAGGACGTATTCGAATAATTGGCAACCTGGATCAAGCGAATTTAAAAGCAGTTCACGAACATATCAGATAGACTCATTTTTGGCTCCACACGGGCACTCGAAAAATCAAATGACCATGTACATTGACCTATGAGCCAGTAGCAAAATCTAAATGACGTTACAAATGGTACCAAAAAATGGATCAACCGGATTCTTTTTTTTCGTTATCGCAAAGCTTCGTTGCGACTTATCAACGTAACTCATCATTACCTCACCTTGACTCGATAACCGTCATCGCTATGTTCGATCACATCATCATGACGAAAAAAAAAGAATACTCTGTCCCGCCTTGCCGACATTCTCGTTCTCCAGTTTATTCACGTTTCCTTACGAATTCGCTATCGCAGCAAATAAACCACTTGTGCAGATCTATGTACATATGTGTTTGCGTGGGTGCATATATCGATGCAACAGCATAAGATATTCAAGAAAACGCATGACCGACGAGGATGGCGACCACGCATGACAATCGCGAGGTCATTGCCGGATCGCTTCGTCACCCAGTGTACATCATTCAGCAAGCAAGCCGAGAAAAAAAATAGGGTGAAGCAACATTGAGTAAACAAAAAATATACTCATGACACACTTCCTTAAATACTCTTCACAGCTAAATATTATGCTGAATATCCTATCAAAGTGTAAACTCTGATTGGCTGAATTCGTAAATTAATTAGATTTCCTCTAATTTAAATGGAACTCGAATTGTGCAACTTGATCATGCATTGGACCTTGAGAATCCAAAATTATGAATTCAAGTGTCCAATTTGATGGTCAATGCTACGGGAGGATTAAGTTCTTCGGTAAACCCTGAAGACTGTTAAGGCTGCAATTATAAAAGAGAATCCAAAAAATCGGATATAACGCGAAACCCATTTGTTGGCAATACGAGACGAAATCGATGAAAACACCGATTATTCGTAACACCTGTTAACATAATTAACAACAATTCCATTAGTAGTGAAAGTGAATAAGAAAAAGCAAATCGAATTATCATTTCAATCGTTTCGCAAAGTACCCAAGGTCTTATCGTGTCGCCTCTACTAAAAGTCATTGTCACAATTAGACCGTTAGAAAACTATGCGAATTACATCACGATATAAGCAAAAGCACGAGGAAGCCAAAAAAAATCACTCACATTTAATGTCATCGGATCACAGTTTGCTGCAACGAAACTCGGGCTGTAGCCGGTCCGAATGGTATTGAAGTTTGCATCGTTGAAATGCAACGACAATATATTTTTTTCGTATTTCCGTATTTTTTTTTTAGCAAGTTTAGGCTACGAATATCACCGAAACATTTTTGAGGATCCTTATTAAAAATTTGTAACCAAAAACTGCGTGAAAATATTTTAGATTATAATAAAAATAAAGGAATGAAAAAATTAAGAGAAATTTTGATTGCATTCTAAAGATACAAACTTCAAAACCATCCGTTCCAACTGTAATAATCAATCTAAAAAGACCCAAGCGAAGAGTACAAGTACACGCCGAATAATACGAGACAACAAGCGATCAAGTAAGATACGACCCTCGAATATGTGAATTGTGTGTTATCTCCGATACACAAGAAACTGTATTGAGGCTGGTTGGATAGCTCCGTTAATTAGCTGATCGACATAGCGTCACCTGTGAAAACTGATAATCTTACGACACATCAATAATCCACATATCGTACCCACTCAACACCTTTTTTGATAACGTGTAAGACTATTCAACTGTGTCTTCTTTTGAAGCGAGTAGGGTCAACGGGAAGGAGGCTTGGATAAATAAGATTGTTGAAGAGTCCAAGCACGTAGAACTCACGTACGGGGTAGAAACCCACCCCAGTCGATGCCAAAGTACGCTCCTAAGCTATAAATCCACATTGGCGATTAGGGACCATGATCACAATTCAGTTTCACTATCTGGCAGTGTCATCAGTGGCTCGCTGCTTATCAGGCAGAACGGTTCTCAAGACCGTCCGGGGTGGGTATCTAGCCCAGTCTAAAATTGCCGTTTGGTGTTTCGTGGTGGTAAGTGAATTTTACTCTTTTTTACCAGACTCAATATATTTACGTATTATTACATAACCTCAGGACAAATAGTAACATATATTATCTAAAGCTATATATTTTATATTTGATTTGAAAAAAAAAGTTAACGCGATGATCCTCCACAACTTCAACGCCGATCGTGAAAATATGAATCGGAGGACCTTCATACAAAGTTTCGTCGAGTCTCTCATCGAGCTTAATCAGCGAGTAATGCTCAATCCGAACCTCCGGCAAGACTTGTGAGTTTCCATTAATATCATCTTGCAAGAAAAAACAACCAACAACACCAAGAATTGGGCCAAAAAAAGAGGTCCGATGTGGATTCTGTCCAGAAGCAAAAGATCGCCGGGTTTAGGTGTTTCGCCAATGATGCCAAAGGGCTGCCTGCGAGGAGCATAGGACAATGCATTGTTGCATTTGCGCGAGAAGAGAATGAGTTGAACGTACGGTATCTTTGTATTTTTAATATTCTTATTTTTATCGTCACTACTAATTATATACTATTTGTTCAATCAAACGAAATTTCTTTTTCTTCTGCTGCGTTTCCATAGACTTTTTTCGTATTTACAAATTTCGTATTCTCCCTATTTTCATATCCCAAAATAAATATTGAACATAATATTCAACTATAGTTTTTTTTCGATAAGCTTAATGTTTCTTCTTTAAAACGCCGTGCGACATTTGGGGATCTGTAAATTCGAAAAAAAACAATCGAATTTATTGTTACCAAGATGCAATTTTGGTTGGTTTTCAACCTATAACGGCGTTTAAACGGACATAAATAAATCTCTGGATAAATTGTAATAAAATCGAATTTGCCTCACATCTTTCTCTTCCTCATCGAAAAACGAAAATTATGTACTGATGTTTCTCTTTATAGCTCAATGGAGCGATTGTGCCTACAAGAAACGCGTGGGGTGAGTATCTGCCCCAGTCATGAGTTAGAAAGTAGAAAAAATGATCCATGAGTTCTAGGGTTGAAAGCTCACAAACATGAAGAAATCGTATCCAACATGAGAACATTATTTTGGCACTGGCATCAGCCATACTACTAATTTAAAGGCGTATCGGTTTGAATGGAATGGTTGGATGTTGCAAACCTCTACGCTGTTCATTGAGTTGACAAGCATCCGCTTGACGAGAGCGCTTGAATCCGAACAACCGATGTTGGTACATCGCAATTTCGATCAGCGGAATAGCTTTGAGACACGTGTCAACCTTGTGCAAAGGCATTCATCAATCTCTAGTCGTCGAATGATATACCGGCGATGGATTTCTGTCATCTGTCAGCTGAATACATCATCGGCTGTTAGGTGGACAATTTGCACAATGGATTTGCAAGTTTGATTCGTCGTGTTTGCAGGAGTCCACAAATTCCGTCTCTTATCACAATATCACGAGGATATCTTCGGACATTTGCGTATTTCGATCATCCACAACCTCGTGTCCAGTTAAATAAAGTTCGCAACGTCTAGCTCGACCGAGTTCAACGGACATTGGGGCTTTATCGATGCATTCGTTGCCGGATCTGAATGCTGTTGGAAGTCAAAGTTCTTCTTGCATAGTGTCCGCTCGCCGAGAGCGAATGAGAGAGAGAGATTTTGTCGTGTACACGAGAACGGTATACAGAGTATAATAAGCTCTCTCCATATAGTACACAGCTACGTGGGCGGTATGAAGTCCTGGAACGCTATACCGTGCAATTTTGAGCTACCGTACGATGCCTTGACGTACATAGAAGAGTTTGTTTAGATTTGTTAGGATCTACATTCAGAAGGCTTAAGTTTTAGATTATCAATTTGGGAAATTTTTGGCTACCAACACATCTGGCTGTTTGAAGACGATCCTCCAATTGTTTTTTCGGAAAATATTTAGATTAAAGACGTTCCCGAAAAACAGGCTACTTTTTGTTTTCTTTCCAAACTGCCGTCATTATAACTTTACATAAGGCTGGAGCACCCAGCAAAACCAAAAAAAAACTCATCATCCCCCCTTCATATTGTAAATATTTGCAATATTCGTGATTTCAATGACTTCGTTGGGTTTCTTTGGATTTGTTTTGGTGCTCGCCCTCCATAATATGCATCATACCACCTGTTGAATTGGCATGGAAACAAAAAAAAAAGTGTAAGACTGTTTTTCCAACAAGCTCATGTTTTTCCCAACTAATCGTTGATTTTGGGCACGAGAGAGTTTTTCAATCGACCTGCGTATGAAGATGCTTATATTTGTGTGAAGTCGATTTTGAACACATTGCGGTTGCACAATGTTGAGTATGGGAGCAATTGACTGCTGTGAGGATGATCCTCGTAATCGGATGTCTCCAAAATCACCTTTTTCCAAATACATATAAAAATATATATGTCGCAGAGTGCGGCGCATAAGTATGCCAGGACCGTTTCGCATGCGCTAATCGACACAACCGTTATTATATATACACAAACGACGGTCCGGTGGAGAGCCAGCGTAGCGAAAGATCTCACTCTCTCTCTCTCTCTCTCTCTCTCTCTCTCTCTCTCTCTCTCTCTCTCTCTCTCTCTCTCTCTCTCTCTCACACACACACACACACACTCTTGTGGCGGATGATCGGGAGAGTTCTGGCCGGATTCCAGAAGCTCGTTCCCGTGTAGGTCGGGCGCCGCCGCGGTTTTTATTGTCCATGGCCGATGCGAGCTTCCCTCTCGTTTTATCCTGCGCTCGGCCGCGCATAGCCGGAGCACAAGCGCTGCATATCAGCACCGTCGTACACGATCTCAGCGCAACAGCGTTTTGCCAACTATACGACGATATTTGCCAACTGCTCTAATGTACACGACGCGGGAATATTGTGGTATTTCATCAACGTTCTGCCATTTCCAAAAAAAAATAGACATGCGCAGGCTGCAACAATGATGGTCACTCTATGGTCACCACGCGTTTAGAAGATCTCGATTTCAGAAAGATGAGCTTGTTGCGCTACTGTTTTGCATTCGTAAGTAAGCGAATTTCGCATGGATCCCGTGCACAAGTTTGTTGGGGAATCCACAGATCCTACTACGTCCCTACAGGGACGCCGCACATAGGGAGTGTCAGCATTGGAATTCAAGTAAATTCCCCGCTATTTTCCAATTAACGTTGTTTGAAAACTTTTTATTTGATATTCTCAAACGGAATTTATTCAAATCTCCCAACAACAAAAAATATACTTTCGTGATTCCGTGCACGGATTTGTTGGGGAATCCCGAGATGCACTCAAATCTTTATAGTAGGGGTGGCCAAACTTTTGAAGTGTGCGGTCGACACTACATTCAAAATAGACCCTGGCGGTCTACCGCCGGCAACAGTTTTAAATTCAAACCCAAACATATTTATTGAATAAACAATTTCTAAACTAGTTTTACAAACCTCTCATATCAAATTCTTGATCAATAAAATAACTTAAAACTCGTTTATTTATGACATTCATTTCTAACATTGTATTTTTTGGCTCGATGTGTGCCACTGCATATTCTCCACAAGTTTTTCATGTTGCACAGTGTAAGAACTAACCGCGATGCGCAAACAGGAAGTTAAATATTCGTCTGTTAACCGAGACCGATATTTCGTTTTTATCGCATTAATAGTAGAAAACGTTGATTCACAAAAAATAGCAATTTTTCGTAATTTTTGTTGAATTGATTTTGCCCTCACGGGCTACTGAAATCGTCTAGACCGGTCGACCGCGGTCGACACGTCTTGACCACCCCTGCTCTATAGGGATTTGTTAGAGACACCGCACATAGGGAGGCCTCCTTCGAATCCAAGTGGATTCTGTACTGTTCCCCGATAAACGCCATTTGAGAATTTTAACCTAGTTCGAGTCGAAAATATGTGAAAGGCCACGAGAAAAAAAAACTCGACGTGTTGAATCATAACCTGCGCGCTTTATCAGCGTTTACGTGGGTAACCATTTTATGTCGAAGTACAGTAAAATGAATAACAAACGATAATTACAGTGTATTTTCAATGTTGTGATCAAAATCGATTTTTAAGAAATACTTTTTTAAGCGTTTTATACTTTTTGAAGGTTTATACTTTTTTTAATTCACTCATTTTGTATATTTAGATATTTTGTTTGGAAAATTCAACGTACGGAATGCGATGAGATCCATAAAAAAACATATCGGATTCTGTTCGATGGTGTAGGAATACTTTAGGATTATGCATTTAGGAATACATTGTGCTTTAGTGTGCTTTAGGATTCAAATTGGATTCGTACATTGCATTCCAAAGGAGAATCCGTTAGAGTACAAGGTTTTGTATAAGGATTCAATACTATGATCCATTGGATCCCTTTTAGGAAGTAGGGACAAGTATGAGAATCCAATTGAAGCCTATATATCACCTCCAATAGTCGCGCTCGAGCCTATTTGCTGAAATCTCGTTGGACGTGTTTTTCACAAAGCCATGAGCGTGGAGGGACCCACCACGACGCGTCGCGACGCTCGTAATCGCGTTAGGGAAATCCTAAATCAAGGAAAAAGTCAACTGGCCAGGTATATATCGAATGTTCTCAAAATCAATATGAGAAAAATAGATTTTGAGGACATTCAAGGTCTATCCCCACAGTCCCCCAATGTTCCCACACTCAACATCATGTTAAGACCATTATCTCAAAAACCACTTTTAGATCAAATGAGCTTGAAGTTTGCACTGTTGGAATTAAATTTAAATTAATATGTTTCAACAGCTAAATTCTTTGGCGTTTTTACGGTACGAAAATCGCGCGAAAGGTTATTTAAAAATCCTTTACTAAAGATCTACAACGTGAAACGGCAAACAAAGACATGAATACAAACAACAATGAAAATAGAAAGCGAACTGAAAAGAATTTTCGATGCATTCCATTGATGGAGGCTTATCCTTAGATGAATGTAAGCACATTATAATAACGTGTAATTTGACAGACCGTTCTGTCACCAAAATCAACGATCCGATGAAAAAAATCTAAACATCGTCTTCAAAGCAGCCAGATGTGCTGATAGCCAGCATAACATAGACATAGCAGGTTCGAAATATTCTTTTCCATTGGAAATGTACACTGCCGGCCAAAAGTTTGGATACACTAGTCGAAATTTCTTACCGCACTAAAAGTCAGACAGCGGAGTCAAAAATAAAGATAATTGAATTTCCTAAAAGGCATTTTAAAGAGGATAAGTTTACCTCCATTTTACTTTTTTAGAAATTTTTTACAATTTTTTTTCGCCCCGGTACGCACTTTTGAACTTGGCCATTTCCGGCTATTTTTTTGCCATCGAAAATTAACTGCAAAATTTGTGGAAAAATGTTTCCTCGGTTTTTTCCATGGTAAATTTAAAAAGGATATCAAAACCTACATTTTTATTTTTTAGAAAGTATCGTACGATTTTTGTCGCCCACGTATTGCATTTTTTGGTAAAAAAAAACATGTTTTAGAAAAAAGGCATCATCGAAGAGCTATAGGGTTTCGGAGGAAATGTCAAGAGGGTAAAATGTTGCATGGGTTCACACTGGAGTGGCTAGATTTTTTCAGAATTTTTTTCAAACATTTTTGAGAAATCATTTTTGGTTGGAACTTTGATGAGTGGAGAGGCTCTACTTGGAATTATGGGGTCTAGAACAATATATTAAGAAAGGAAATTTGTTGACATATTCATTTTCTATTAACTACAGTTTTTCTAGCTGTTTTTATTTTATTTTTGAAAATTAAAATGAAAAAATGAAAATCAAAAAATAATATTAAAAAATTCTAAAATAATTCATTAAAAATAAAAATGTAAACAAATTTCCTTTCTCAATATATTGTCCTAGACCCCATAATTCCCAAATGGAGCCTCTCCACACATCAAAATTCCAACCAAAAATGGTTAAAAAAAATCTCCAATAAAATTCTGACAAAATTCTAGCCACTGCAGTGTGAACTCATACGAATGTTTACTTTCTTGACATTTCCTCTGAAACCTGATAGTTCTTCGATGACGCCTTTTTTTCGAAAACACGTATTTTTTAGCTAAAAATGCAATACTGAAGCAAAAAGTAATCAAACGAAACTTTCTAAAAACTAAAAATATGGGTTTTGATATCCTTTTTAAGTTTACCATGGAAAAAACCGAGGAAAAAAAATTCCACAAAATTTACAGTTAATTTTCGACGACCAGAAAATAGCCGAAAAATAGCCATGTTCAAAAGTGTCTACCGGGGCGAAAAAAAATCGTAGAGAATTTTCTAAAAAAGCAAAATAAAGGTAAGCTAATCCTCTTTAAAACATTACTTGGGAAACTCAATTATCTTCATTTTTGACTCCGCTACCGAACTTTTAGTGCGGTAAGAAATGTCTACTAGTGTATCCAAACTTTTGGCCGGCAGTGTATATCAAAGAGGTTCAATGATTCGATAAAATGAGAGTGATTATCAGCGAAGGGTTGCAGAGTTGGAGTTTCTGAAGAAACAGCTCAATCGATAGAACGAGCTACAAGCCTGACTATAAATTAGAGTACAGCGATTTGACAAGATTAAATTACTATTCGACCTTTACTACGACGGCAGTGGAAAAACAAATATTCCAAAACCAAGCTGGTGCCAAATCAATCGTGATCAAAAGGCAGCGAAAGACTTGTGTCACATAGATCAGTCTTTTCTCGTTTCATCCTAGTCGACATAATGTAGCTGACGGATGTAGGTCGCAGATAAGATGGAGCACGGTTAGGTCGTGCCTGAAGATAAAAAAAAAAAAGTAGTTTGTCCGACCAAAGTCTGCAATCACAAGCGTGTTCCAACGAAACGGGCGCGCGCGCGCGCGTTTGCGCCAATAAAGAGTACCTTTTGTTCTTTGGATGGTTCCGGAAGGGTCCCGAATGTTAAGCTTAATCCGAGAACAAATGTGCGAAATGAAAACCATGCGGAATTATTTTTTTTTAGGTGGATCTGTACGATCGTAGCTCAAATAAAATTGTCCACCCGCACAATGCGGGCAGAATCGACTAATCGCATAATATATTTTCTCTTCCTTGATCGATTCTTTAGATGCCTGGGACACATGGATGAAACGTGAAGCAACGAAAGAATGAAAATTTCAGGCCACACGTATCTGTGTGAGCGCAAAAAAAAAGGAAGAGGTAGAGAAATCTTTCTATACGAATAACTAACATTCCGGACCAAGGCATGAAGCTAGTACATATAAGGAACGCTGTCCTAAGTGAAGCAACAAAATTGTTTTTTTTAGGCATCGACGACAAAGTAGAAAAACAAAATAACGAAGAATATAATGGAAAAATGTTACATTTAGGCGAGTCTCCACTGTATTCAACACTTTTCCCCCATACTGTCCTATCGGGTTTAATGAAACGTCGCCTCCAAAAGTCTTCTCTCTTCCTTTCTGTCTCTTGCTCCCTCTCTCTCTCTCTCTCCATCTTACCGTTATCGACGTATTTTTCCAGTCTATAATATATAAATATATAATATATACAAGTTGTTTACAATTTGACATACTATCATTTGTGCCACTGTAAAAGTGCTTTAAAAAAATCGCACTATAATAGGATTCCCCGTACTTTTCACCGAGGCTGTACATGTATGCAATATCAACGTAAGTATGCGAAGAAAAAAAATATGAATGTACGATATATGTGAACAATTATGCTCATTTTCTTAATGTGCTCATTTTTTAAATTCAAACATTCCAAAAGACTAAATGAAAAATAATGACACATCAAGGCTGTTATTTTTTTTTTTTACATTATCTTATAAAGGTGATGCGCGAGACATTCTCCGTCCCTCTTCCATCAGTACCACTATTTCTATCTCTCTGGCATCCATCGCATTAATGTCATTTTTTTTTAAATTATATTGCTAGTATTTTATCTCCATTCCAATGATTTATGAAGCAATCAACTGGTTCATTTAAAATCAAGTTGATTGCGAAAGTGCGTCATTTCAAAAGTACACGAACTAAGAAGAAACATTAATTAGATAAAAAATTTATTTAAAAAGAAACACGTTTTTAAAACGGACTAACAAGTATAAAATAATTTCTCGTTATCCCATACCATAGATTTATAAACCAATACAAATTCTTAACCCAATACAGATTATCCTGAAAATTTGTCAGTGCGAATTTTCAATAGCTATGAAAATAATTGTAAGATGAAATTGTAAGAAAACGAAAAACGTGGGGCGCATGCAATAGATAATAGTGAGGAGTGTAGGACGTAGCTGTCGTTGAGAAAACTCACACAACAGTTCTTATCATTTGCAGTGCAATAAAATTGTTAGTGACTTAGGTGAACTATTTATGCATCAATTATCTTTTGCATGCACCCCACGTTTTTCGTTTTAAATTTTACAATTATTTTCATCGCTATTAAAAATTCGCAATCACAAATTTTCAGGACAATCTGTATTGGGTTAGGATTCTTTATTTGGTTATAAATCTGTATGGGGCTACGAGAAATTATTTTATACTTTTTAGTCCGTTTTAAAAACGTGGTTTTTTAAATAAATTTTTTATTTAATTAATTATTTTCTGCTTTTTAGTCTTATGTTTGTGAAATTTTGCAATCTGTTTAAAACATTTTGATGAGATCATGACAGAGACATGTGGCAAATTTCAGGTTTTCTTCAGTTTTTCCTTACCTGATCATATCTGAAATAGAAATAGCTGAAGTTGGGTGGCTGTCTCCTTAACCATCGTAGAAATTCTTACTAAGGCACTATTCACTATTAATTATTATTTTCTTATTTTTTATTTTTCTCTTTCGTTAAACTATATTTATTTCTTTATTAATTTTTGCCATAAATTTTTTCCACTTTTTCTCTCTCTTAAATTTTTTAAATTAACTTTTTTAAAATATTTATCTTTCCTGTCAGTTTGTTTCGTTGTCATCCAGATCTGAGCTATGTTTGAAGTTTCAAGTCTCTAGCTCATCCGGAAGTTAGTTTAAAATCGATTGCAAAATTTGTACTGACCAAACAGACCGACAAGAGAGCGAGCTAATAAAAACGTGGTAAAAAAAAAACAAAATACTTTATAGAGTTTTACTAAAGACGAGAAAAGTCTAATCGAAGATTGACCAAATTACGAACTGTAAAAATATTCCTTCAACTCTACTGTCGATTTCAAGCTCGTTACCACATTTCCACATGGAAACCAATTTTATTAAAAAGCCTCTTCGTTACATGTATACGAGCTTATCGAAGAAAAAAAAATGTAAAGCTATCACTATCTCGGGAAAAAATTATTTTATCCCCCTTATTTTTTTCTTCTTCTCATTACTAGCCCACAAAGTTACCAAATTAAAATATCGTCAAAGCGCAGACTATTAAATATAAACTTGCCCCTACATTTAGTAAGAATAATAAATAATAATTCACCAAGAATTATAAAGAACCGGAAGTCCGATCCAAAAGAAAAAAAAAAAAAAAGAAGAAATACGAACGAACAGAACGTTCAACCGTGTGGTGACCATTTTTATTTGTCAAAGTGTGAGTGTAATCGTTATAAAAGAATATACGTCACATGAATAATCTTATACTTTGATCGTGCACGGGCTTCGCATTTGGTGATTGGTGCAGAAAGGGGAAAGAAAAATTATCTGCATAAATTGCAGCACGATAAATACGAAGGCATGACGAATCAAGTTACACACACACACACGCATATATATATATATATATATATATATATAGGCGCGAGCTGTCTCGTGCGTGTATGCAGAGGCCGAATTGTTTTATGAAACGTATAGAGACAATGCAATCGGAAATTGCAAATTTTTATATCCATACAATATCTGTGCGTTATATAAGGAGGTAGACAATAAGCATTTAATGCCCAGTGAAAATTCCGTTCACGTTAAGTCAATCGGGATTTTATCGGGATATCTAACGCAACGGAAACGAAGCGCAAACTTTGTCAGACGCGCGATCAATTGTCTTTGTATAGTTTCGCTGTACGCCGATCTATAATGAAATTTAATGACAGATTGCCGGATGGGTAAGCGCGTGAAATTTATGTGTAGAAAAAGGCAGTCTGAGTTATTTATCGTCCGGCATACCTGGCGGTGCCGATTACCGCGCCTTTTTCTTCCTCCCAAGAGGATGCATTGTTTGCACAATGAATTAAAAAAAAAAAAAGAAAAATGTCAAGTTTCTCTCGCAAAACTACTTGCAATTAAAACGTTGCAAACGGAAAACAGCCTCGGAGAAAGAAACGCGCGTGACTCGAGACGAGGCTTTACAAGATTCAAGCTTGTCGATAGTTCAAGCTTGTCGATAGTTGAAGCGTTTACAACTTGTGAATACGAACAATTGGCAAATCACTGTGGGAAAATATATTTCCATTGATGGGTACGCGGAGAAGAGGCAAACCTCTGTGCACCGCAATTGTATCCAGTCGACGTGCTAAAACTTTGCCAACCTCTGGTGTGTCTCGCTGACACCTTTGGATATCGTGGATTCAATGGTATTAGCAAAAAAACATTCATTCAGGGTCTACGCAATTTGGACGTCTGCCAAAAACGTCCCGTCAGCCAATCACGCAAACTATATTCGTTCGGACTCACTATATTTACATTAGATCAATTGTTGAATATTCGTGTTCGTGAAAGGAATACCTTAAAAACCTGGTATTCTTTTTAACGTTCACGAATAGTGAATTATCGAAAATCATTGCCCACACGCACCTATGTACATACACTGCCGGCCAAAAGTTTGGATACACTAGTCAAAATTTCTTGCCGCACTAAAAGTTGGGTAGCGGACTCAAAAATAAAGATAATTAAATTTCCCAAGTGGCGTTACAAAGAGGACAAGTTTACCTTTATTTTGCTTTTTTTAGAAAATTCTCTACGATTTTTTTTTTTCGTCCCGGTACACACTTTTGAACATGGCCATTTTTCGGCTATTTTTTGACCGTCGAAAATCAACTGCAAAATTCGTGGAAAATGTTTTCCTCGGGTTTTCCATGGTAAACTTAAAAAGGATACCACAACCTACATTTTTATTTTTTAGAAAGTCTCGTACGATTTTTTTTTCGCCTCAGTATTGCATTTTTAGCTAAAAAAAGACATGTTTTAGACAAAAAAAGGCGTCATCGAAGATCTATAGGGTTTCAGAGGAAATGTCAAGAGAGTAAAAAGTTACATGGGTTTACACTGGATGAGTGGCTAGAATTTTTTTAGATTTTTTTTTTTCGGACATTTTTTTTACCATTTTTGGTTGAAACCTTGATGAGTGGAGTGGCTCAACTTGGAATTATGGGGTCTAGGACAGTATATTAAGAAAGGAAATTTGTTTATATTTTCATTTTTAATTAACTCGAAATTTTCTCGATATTTTTTTTTCATTTTTTCATTTTCATTTTCTCATCTTTATTTTCAAAAATAAAAAAAACATCTACAAAAATTGTAGTTAATTAAAAATGAGAATGTAAACAAATTTCCTTTCTTAATATATTGTCCTAGACCCCATAATTTCCAAGTGGAGCCTCTCCACTCATAAAAGCTCCAACCAAAAATGGTAAAAAAGAAATGTCCGAAAAAAATCTTAAAAAATTCTAGCCACTTCAATGTGAACCCATGCTACTTGTTACCCTCTTGACATTTCCTCTGAAACCCTATAGTTCTTCGATGATGCTTTTTTTTTTAAACATGTCTTTTTTGGCTAAAAATGCAATACTGGTGCGAAAAAAAAATCGTACGAGACTTTCTAAAAAACGAAAATGTAGGTTTTGATATCCTTTTTAAGTTTACTATGGAAAAAATCGTAGAGAATTTTCTAAAAAAGCAAAATAAAGGTAAACTTGTCCTCTTTGAAAGGCCACTTGGGAAATTCAATTATCTTAATTTTTGAGTCCGCTATCTAACTTTTAGTCCGGTAAGAAATTTCGACTAGTGTATCCAAACATTTGGCCGATAGTGTACATTACTAAGACATTCGATTGTGAAAATCAGTGGAAGCAGTCTTTAAAATTTCTTCAAATAATTATTCTTTCCACTTTTTTTTATACCAATTGAAATCGTTGCCGGAGAAACGATCGAACCGAAAAAAAAACAAACATTGACACCGCAATAAGGTTAAAATCGTCGTGGGCGTACTTTCTTCTTTTAATATCCTACACATGTATACTAGACATCGATAATATATTATTGCGGAGTTGAAGGGATTAGCACGGCCAATTCTATAAGCGGAGTAATTGAAAGCTCGCGGTGAGGCGGATGTGTAATTATGTGGCTGTTGAGCATACACACACATCTCACCCTCGTATACGTATGTGCGTATGTATATGTATATACATGTGTGTGTGTGTGTGTGTACGCATCATGGAACAAGAGATGCGAGAACCACAAGAGTCTCCAGCTGGCCAGGAGGATCCACTCGGCGGTGTTTAGACGACCTTACAGCTAAATGGGCGTATATATCGTAACGTATGTATAACAGCAAACTTCGAGCCATTCTGCAATGAGGAAATCGACGCGTACAGCCGCGTCTGTCCTTATTGAGACATAAGTGTCAATCTAGTCCGAATCAATAGACCCATCACCTTTCCCAATCCTATATTTTCGTATATTTATTCTTACCTCGTGGGTAAGACTTAATTATAATCGTGATATTAACCCGCGACTGTCGAGATAAACTAACGATTATGTCAAGGAATGAGATCGAAGTATACATCGTTGGAATTCAAAGAGTGATTTTTTGAAATTTCTTCGATTTCATTCGGCAGATCTTACCTACAAAAGTCATAACGTTTGCATCGTTGGAATGAAACGAAAACGATTTTTTTTTCTATTTTCCATGGCAGTATTGAGCTACGAGAATCACGCAAACATTTTTTTGGATTTCTATCTGGCAATCGTCAATTCAATCAATCTAAATATGATCTTGGATAATAGTTAAAACACAAAATTGAAAAGATTTTTGTTGCAATTTCAACGATGCAAACTTCAACTCTATTAAAAGTTCCTTACCAATTGTTTACGATACTTAGAGGAAAACAGTATAAATTTGCAAAAAAAAAAAAACGTTTAATCGCATAATAATGAAAGTAGGGAAATGAGAATATAGGAAAGAACTTTCTCTTATTCATCAAAGTTCAAAATCGCTGGATCAACGTAGTGTGGCAGACGGAAACGAAAAGGTGCCTTTTTCTATTTCCCATGGCAGTATTGAGCTACGAGAATCACGCAAACATTTTTTGGGATTACTATCTGGCAATCGTCAATCTAATCAATCTAAATATGATCTTGGATAATAGTTAAAATACAAAATTGAAAAGATTTTTGTTGCAATTTTAACGATGCAAACTTCAACTCTATTAAAAGTTCCTTACCAATTGTTTACGCTACTTAGAGGAAAACAGTACAAATTTGCAAAAAAAAAACGTTTAATCGCATAATAATGAAAGTAGGGAAATGAGAATATCGATGAATAAGAGAAAGAACTTTCTTTTATCCATCAAAGTTCAAAATCGCTGGATCAACGTAGTGTGGCAGTATGCTCAGTAGTTTTTGAACTTCCGATTTGAAATTCATTCCGATCGTCCAATTTCCATAAGTGTATGAAAACTCGAGAATAAATCTTTCGAAATTACCTGATAGTTGTCGAACATTTTTTTATTCGCATCACCCTACAATTCGAAGTTATAATGAGAGAATAAAATTTGTAAAAATTTGGGAAAAAAATGACGGATATTGAATTGCTCTCGATTTAGCTTGACATGTCAACTCTTCGCTTATTCTTTGTCTCTTTCGGCTCAAACCCAAACAAACCCAAACAAACTTACTTACCAAACGACGTTGAAGTTAGTCAAAAAAAAAGGATTGGGCTACTAAACTTTCATTGGGTTCCAACGATACAAACTTCATTATCATAGTTGGCTATTCGGGGCGTAAGCATTGAAAAAAAAAAATATATATATATATATATACAAATAATGCAATCGAACGCATCCATATCGCTAACAAGTGCAGCGATTATTGTACTATTTTTAACAATCTCGGAACAGGGGTGAATGCACATTCGAGTAACGTGAAAGTACGGGGAGTATTTTTTTCTTTGTTTTAATTGTCCACCAGTGGACCCAATCGATCGAGTTGGAACTCAGCCAAAAATTGATTGGGAGTTCCTGTCGTTCGCATTGCAAAGTTCAGTCCCTCACTCCCTCTCCATTCTCTATTGGCCAATTTCTCTTCGCTAGCAAGCTCTAAATGACTGGAGGGTTGAAAAATCAGAAGAGCAAATTGTAGTGGCCCTTAGTGCAACGTGGCCTGTCAACATGCCTATATGGAGACACAATAATGTATTTATACATGAATACACAGCTTTACTTTGAAATTTACGTACACAAGTGTTAGCACACATAGAGTCCGTGCGCTGTTCATTCTCGATCAATATTACAATTCGATCGTAAAATATGCGCGTGCGTGCGCACGTGCGTAACGACGAGAGTTGCTCGATACTAAATTCGTCATACCTGGAGGACGTACACGCGAAACAACGTTCACCAATACGTGTACCATTATGGGTCTTCGAAATAATTCTTGCGTCCTGTGAAATGACGAGACGGGTCTACATGTAGCAACTCTGTAATCGTCCTGACCCCATATGCGTGTTGCTTACTATTAATTGCCTTTATTATCGCAGTGGTAACAACGAGACGGCAAAATCCTATGACGTTGAAGTTTCCATCGTTGACATGCAACGAAAATGAATTCTTCTTAATTACTACATTTTTTTTGTCCGTTTTTGACTGTTGAAATCGCTCAAACGTTTCTACGTATGGGAAAGTGGGGCACAGTGTGTCACTTTTTTTCTATCGTATTTTTACTCTTACCAAAGTAGCCTGATTGGAAAAAAGGTCACAACCAATTTTATAGACCTTTTTTTTCGAGGCTCAAATTAATTTTGTACTTTCAATAATCATTCGTGAGCTGCTATTGACTTTCTTTTAGGCCAGCCGAAACTTAATATAAATCACGGACCAACACAAAAAAAATCGGATTTTCCCAGCTCCAAAAGTCCAAAAAATCGCATATGGTTGACAGTTGCCCGTGACACATTGCGCTTCTTCGGAGCATCGTCACTTCTCTGTTTCCTCATTGAGAGTCGACTCATTTTGCCCCACCACTCGGTAACACATTGTACCCCACTAGTAAAATATTTGATTATCGATGAAAATAACTATTCATTAAACTACGAATGGAAAAACACAAGTCACTGAGTGCATTATAAATAATAAAACTATCGATTACGAGCGAAAACCGGAGCCGCTACAGAAAGCATCGTTATATTTTACGTTTTCCCGACGAGCGAAATATTTTTTTTTCCAATCCTCAAATCAATTTTTAATTTTCAATAATCCTTTGTGAGCTGCTATCGACTTTTTCTTAGGCTTGATGGCACCTAATATAAATCGCGGTCCAACACGTAAAATTTCGGAATTTACGAGCTACAAACCTCCGAGAAACCCCATGTGGCTCACTATGCCCCGTGACACATTGTGCCCCACTCTCCCCTATTATTATTGGAAAATAAAGACCTTAATTTGCAAAAAAGGCTTCGGGTTTTGATAAAAGTAAGGAAATAAACATTTAAAAAAATATATATATATCATTGCATCCCACTGATGCAAACTTCAACGTCATAAAATCCTTGTAAACTCTGACAAAACATTTAACTTTCTTCTTTTTTCGCATGCAGATATTAATGAAATATTTCTGATATTATTTAAATATCAATTACAAATAATATCGAGAATATTGCATTAAAATGCCAACCCTGTGATTTACGCTTATTAGTTATGGAGCAAGGAGCCTTTTTTTGCCTTTCCATATTTATATTTTCATTTATAATTCATAAGTTTGTTTGAAATTATTGGCAAAACAAAAGTTCGTTCGCCGAGTAAGTATTATGAGTTGAAAAAAAGAAAACGTAAAATCGACATATTATGATAGAAAAAAAAATCGACCAATTCGGAGCGCGACGTGTCTGGTTGATGCAGAATCATCAAACTTTTAAAACTTATTGAAAATCCGATCACAATAAAACTGTCAATACAAGATGTACGTGAAACTTTTTAATGAGAATAAAAAAGTTTCAAGAAAAAAGCTCGTAAAAGTGGTTTTCGTCTTTTCTCAGTGAATACACAGACGATGGCTCACAAACACACAGAGTTATTAATATACCTCACCTACGCAATTGTCAATTCGGTCGAGTGCCCAATACCCATCCGGATCAAATGGGATATCGCGTATCATTTGTTTGCATACTTATACAGTCACTTTTCTATTTCTGGATCAATTCCCATTATCCCCGCTGTAGAAAAATACCTGTCCGTCGTTGTAGTTCCATGGACTAACGCCGTTTCGCTATATGGAGCAAGGAATCGTAGCAGCAAACTGCCATTTTTGTTATCCCGTTATACCATCCAACGACACTATGTTTGTTGAACTACGCAAATGACACAATTAGACACTAAAAGTAATTTATCGTGTAAAAAAGTTCAAGTTACTCCAAATCAAAGTGTTCTTTTATTAATTTCGAGACAATTTTTTATTTCAAATATTAAAATGTTTTCCTGAAATAGTGTAATAGACGGAAATTCGACGACGCTGATAATCCGGCACAACGGAAGCCTTATCCGAAAAAAATTGGTGACGAATTGAAAATGGATATATTGAAGATTCCAAAAAGAATGACTTGTAAATTAAGCGACCTTACGAATAGTCAAGATATTCCATTAATTAACAAATAAGAGAGTGATTTTGGATTTTGTACCGAAAAAAAAAACAATCAAGACGTATAAATGAAATATGAAACAAGGTGATTTTTTGTTAGTTAAAAAAATTTCAGATGCTTCTCGTAGCAATTATATTCTGTTGAAATTCCACTCGATATATTCAAATATCTTATGTATATTTTTTATATACATTAATAATTATAATTATGTACTTATAATCATACGTGTATATATTTATATTGAAATCGAATTATATTCGATTGGACTTTTGTCTTTCGAATGAATTCGATTGTCTCGGAATCGTTTATTTAGACACATCAATTTTTCATTTTATACGTCATCTCTTATATGCATAGAAAACAGTATAACGCGCTCGACCATTTGTCCAATGAACAAGCTCAACGTCGTGACTCGTCCCTATTTAGTTCACAGCGGCTGCTCAATAATGCATCAACGTCCGGTAATCTCGAATACTCGAATAGAAAGTCCATGGAGCTTTAATGTTCATCATTCGCCTAAACTATCATACAAATATTGTACGTATTGAGCATATGCACACAAACACACACATACACGGTGTAGAAAATACCACAGGATAACACTCGCGGCGATCGATTTTCCAACGACCTCTTAAGGCTATCGCACTACCGACAATAGCCTGAAATACTCCTGTACGCTTATTTATAAATGTGCCAGGGTTCGAAAAACATTTCGTGCGAGCAAGAGAGAAAAAATATTCAACGACAAATGCTCGAAGGGTGCAATTTTTGTGAATTCTTTCAAGAATGCACTTTTTCAGGATGTAAGGCAATTTTATCGTTTGATATGTAGAAAAAAAACGTGATGAAAGAGCTTTAAGTTTCTGATGATAACCCAACTAAAATATAGGGGAAGGTGGGGCACAGTGTGTCACTTTTTTTCTAACGAATTTTAACTCTTACCAAGGTAGTCTGATTAGAAAAAATAAAGGTCATAAGCGATTTTATAGACCTTTGGACGTACAATAAAGCTACCATATTTTTTGCAAAAATATTTAAAATTCTTCGATAATGGGATTTAAAAAAATTTGCGGATTGGCTCATTGTGCCCCACAGATGGGGTACAATGTGTCAGATAGGTGGGTACAGTGTGCCAGGTGCTGCGAAACGTAGGGTACAACGAGCCGGTTGAAACTCTTATATTTTCCTAACATAGATAACAGATTTTCATACATACCGATAATTTCACAACGGGTATTATTTGCCAATAACATTGGGAGTCGACTCATTGTGCTCAACATCTCGATGACACATTGTGCCCCACACACTATTGCCCGACAATATTTGACGTTTTCCCGGCAAACGAAATTTTCGAAGACGTTTTTTGAAGCTTTCGAATTTTGTAATTTTAATAATTCTTTGTGAGTTGCTATTGACTTTCTTTTAGGCCAGTCAAAACTTAATATAAATCACGATCCAACACAAAAAATTTCGGATTTTACGAGCTAGAAAACTTCGAGAAATGGCATGTGGTTGACAGTTGCCCGTGACACATTGCGCTTCTTCGGAGCATCGTCACTTCTTTGTTTCCTCATCGGGAGTCGACTCATTATGCCCCACAACTCGGTGAAACAGTGTACCCCACTAGTAAATATATTTGATTATTGATGAAAATAACTACTAATTAAACTACGAAAGGAAAAACACAAGTCACTGAGTGCATCATAAATAATAAAACTATCGATTAGGACCGAAAACCCGAGTCGCTACAGAGAGTGTCGTTATATTTTACGTTTTCCCGGCGAGCAAAATATTTTTTTTTCCAAGCCTCAAATCAATTTTTCATTTTTAATAATTCTTTGTGAGCTGCTATCAACTTTTTTTTAGGCCTGACGAAACCAAATATAAATTGCGATCCAACACATAAAATTTCGGAATTGATGAGCTACAAACCTCCCAGAAACCACATGTGGCTCACAGTGCCCCGTGACACATTGTGCCCCACTCTCCCCTAATCCAGCCGCCTCTATCGGCACAGGTTTTCCCCAGTTTTCCTGTGCCCTCCATATGTTATTCATAAAAAGGGCTGGTCGAATCCGTTCCTAGCGTAATTATTTTACGAAGCAAAGATCTAATTCGATGAATTGCGCCCGATGTAAGCATGCACACTGAGAGAAATGTATGGTGTTTCCAATCATATTTTATATTTCCCTGAGGGGACAATAGTATTTTGTAGCCATAGTTACTGCCAAAAACATGTTAGTGCTCATTGATATTTTACAAGGTGCATAAATTATGCACATATATTAACCGCAACCACCAATCTTACAAGCATACGTTAATTGTTCGTTACTAATGGCGTTAAATTTTGCATCGTTGAAATGCAACAAAATTTCATTAAATTTATTTTCATTTCATTTTTATCATGATCTATAATTTTTTTTTTTAAGATTAAGATCGTGGATCTCTATAAGGATAAGAAAAACCATTTGGGTGAGTTACGTACCCTCGACACGGCGCAACCGCCGTGTCGAGCTCCCAAAGCTCGCAGAATATCCAAAACCAAAAATCCCAAGAAAGTGAAGCTTTTAAAAAAGCTGAAGGAATAATGTATGCACCAAGCATCGCTGATTGAGGGTAAAAGGCTTTTTTAAAAGTTTTATGTACATTTTTACAAGAGAAACTTTAAACGCGTTTTTCTCAAAACAACGTTTTTCGACCTTGTCGACATGATTTTGGAAAAACTTTTCCACCGATTAGGCTGAAATTTACAGGGATTATTCTATGCGTGTATCTCTTCGACCCCTACTAACGGCATAAATATTCATTAATATATAATTCTATTTTTAAACAATTTAAGTTGTAAAAAAACAGTCGCAAAATTCAAAAGTGCGCCATTTTGATTTCTTTTTATCGGGGGTGAAAGTTTTTAGTAGAGGTCACAACTACAACTCCACTTTATAATAAAACACTCGACTTTTTATTTTCAGATGCTCGAAAGTCAAGATTTCGTGTCGACAAGGGGTAGGCAGGGGTAACCTTCAGGCAGCCAAATCACCAAGATATATTTTTTTTAATTAATTTTTTTTCTGGCACTTTGAAACTTCTATTTTTATGTATAAAAAGATTAAAATATGAAGATAAATTGTATTATGAAAAAAAAAATTCTTGAAAATATGTGCGATGGAGACCGATGCCTTAAATAGAATAGTAGAAGTTTGACCTGAACATAATCTGACGTACAGTATACAACATTGGTATTTGTACACCGATTTTCTGATAACATTGGATTATCCATATCTATATTGTCAAGCCTTTTACAATAGTTAATAATTATTTTGGGGATAACAGATAGTCAAATACGCCACCCAATTCGCATGTTTAGATATGCTTTTCACTTATAGTTGTTTTAACCGTATTATGATTGCGGTGACAATAAACTATGGGAACTTTTACTATTCCCTCTTTTACTATGGGCGTCCGTTGTTAATAACATGGACTTTTCTCTCTGTATCATTGAAGAGGTATAGTGAGATCTTGTCACTCTTTCAATGATCTCTGTAACAAGAGTGGGACACCACGTGATGCGCATGTGCACACGAATCTCTGAATGGCAAAAAATGAGAAAGAAATTCGCTTTCTTCATCACTGTTGGGTTGTCGCTGCTGCAGCGTTGTCTGTGTGATAAAATATTCACGGGTCGTTGATGACTAGTCTCCTTGTTATTTCACGGATAAGACCCTGCCGCGTTGCATTGTTGCTCACTTTGCAAGTCTCGATTTGTCTTTTTTGCTCGCTCTCTGTTACTCTCTCTCTCTCTCTCTCTCTCTCTCTCTGCCTCTCCCTCTCTCTCTCTCTCTCTCACCCTCTTTGTCTTCCTATTCTCCTATTTTTTCCACGCTCGATACGATTTCGCTCAAAGATCCAGAGGATTTCCATACAGGACGATGTTAAAGTTTGCATCGTTGTAATGCAACGATTTTTTTTTTTCTTCATCTTTTATTTCATTATTTTCATCATTATCCAAAGTCTTTTTTTGCGAATTAATGTCATAAATCTCTGTTAAGAATACGTGAAAATCATTCAAACGATTTCACGTATTCTTAACAGAGATTTATGACATTAATTCGCAAAAAAAGACTTTGGATAATGATGAAAATATTTTATTAATTTTCATTGCAGTTCATTGATGAAAACTTCAACGTCATTATACTGGAATGATCGACTTGAAAATAATTGTAATACTGATGATAATGATATCGGGAGGATAAGAGGAAGATTATCGAGAGAGCGACGAATTATTCGGAAGAACTGAAGTGAATCGGATTGGGTACAAAAGAAGGGTGTAATATTTGACTACCATCTTGCTAATGCGAGTTTCAACAATTTTGGGTATTATCACTATTGATATTGCTACTAATGTAATGACTAAAGTGATCAAGTGTAATAACAGGATTCATTTCTTTTTCCAGATACGTGGCATTGAGTCAACGATCGCACTGGGTCACAACAGAGTCTCGGTCGAATCCGCTGATAACGGGGGAGCCACGGTCTTATCACCGATCACTCACGTTCAAAACTCCGAGGTCCACGCTCCCGTTTTCTGCCATTTTTTGTTATATGATAGTGCCCAAAATGATAGTACCTAAACATGCTTGTAACCCGTGCGAAATTGAATTCGGGCTTTGATCGGGCCCATCTTAATTTTCCCTAACTTTATTGAGGACTTAGTCTGGATGCCTTACATGAGCCAGAGGTGACCGGTAACACTTTGCTACCGAGGGCCATTGAAGGCAAAATAACCAGGCCTTTAAAATTGCCTCAACGGTGCCTCATAACAAGTTATTGCAGCCATATGCGTACGTGCGTGTGTCTGCACTGTGAAAAAGAAATGTGTTATTTCAATACATTTGAGGCTTAGAATTCTGTCGCATATTTTGACACGTTTGATCCCGCATTGTTCCAATGAACGCAATGCATGCGTGTTGGTTCAAGGCATCATAGCTCGTCTGCTAAACGCATAGTTTAATTATTATATTTAATCGATCTCGATAATTATTATACCACAAATTCTTTAGTCGAGCAATTTATACTGCTTTGCCCCTATAATAGCAAAGTCTAGTGGTATTGGGAAAATCGCTACTAGGGAATCTACAACTACACCCCTTACAGGCCTTTACTTGGTCTTCGTACTTAGACCATAGTTTTAGTCAACTTACCTACCCTACCATTCGCTAATAGGTGCCCGGTCGAGCTCTTTTACGGAAAACCCTACTATAGAATCCACAAATAATCCCTTGAAGGCCCCGAATTGTATTAGGAATGCCCTGCCAATTTGCCGTATACACATCTACATGATTTGACAATGGTATTCGATTTATTCATCAATTCCCTCGCCTAGTTACAATAATAATTCATTTTTCATCATGAAGATTCATTTCGCTCCGTTGTGACTTAAGTTCATTGAATACATCCGGAACGCAATTAACCAAGTATGAAAGAAACATGTATGCAATGATGAATTTTCGAAACAATTTGTGAATTTTTGTTTTCACTGTTCCCTAATTATTACAGAGAAGATTTCGCGCAACGAGCGGCATGATTACCGACTTTATTATGTGGTACGTGCGACGAGATTTTTGTGTCGCTTGCGTTGAAATGAGATAATGTGTATATACCAAGATTTAAAAAATTGTACTAGTGAGAAACGGCGGTGATTTACGCTACTGTACTTTTGCCGAAAATGATAAACTGACTGAGTACGAATGTACGATGTCAGACCACCGGATTGATGTCACAGCTGGAGAGTAAATAAATAATCAAATCATACCGTGATGAAGTAATTCTTTGCCCTCCCATTAGCTGAGGCGCCTATATTTATTATATTTATCATATAATATTATGGAAACATAAAACTATTTATTACGTTTACCTATGAATACAATAACATGATAAATACATTGACCTGACTCGTCGGCTTTTAATTCGAACGAACGCCAATCGAGCAGACGAACATTTATTCTGATTCTATTTCGATGTTGGAAAATTACGAAATGTATTGACAAATACACGCATTTCCGAGTAATAGATTTGTACTGGGGATAAACAGAACGTTATCGCGATAAAATGAGATAATTTTTCGTTGGATTCGTCATTGATTTGTATGTTCAACGATGACAAGATCATTATCCTCGGAAGAATCGTTTATTCTCTGATGACTCGAATCACGTTGAAGTAGTCGCTCTTCCTACCTGTCGTCAATTCAACTTTTCAATAAATTTTACGTAAATCATTTTCTATTTTGTGTTCCGATCCCTGTGAGATCTCACAAAAATAATGATCAAGCTTGTATCGTTGAAGTGCAACGAAAAGTCTTCCCAATCTTTTCCTTCGTTTTTATTTCTGTTATCATTCAAAATCTTCTTATGCAGATTTACATCATCAATCTCTAATAATTACTGTAAAGAAACACTTTGATGATATTCGTATCCTGACTGTACCATTAATAAAATATTTCTATTGCATCCCAACGACGTATGCGTTCATCATATAGAAATACGAGTGTCTATTTTTGAGTCTGAAGTAGTGCAGATAAATATCTCAATGAATACTCGACTAATTGACAGGTTTCGCGATAATGAGGATGGAAATGATACCCTCGATAAAAAAAAAAAGCAACATTTGTCACGGATGTTATATTTAGTGCTGACATAAAAAGGCCTCGAAGACTACGGTAGCAAATTTTTCCAGAACTTGAATTCTAACACGGCAGCTCGCAGTATTTTCCTATCCGAAATCGTTTAATCTTCCCATTGAGACACTTATCTCGGGCCATGATTTCGACACGTTGAGACCATTCGAATCGGATGGTGCTTCATCCACCTCCCATTAAGGCCTTAGGCCACTCTAGGATTTTCCAAAAATCGATTTTTTTTTTGTTAAGAATGTACCTAAGTACCTATAGAATTATATTCGAAAAGATTAGGGGTGTGAAAAATCTCTAAGTACTCGATTTTCGAATTCTGGCGCAATCCCTCTTGATTCATGTCGTGACTTTCTACTAACTTTAAACGCGTTTACCACAAAACTACATTTTTCAAGCCGGCTGGACTCATTACTCAAACAAATTTCAACCGATTCACTTGAAAGTTTAACTGTATATTTAGAATCACATTTTCTGAGGCACTATGTAGGATTTTTTTAAATTATATTGCATAGTTCCTTTTTTATAAATAATTTTCTGACGATTTTCTCATGGCATTTTATACTTTTTGTTTTATAAATGCGCCATTTTGACAAAAAACAGTATATCAAAAAAAATCCTACGTACTTCTATAGCTATTCTTATATATGATCGAAAAAACTTAAGTATCTCATCATAAGTCAAAAATTATAGGAGCTGTTGGTCCGTCCGTTGACCTTCTAGAAATAAAGGCGTCATCGGAAAAATGCTGCACAGTAGCCATTTTGACATGTATCGCTGTGAAAAAATAATTTGGTATAGTCAATTACGTATACAATAAAATCCCTATTTTGTAATTCCGATTTATTTTAAGGTTTCGCTAAAAAAAATCACAAAATATGCCCTTTTTTGGCCTCTAAAGTGGCCTAAGGCCTTAGGAAACGTTCGGTCGGTTTTTATTTTTATTAATCGCGAATACACTTTTAACACTCCTCAATATGGCTGCATAATTGAAATACGGAAATTATAAAATTAAATTGTTGTAAAAAATTATTGAAAATGTTCAATTTTAGAAAAGTGAGCATTTTATTATAAATTCACCCGGGCCAAAATGACTTAGCGTGTCAACGGACGGTTGAACGCGAAAAAATCTCACTTCCGTGCTGACAAAGAAAAAAAAAGTTAAAATATTGAAATATTGTTGAACAATGAAAATTATTATTATTTTCTCGAATTACCTCAACGCTTCTCAGCGGATTCGGACTACGAAGATCAAACTCTTTTTAGGATCCGTACTAGAGATGTAAAAACTGGGCAAATCTTCAAAGATTTTTTATCCTAACTAATATTATCAATCTAACCTTCTGTCTGTCTGTTTGTTACTCAATCACGCCAAAACGGTTTAATCGACTTCAATGAAATTTAACATGTAGATAGCTTATGGCCTGGGTTAAGACATAGGATACTTTTCATTATAATATCTAATATTTTTCTAATTATAATATTATATACTCAAATCTAATCTAATTATGAAATTCAAATTATTATATAATGAATAAAATTGAAAATGTAGACAGTTTATGACACATAGGGTACTTTTCATTCTAATTCTAATATCTATGATTTTTCTAATCTCTATGCCTGATGTTTGTTCCACTATCACGCCTAAATGGCTGAACCGATTTTGATGAAATTTGTCACACGTGTAGGGAATTACTTCAAATAACACATAGGCTATGAAAAATACATCTAATATTTTTCTAATTCTAATATTCGACTCGAATCTAATTCAATTATGAAATTTCCAGTCTTATATAATTCTTATTATAGGATACAAATAAATCGAATCTAATTAAAATAGATGATAATATAATATCGAATCTAATATAAACATATCTAATATTTTTCTAATTATAACATTCACGTCAAACATAATGTTATTATCAAATTCAAATTCTTATAGAATACAACGAATCAAATATAATTTAAATTTGATAATATCTAACGTCTAATACTTTTATAATTATAATATTTTAAAAAGTCTAATGATGAAATTTTAATTCTCATAGAATACGAACGACTAAAATATAACCAAAATCGAATATAATCTAATATAATATCACATATTTTACTAAATTCTGAGTGACGTATGACAGCCTTAAAAAAAAATAATCCATTAAGGGGTATTTTAACACAAATTGCGAGGTCCACGCAGACGAAGTCGCGGATAAAAGCGAGTAATAATATAAATTTAAGAAATATTAATTTTCATTGTGATTCAAGCTTCAAGACGACAAACAATTTTAACGTACGTAAAAAATTTCTTTTCTTATTTTCTTATTTTTTTTTTATGTTACTTTCCCAGTTCGGAAAAATACGTCAAGAATGCGCTAAGCCGGTTGAGAGCCGAAAAGTGCAACAGAAGAGCAAGTGCAGAAGATGCACGATTTCGGAGTGAAAATTCGAACAACAAAGTAATTTTTAAGAGTCGAAAGTCGAGAAGAACTTCGGAAAAGGGAATTCTGAGCTACGTATCGAGCGCGTGGTCGAATTCGTAATAATAATATATAAGTGAACAGGTCGGCGTCCTTGTTGCATTTTACGAGGTGCGCGTCTCTTGCTGCACAAACCGCGGAAAGTCACGCGTCCGTGGCGCCCATTGCAGGTACTTGAGGCGAGCAGGGCGAGGAGGAGGGACGAAGGAGTAGAAGAGAAAGAAAATTCAAGAGAGAATGAGAGAGCGAGAGATAAAAAGCTTTTCCAGGCCATAAAAAAGTGTTGCCTGCTAATAACTTTTCGTGACAAGTCTTGTCGGCCTTCTCTCCTATGCAACTATTATGATCGCGTGCAGTCGCGCCCCTTTTGTGTAACACCCCCGTGCCTGAACCAGCTTGCGCCGTGGACGAGAGGAAAGAGACGATAACGTCAGGCAGAATGAACGAGCGATCACCTTAATAAAAATAAAAATAAAAAAGAAAATTAATTACCGATAACAATAATTGATGATTTCAGGTCCTGTCAATTTATTTGAATGACTTTGAAGTTTATATCGTTGGAATCCAACGATATATATTTTATTTCTTTGTTTTTATCATTATCCAAAGCCGTATTTTTTTTTTCATAAATTTCCAACAAGAATACGCAGAAAAGTTTGAGCAATTTTTACAGCCTAAATCGACCAAAAAAAATGAGTGATTTAAAAAAAAAAATCAATTTTCGTTGCATTCCAACGATGCAAACTTCAACGTCGTTTACTTGAAATGTCATCTACGAGAATAATTATGAATAATAAATAACTTGAAGTTATTTATTATCCATAATTATGAATAATAAAACTCAGAGAAAACTCAGAGAAAACTTCAAGAATAACTTGAATTATGAATAATAAATAACAATGCACAAGTGTTACAATACTTCGGTCTTCTTCAATTTCTCAAGTGTTTCACAAAACAACGAGAAACTTTGCACCGTTTTTATGCAACAATTCTTTTGCATTTCCATCGGTAACTTTCTCCAGTGAGAAAATCCTCTCTAGGACAAAAAGTCCTCCAATGAGAGCACATTTTTTTTCCCAATACTCCTCTTTGCGATGTTGAAGTTTGCATCGTTGGAACGCAACGTAAATTGTCTTATTTTTTTATTTCCACACTTTCAATATCATCCAAAATCTTTTCTTACTTGTTTAAGCTGAAGATCTCTAATGAGAATCCTGAAAAACGATGCAAACTTCAACATCATTCTTCTTTTCCGATTGGTCTATTGTTTAAGTATTTAATTTTTACAGCGATCATCATCGAATTTGAGTTCACGTATCCTTGAAGCGGGCCACAATTCATTTTCAACTTGCGATTGCAAATAAAACTTGAAATTTGGCAATTTTATCGAAACTTGTCTACGACATATTTTTTTAAACAAATCATCCCTAAATAATAGTTAAATAATTTTCTAATAAAGTTTTTCGAGGCGAATTTCTATACTATTCCGTGTTCTCGCGGCGATTAGAATCAGACGATATTCCGTAATTTGTTTGTTATTATTATTTTTTTTCGTTGTAGTATTTAATGACTGCATAATGAATGTTTGTTACTCGCAAGTTGTACAACGAACAATTATCGTGACAATTTATTACACTCGCACTTCGATTTGTCAATGGCACCGCATAACTGTGGGTGTGTAGTTGACGTAATTCAGTTTAGTGTTACGTCGTGATACCCTGGACTTGTATTTACTCGTGATCGGAGTTCGAAAAAATATTTAAAAAATCTAAGTAGTATCAGTCTTATCGTGATTTTCCAGGATCGTAGGCCAATATACGTACATGTACATATATACGCACGCAAACGCATCTATAATACATATAGATGTATACACACACACACACACTATCATACGCATATGTATATATGTATGCAGTATTATCGTACTGCATAAAACGATAACAGGCTTTCTTCGAAGAGCGACTGGTATCAACGCGATTATACGTCAAAGCCATAATAAAGTCGTGAAAGCAAAAATCCCGGAGTTCTAGGGAAATAAGTTAGGAATTAAAGGAGAAAAAAAATGTGCATTTTTTTTTTCTTCAAATCAGCCATACACTGTCAACTTTCTTTTTGTTTTGCACGAAAAGCAAAGCAAAGATCAAACGCAGCGCATCTTAATGTTAAATTTTTAATTAAATTCCCCCCTGTTGAAGAATTCTCACGATGTTCAAGTTTGCATCGTTGAGATACAACGAAAATTGTTTTTTATTGTTTCATTTCTCAATGTCTTCGTTTTTATTATCGTCCAAAATCTTACCTTGAAAATTTGGACTGTCAATCGCTGAGAAAGGTCCTGAAAACCGTTTGAAATATTTTCTTAACACAAATTTGGCGAAAAAAAAAATGGCCGCCGCAATTTTCGTTGCGTTTGAACGATGCAAATTTCAATATCATGAATTCTCATGAGGTTGAAGTCTGCATCATTTAAACGCAATGAAAATCAATATTTTTGAATCTCTTTAATTAATTTTGGCAGATTTTGCCTATAAAAATTCCTCGTTCATTTTTTAAGATACTTGTTTAGCAATTTACAATATAAATCTTTAAAAAATATCTCCTATAATAATAAAAATGTGGAAAGTAGAATGTAAAAAAAGAACTTTCGTTGTGTTCCAACGATGCAAACTTCAACACCATGAATTCTCTCCGTTCACATTCCATAAAAATAGATACATTTTATCGCAAGGTCTTTGGACGATTAAAAAAAAATCGAATGTTAAATGTTAAATCGAAACAATTGCCATTATCATATAACAATATTACCATGATTATTATCATTGTTTTCATAATAATAGTATATGTTATTTTAAGTCCCTTGTTATTGTTGTTATTATAATAGAGAATAGCTCAAGAAATTATCAATAATAATAATAATAAACTGTTCGAGCTATTCTCGGTGGCTTAAAAAATAGACAAATAGTAATGTGTGCCAACAGACGAGACGAACGAAATGCACCAACCAAATGCTGTTGAAGTTTGCATCGTTCGAATGTAACAATTCTTTTTGATATTTTTATTTCCTCCTTTCTATTACTTCAAAAAATTATTTTTTATAAATTTAGATGATTAAATCTCTGTATAAACAAATTGAAAAAATGTTGAGGAATTTTCGTAGCTCTGCCAAAATTTGAGCGTATAAAAAAAATCATCATTTTAGTTGCGTTCCAACGATGCGAATTGTAACGTCGGTAAACCAAAGGGAACTTATATCGCGTTAAAAAAAAACGCCTGGGTCTCCTAATCTGGATGTGCGGACGTATGAATAGTGTGAATAAATAATAGTATGAATAAATCAAATAAGTATCGGGGATCGAAATTTGGCAATTTGTCCTTGGCAAACGAGACTATCGTAGAGATGGGAAAGGGGAGGGAGGGGGGGGGGGAGGCGTAAAAGCGAAAAAAAAAGAGGCTACCTGTATGTACGTGCGTTTTACGGCATACATATTGCAATGGGATCGGACGAAGCGCACGAAGATTTAACCGTAAAACATTTATTCACGCGATACACGCGTATATGGGGGTAGATACTCGTATACGGGTAAAAGTACGTTTGCACACTTCACCGGAAGCTATGAAATCTCGTTTCACGTGCCTTCGAGCCAGAGGGAGAGAAAATCAAGCTCCGAATATAGAACGTTACGATAAAACGCGAAGTTTTTATACTTCGCGTGACATTTAAGGGGAAACAGAAATGTCTATGCGATTGCGACGGAATAATTGACTTTCCTAATTTTCGTTCAAGCTTCCCTCATATCGCTTGATAAAAATACCTGACGTCGCAAAAAATTAAAATTGTCATTTTAAATCCGTGGCACGTCGTTTTTTTTTCTTCTTCTTTCCTCGGAACATTGAATCCTTTGAAATAAAAAATAAATGCAATGCGGCATATAATTCGATTTTAATTTGACGAAATTGCAATTTCGTTAATTCGTTCGAAGTAAAGGGGATTCGAAAGAAGAAAAAAAAAACGAAAACCATTCCGCGACACGTTAAACCCAATCTTTCGTTTCCTTCGCAGATTTTACGAAAATATTGGTACGACGAGCGAGAAGGAAAATTGGAAAAAAGAAAACTCGAATTGAGAGATTCGAGAAACTTTTCATTGCAGTGTGTCCATTTTGCTGGCGAAAGAAAATTACGATGAGCTCAAGGACGAAAGTCCGTGGAAAAAAAAGACAGAAGGCAAAAAGTAGCGCGGCGATAAAAAAAAAAAAAGCTAGTCCTACCTTCGGTTGCAAAGCGATCGTGATTTTCTCCCTCGACGCGTCTTTTTTCATCCAGAAAGTAAAGAAAATCCTTTTTTTTTTTTTCGTCTTATTTCTCGCGAACGAGCACGCTGATCCGATGAAACGTAAACACCTCTTGTCGTTTCCTTCTTCCCCTTCTTTTATTTATCTTCTCGCACTTTTTCACAATTTCCGGGCGCACGTTTTAACTGATATCGCGCGGGTGCGCGCTCGCCGTTCCACGGTTGCGTCGCGACAGGAAAGCACACTCCTTTTGTTTACGTCCGGACTAGTTCTTCGATTATATCCTCGGAGCACCTCGAATATCCTTTTTCCCTTTTTTTTCTTCTTTCTTTCTTCTTCTTCTTCTTTTTACTTTGTTAAGCGCAATTTTTCCCTCTCTCACCCATCCTCACCCGAAGGCTTTCATTTTTTTTTGCTCGCTCCATTGACGAAACTGTAAGTGCAATAAGTTACGCACGTGTTAACGTATGTACGCGTACACATTCAATACAGTCGTGTTTACGAAGAATGGACAATGGTATGAAGAACGAAAGCAAACTATACGCGTGCGGGTTAATTCTTTTCCTCACTACGGATAATCTATCTACTGTCCAATTTCTTTTTTTCCAAACAATTTTCTAAACGTAAAAGGCGAGAACACGAAAGTGGAAAAAGATTGAAAAAAAACATTAAAACTGTTTTTTATTCCAGTGAAAATTCGCGCTAAACGGACTTTTCGGGGAGACTGGTCGAGACTTTTCGATAAGAGATCGACGAAGAAAACGCCACGCAACCACCCACACGTACATACACAGAGGAGGGACAGTGGAAGAAAAAAAAAAATCGGCGCGCGAAAACGTCTTGTCAACACCACCGAATGTCGAGGACGCGTGAATAAAAAAAAAAAATGCGAAGTGCCGATTAGAACGAGCATCTACGCGCGGAACGATATCGCGCGACGTTCCGATAAAACTCAAAAAAAAAAAAGAAGAAGAAGAAGAAGTCGCTCTTCGATCTACAATATTCCGCATTATATTAATTCGAAACAAGTGAAGAGTTTCATTGAGACGCGATTGCAAACGCGGTATTACGACATTTTTTTTTTGTTTTTTTTTTTTAAACCCCGAAGATTCGATAGACCGAAAGAAGAATAAAAACTCTATTGAATGCGAACGATTATTTTTGCGTGTACTGCGCGGCGGCAAAGTCGGAGCTCTTTCGCACTTCAGGGGCAGCGCGCAATACTACTGCACAACAATCAAACGTATCTTACGAGCTTGAAAGCCGCGAAGCAAACTACCGCATCGCCGTAATAAATCATCGCTCGTTGTATTATTTCTCTTTACTGAAAATATGCTCCTACGAAAAGATTAAGCTTCGCAAATGCACTGAAGTGCGGTAACGTGCTGGATCGCGGAGCGCGATCACAACAAATCCTCCCCCGATTCAAAACGGAAGAAAAAGTCAAAATGGCGCGACGCGAAGTGAGGAAGCAGAGATGTTTGAGCTTTAGCGCGCACGCGCACGTACAATTTAACAAAAAAACGTGCAAAAAAAATACACACACACATATATATATATATATATCGATATAAACCTACGTATTAACACACACGCGCACACGAATGCATGAATATAATTATGGGTCCGGAGATTCAAAAACGCCGAAAGAGCCCGATCCTCCAGAGTTTCCTGCTCAAGATCCGAGCAGGCACTGACCCCACCGCGAGACGGGAGACGAGAATCCCCGCGCTCGCAGAGCCCGGAGGAGTGTTGCGGAGGACGAAATAAACCTCGACGACGAGCGCGCGAGCGACACGAGAGAGAAAGAAAGAGAGAGAGAGAGAGAGAGAGAGAGAGAGAGAGAGAGAGAGAGAGAGAGAGAGAGAGAGAGAGAAGAGAGAGAGAGAGAGAGAGAGAGAGAAAAAGAGACGGTAAGAGACAACGAACCCGCGCGAGCGAAAGAGATACGTGTAGAATGGCGAGCGAGGGAGACGAAACGCGACAGCGATCAACCGCAAAGAGAGAGAAGTATAGAGTAGCCGTTCAAAGTCGACGGTAAGTGGCTTCGAACGAGATAGAAAGGAGGTGTGCGAGGAAGAGCGAGGACAATAATACGTTGCGAGTAAATGAGAGGGAATGAAAGAATTGAGAGGGGGTGAGAGAGAGAGTGAGAGAGAGAGAGAGAGAGAGAGAGAGGGAGGGAGGCACGGAACACGCGCACACGGAGGAAGCGCGGTGGCGCTGCAAGTGGCCGCGACAGTCAGACTGACGTTTCTTCCCTCGTCCCTTTTCGTTGATAATGTATTATGTATATATATATATATATATATATATTTGCAACACACGCACACGCGCCTTTATGTGAACATGTGCGTGTATCTGCAGCCAAATGGTCGCCGATAGTGTGTATTATTATTTCTTTATTACTCTTATTATTGTGCACCACCGTGATAGGCCAAAGCGAATAATATATATGAATATAATCGCGAGTTAGCCCAGCCGCGCTATCACGAGACACCGCGCGCCGACTTGTGGCTCGCTAGCGAATGCGAAACAAACGTTCGTCTCGCTGAGAGGCGCGAGACGCGAGCGTTCCGCGTGGTGGGGATAGCTTGCGGTAGGGGAAGAACGTTTCATCCCCTCCCACGTGCGTCGAGCCTTTCGTACCTCGGCGCCCGTGATTCTCTCGGTAA
Source organism: Ophion ventricosus (assembly GCA_963932345.1). Taxonomy (NCBI): domain Eukaryota; kingdom Metazoa; phylum Arthropoda; class Insecta; order Hymenoptera; family Ichneumonidae; genus Ophion; species Ophion ventricosus. Next base: position 13,680,042 of record OZ010718.1, read on the forward strand.
AGTCGCATTCGTGATAACAAGAAAGAAAAAACGTTAGGAATTTTACGCTCGCGGGGGACATACACGCTCGTTGCAGACGACGCGAAAGCCATCGTCGCGTATCCATTCTTCAGAAAAATTATCGCGTTCTATTATTTTTTTTTTTTGTTTTTTTTTCTTTCTTTGGGCCACGACGAAACTAGGACGAAAATTGACGGGAGCGCGCGCACGAATTACGAACCTCTCGACTATGTAACGAACATCGTACACTCGTGTTTGTCTCTCCAGCCAAACGAGCGGGTCGCATCGAACCCCCCCCCCCCCCCCCCCCCGAAAAAAGAGAGCACAAATTATACCGACTCGAAGTGACGAGAAGAAGAAAAAATTGCTCGTCAATAATCGCCAGCCTATCGTTAACGACACGGAGTGTGCGCGACAATGAAATCGGCCTATGATAATACGATACTTGAAGGAATAATGCTCTCGTTGCTCACTCAATGAAATATTCACGAAACGTATTTATGCCTGATCTTTACGTTTTATTGACAATAACAATTATTATCGATAATATAACGGTCTTTACATTATTATTATTAGGTGTACGACTTAATTTTAACAGATTTTTTCTTCGAGCTTAAAATTATATTTAAAATAGAAATACACGGAGAGAATTAAAAAGTAATTTTTGTCGTGAATTTCACGGTAAAAATTACCGTGATATATTTCAATGCGGTGACAAGTGAGAAAAGCATAATAATTCGTATGCGACAAGTTTTTTTTTAACTCAGGTTACAGAAAATTTCAAATACGTAGTTAAAATTTTACTATACAAGAAGGGTAGCGCGCACGATAATTTTTACCGAGAGCACAATACATTTTTCTATAACACTCATTAAATTTTATAATAAATCTTAAAATAACTGTTATAAAGACGATACTTTTTTATAGACATTTTTGAAAGGCATAAAATAATAAAATGCACAGTAAAATTTCGCTGATATTATATATTTTTTAAATTTAATTTTTGCGTATTTTGTTACACATGAAAATTTACTAGAAAATCTGGTAAAATTTTCTATCTGAAGAAGAAATTTTATTTTATTTTCGTGAAAATCTGTGTTTTACTCAGTAATAATAAACGAAGTTTCAGGATTGTCATTTGGTTACCGTTACTGCACGGTAATTTTTAACATTTAATTCTCTTCGTGTACTTTCGCGGTCATTTGTGGTTTTGAAAGGATCGGACGCAAGGTTTCAGAACACCGAACGACAAGTCTACGTGAGTTACATAATCTCTCAGAATAGCAAAGTTTACGATGGCAAATGATAAACAGAACATTCGGCACTGCATTTTATACGAATTCCAACAAGGAAAAAATGCCTCTAAAGCACGGGAATCAATTTGTAGTGTTTTTGGTGCCGACGTTGTGTCTTGTGAAACGTGTAGTTATTGGTACAAACGTTTTAGAAGTGGTGATTTCGATCTTAGTAACCAGCCGCGCCCTGGTCAGGATATGAAGGGTGTGCTTTATTACGAACTCCAGGAAGCTGGTCAGACGGTGACTGCGGAACGCTACAGCCGACAATTGAACAAACTGAGCGAAGAACTTGATCAGAAAAGGCTATTTACTGGGCAAGGAAGCAGGCAAGTCATACTGCTGCATGACAACGCTCGATCTCACGTTGCACGCGCGACTCAGAAGATCCTCTTGAGCTTGGGATGGGAAGTTCTTCCGCACGCGGCATATTCACCAGACTTGGCCCCATCGGACTACCATTTGTTCCGGACAATGCAGCACGCCTTAGTGGAAAAACAGTTCAAAACGCTGAACGATGTGCGTAAATTCGTCGATGACTTTGTCGCCTCGAAGCCTGCAAGTTTCTTTTGCGACGGCATTCGTGTGTTACCTGAGAGCTGGCGCAAGGTCATAAAAAACGATGAACAATATTTCCAAGATTAAGTTTGTTTTTCTTTATTTTTTTATATTAAATAAATTTGCTGAAAAATCTGTAAAAATTAAGTCATACACCTCATATTATTGATAATAATAAATATCTTTACATTATTACTATTATCATTAAAATATTATAAAAGTCTCGGCACTAGCCGGTACCTATGAAGATCCTACGGGCGTATGTCAAGTAGAATTCTCTTACAAACTTCTTACAGATCGGTCTCACATTGGTCTTGACACTTCGTCTGTAAACCTGAGTATTTCGTTTCCGAGCCAAAACAATTGCGGTTAGGAACTTTCTCGAAAGATACCGTTCGGTGCTGATAAAAAAAAAGTTATGTAGAAGAGGGAATCCACGTCCAAGTTTGAAAGTCCTAGTACCTTCTAGGCAGTTGTGGTGTGCAAGTGAAATTTCGGAGCGAAAAGCAAATACTCAGGTTTACAGACGGCGTATAATAAACGTGCGAGGGGAGTAAAAAATTTTACTGCTTTTCAAGTAATTTCCATTTTTTTCGCGTCAGTGATCGTGCAGTAGGAATAAAAAAATTATACAAAAATATACATATATTTTTCTCAGATTAATAGAAAATGGATCAACGGTTGCCTGCAAGCGGTGACGCGCGCAGTGCGCCGACAAGACGAAATCTTAGAATTTGGTGCTGAAGACAGCGAAGAAGAGATCGATTGTATTGAAGAGGCTGACGCCAGCGAAGCCAGTATTCCAAGTTCGAAATCGAAGAAAAGTAAAAAAGAAGAGGAGGTTCAGCAAGAAGACTGGAAAAAGAAGTCGACGCCGTAAAATAGTTTGTAGTCTCAGTAAAGACAAAATAATTAATTTTTTTACTATATAAAATTTAGTTTGGCAAAGAAGAGTATAAATAATAGTTTTAAGTTTGTAAAATAGAAGAAAAAACAAATTCTTTGATAATAAAATGCGTGAACAGGAATGCATAGTACATGATTTATTGCCTTTTTACCTGTCCAAACTTAAGCACTAAGTTTAAAAGAAATGAAACTAAAGAATTTTTTTCTCAAAATTGTACTATTAACCTTGAATTTGCCGGTTTTTAAATTACGTTATCGTTATTTTTCTTAAAGTTACAATTTTCTTGAGTAAAACACTACTTTCCTACCGAGTTGCTTCATTTATTCAACAAAAAATATATGAAAAAATGTATTTTCCTATAATTTTATGATTCATACATTAAATTGAATGTTTCGAACACTAGCATGAATTTTTTCAAAATTTTCCGAATGGATTAACTGGGTGAAAAAATGAGAGGAATTTGTTTGGGTTGTTCACAGACAGTAGGTACCGGAAAAACCTTTACGGAAGTAGTGTTAACTAAATCATTTTCGTCACTGTTGTTGTTGGCGTCCGTTATTATTATTATTATTATTATCATTCATAAAAATAATGATGTTTACATTATTATTATTGATAATAACAATGGCCCTCATAATATTATTAATATGGGTAATAGTGATCTCTGCAGTATTATTATTGTTAATAATACTGCAGAGATCACTATTACCCATATTTTTAATAATACTATTATTGTTAATAATTATTAACAATAATAATGCAGTATTATTATTGTTAATAATACTGATCTTTATATTATTCTTATCGTTGATAATAATAATGATGTTTATATTATTATTATTATTGATATTTACATGATTATTATTATCATTGTGATTGTACAAACATATTTGCGTTCGATTTCAAGGGCCATAGGCAGATCGATTTCACTTGGAAGACTCCGTATGTATATGTGAACGTTTCTCGGAGCCTCGTCGCCCTCAACTACCTGCCACCTCACTTTACTCTTGCATCGACGATACACTTCGTGCAACTTCTCGTTGTGTAGTCTGTCTTTCATGCTCCTATGTTTGTGTGCGTGGCGTGTGCGTGCGCGCGCGCGTGTGTGTGTTAGGGCGTGTGTGTGCGTGCGTGCGCGCGCGTGTGTCTCTCTCTCTCTCTCTCTCTCTCTCTCTCTCTCTCTCTCTCTCTCTCTCTGTGTGTGTGTGTGTGTGTGTGTGTGTGTGTGTGTGTGTGTGTGTGTGTGTGCGTGCGTGCGTGCGTGTGTGTGCTTGTGTGTATATATGTGTGTACTCGCTTAGACGCCGTTCAGTCGCGGCCGCCGCCACTATCACGCACGTGCCATTCGCGCGCCTGATCTCCCGAGCGAGAAGACTGTACCGCTTCATAGTTATATATGTGTGTGTATGCGCGCGCGCCTATGTGTTTGTGTGTGTGTGTGTGTGTGTGTCGAACTGATTCTCTATAGGTATATATGTAACACTGGTTCGCCCGAGTATACCTCGGCAGAAGCATCAACGACTCCGCTGCACCACCCGGAATTCCTTCCCGGCGGTATGCAGCACACGCGAGAAGACGGGCTCTCCCGGCTCTCATCCACGATTTACATGAGCCAAGGTCGTCTCCCTGTCGGGCGAACGAACGACCGAGCGATAAGAAGAAATCTTTTTGTTTCTGTTCTCGTTATTGTTGGTGCTTTTTCTTTCTCTCTGTGTCTCTCGTTCTTTTTTTTGTTTCTCTCTCTCTCTCTCTCTCTCTCGCTCTCTTTGTGCCCCCTCCCTTTTTTCTTTCTCTCTTTCGCTCCCTGTCTCTCTGACACGCACACTCGCTCCCTCTTCGTTCATTTACGAAATGCTCGAGCGACCGATCTATTTATCGATTTCACGACATTTCCAGTGGTCAAAAATGTTTACCGCGCTGGCGCACTGTAAGTTATGGTGCACTGAACAGTAGCCTCATGGGTTATAACGGAAAAGCGCATACAGATTGAACGTTACCAGAATTATTGTTAGGTGGCGTTTATAACGATCGTTGCGAATCGATGCCTCGTGCAAATGTGATTTCTTTGGATGAGGGGACAGAAAACGAGCCAGTTTTAAACCCAAATAAACCCAAACAAACAAACAAGAAACTGGTTGATTTTTTATGTCCTTTTTTTCTGATAAGAATATTGAGATAGCGAGGTCAGAATTTTAAGAATGATCAATACGTAGTCTTGCAAAGTTTGAGTTTTTTTTAATTGAAGAATGTTGATAAGCATTGTAGTTATAATTATTCCCGTGCGGAAAATTGGCAGGGTATACCTAATACAATTCGGGGCCTTCAATGGATTATTTGTGGATTTCATAGTAGGGTTTTCCGTAAAAGAGCCCGACTGGGCCTCTATTAGGGAATGGTAGGGTAGGTAGATTGACTAAAACTACGGTCTATGTCCGGAGACCAAGTAAAGGCCTTTAAGGGGTGTAGCTGTAGATTCCCTAGTAGCGATTTCCCCAATATTACTAGACTTTGCTATTATAGGGGGCAAATCAGTATAAATTGCTTGACTAAAGAATTTGTGGCATAATAATTATCGAGATCGATTTAATATAATAATAAAACTATGCGTTTAGTAGACGAGCTGTGATGCCTTGGACCAACACGCATGCAGTTCGTTCATTGGAACAACGCGGGATCAAACGTGTCAAAATATGCGACAGAATTCTAAGCCTTAAGGCCAAGTGTCACACCGACCGAGCGGCCATGAGTGCGAGAGAGATAGCTGATTTGCAGATTCCCAATGATTTCTGAAACGGTTAATTTTTGGGAAAAAAAGAAAAGAAACACGTTCCGCTCTGTTGAACGACGAACAACCGCTTTCTCTTCTTTTGCCCGAAATATGATTCGTCTAGGAGAAAACTTGGCAGTAGGATTTTTACCGACTGGACGTGTGACACATGGCCTTAAATGTATTGAAATAAGACATTTCTTTTTCACAGAGCACACACACGCACGTACGCATATGGCTGCAATAATTTGTTATGAGGCACCGTTGAGGCAATTTTAAAGGCCCTGGTTATTTTGCTTTCAATGGCCCTCGGTAGCAAAGTGTGACAGGCCACTGATGACTCATGTGAGGCTTCCAGACTAGGGCCTCAATAAAGTTAAGGAAAATTAATATGGGCTTAATCAAAAACCGAACTCAATTTCCGCACGGGTTTGAACAACGTGCCGCTGTTGCTGCATGACTAATCGGTGTAGGTGGTTCTGGCAAGTAGGATAATCTGAAATGAAAAAAAAAAATGTAATTTTATCATGCTAATAAAACTTTCGTATGACTAGATACCTTTCGGAAGTTTTAAAAATCGCAAAAATAGCGAGCTTTGGAAAAAAATTGATTTTCGAACAAATTTTTTTTTTTTTGTAACAAATGGATTTTTTTTAATGGATGGATCATGGAATTTTGTTAAAAATATATCTCTATCCATGTCACAAAAACGCCCGGTTATAGGTTAAAAAATGTTATGAACTATGATCTGTTCGAATTTGAAGCGGATCAAACGAATAGATTTTGAGATACGCCTTGCACTATTTTATTAAATATCGTTTCGAAAAAAAGAAAAAAGTGTGAATCGTAGCGGGGCGGTTTGCCGTAGCGCACTAACAAGATCGCACCCTTCACAAAAATCGCCAGAACTCGGTGAATTTTCATAATTTTTACAAAATCTTATTTAAAAATCGAAGTTAACAACCTACGCTATAAAACTGCAACAACAATCGTACTTTTGAAAATATTTCAAGCTTATACAGTCATTTTAACCCGAAATCGATTGCATAATTGTTATTCATTTTTGTTGTTGTTGTGTATGAGTATAAAATGTATTGTTCGATGTACTGCAACGGAATAATCCATCGACTTTAATCGATGAATTTGTCCCGGCACCGATCACCCACGAGCTTACACATACTGCTCTCGTCGAACGATACGGAAAGAGGGCGAGCTTTATTTTTACTCGTCAAATTTACGATCGAATCTCCGTTTGTCCATAGAATGCAACTCGCAGTATCAAATTCACCGTAAAATCCTGAATTGTGCACGCGTTGGTCGCATACACCTATCGATCGTAAACATTTCTCGGCGAATAAGCCCTAAAAGAAATAGGGCTGCGTGTCAACGCTGTATCGGTTGATCCCATTTTGGACCTTTAAACTTGGTACAAAGGGAATGTGAATTTTATTTAGCAAGATCCCCGAATCGTTCGTTTATCCCGTGCGGTAACGTCGACATTAATAATAAATTACAAATTTGCGAGAATTTGCTGTTTTATCCGTGGATTGTTGGTACAATTATATTAGATGATTTTTTTGTGAGTTATTAATGAGTTTGTTTCAAAGTTACAAATTAATCAATTCTTTTTATCGCCCCCGAATACGACTCGCTTCGTTACATACAATTTATACGTATTTTTTTTTTTCAACAAGCTTATATTTAATGTACTAAAAAATAGAAAATATTTATTTTTCAAAGTCACCTATATTTGACTATAAATAAAAGTTTGGGGCGCCCAACTTTTTTAAATTAACGATTATATGTCTAAATTTTGAGCGCCCCAAGCTTTTATTTATAATCACATTTAGATGACTGTAAAAAAAAATATTTTATAAGTTTTAGTACCTTAAATAAAAGCTTGTTAAAAAAAAATACGTATAAATTATTTTCTACTTTTTAGTCTTTAATTGATTTTAATTGAGCTCTGAAATGTTTGCAAAGAGGGATTAATCCTGGAAATTTTGCATGTTTGGAAAATTTCAGAGCTCTAAGTAGTGGGGAAGTGGGTGAAATATCGATTATCCATTTTGCATCTCACAGAAACTCGTTTTTTTTTTATTCATTTTTTTATTTTTTTAAGTTGAATCATTCATTGTCACCTCTTATTGTTAGATGCATGTTTGCAAAATTTCAGCGCTCTAAATAGTCGGGAAGTGGGTGAAATATCCATTTTCCGTTTTGCATCTCACAGAAAATCATTATTTTTATTTATTTATTTATTTATTTATTTACTTTTTTATTAATTTTTTTTTCAGGTTGAATCATGCATTTTCACCTCTTAGATGCATGTTTGCAGAATTTCAGAGCTCGAAGTAGTCGGGAAGTGGGTGAAATAATGACTTTCCATTTTGCATCTCACAACAAGTCAAGTTAAATTAAACTTTGTAAAATTATAATAGGTTCATCACAATAAGGTTCATCTTCGAGATAAAATTCACAAGAATTGCTCGTTTCAAGAGAATCCGGCGTTGCTACCATTATATAGTTGTCTATGTGCTACCATTACATTCCGGCGTTGCTACCATTAATAGCCACCATTACATAGTTAATATAGTAGGTCGTTCAGTATAAAATGTCTGATTTGCGTCCACTTGATAAACCAGTTAAAAAAATCTGCGAAAAACTCATGAACACTTGCATGCATACCTATACATGGAACGGAGTAAAAAAAATCATAATCTTCTTCCCACGAAACCATATGTTCCCATATTCTTATCTTAAGGCCTGAGGCCACTCTAGGATTTTCCAAAAAAAAATTTTGAGCATCACGCTCGGCGCTGCCATAAGAAATAGCGCGAGTCAAAAAATTTCGATTTTTTTTTCACAATCTCCCATAGGCTCAAAAAAATGTATCCTGGCTAAGTCAATGCTGGGGTCTTTTAGCCTGATTCTTCAGCTTCAATTTGGTATTTTTTTGCTCTCTGTACGACCATTTGTCGCTGAGATATCGCCGAATGAATGAAAAGTCAGTTTTTTCCCTTGATAATCGATATCACATGAACTAATGATCGTGAACGAATTAACGGAAGGTGGGTTTCGGAAACGAATAAATCCTCTATAAGTTCCTTTTGGTATTTTGGAGTAAATTTTTTTTTAATCCCAATATTATTTTGTAAATGTACAAAAAAAATTACTTTTTCTGCCGTTTTGGAAAATCCATCACAACTTTGCAAATATTGCGAAAATGACAAATGTTTCCAGGTTTTTTTTTAGCTCAATTCATGCTCAAAGACCCTGTAAATTTTTTAATCGATCGGTTAAACCTTTTTTTTTTCACCCGAATCGTCAAAGTTTAATCAAAAATTGAAGGAGCACTTTTATTGTTCCTTAAACATCAATTGATGATGGTTAAGATGAAAAAAAAATGTTTTGTTGTTATTTTTCTCACAATTTTGCATCAAATACTCATCAAATCTCGATATATTATATATGGGTGTGTGCGTATGTGTACATATTTGTCTATGCATAACATGGGTAAATGTGCATATGTTAAAATATATGTTCATTTAGTGTTCATGTAGTACAACCGGTAGCGTTCGTGCGGTGGCATCGAAATACGCGCTGTTCAGAGTATACTCGAAAACATTATGCAAAGCGATTCCTATATCGATTTGCCCACTGAAGTCTGACATAAAACTTGTTGCGCTCTTACAATATCTCCGCCTCATACCAAGAAACTGACGAAGCGCACTCGCACACAAGAATTCACGGTATTATACGTGCTGACGCTCACGCGGTGTGATTTCTTCGTGCATCTTCGTGTATGCTTCGTGAAGAATGAGGAAGATTGCTGTGTCAGCCGCGGGACAAAGCGGAAAGGGCTTAGGCGAAAGCAATTTCTGCGGGCTGAAGAGAACCGCGGTATATATGCAATTTACGTATCAAACTCCCGTGCAGAAATTATCGTAGGGATCCAATTGGATTCTCATACTTGTTTCTACTTCCTGATCGGGTGTATATACCATTGTAACTCTATACTGAAACGTCACGCTCGTACATTGGATTTGAATGGGGATTTCCCATTGTAATCCAATGTACGAATCCAATTTGAATTCTAGAAGCTCCCAACATTATCGAACACAATCCTATACGATAATTGATGCATCCCATTCTGTACGTTGAATTTCTTAAACAAAATATATCGATACAGAAAATGAGTAGGTTTTAAGAAAGTATAAGTGGTAAATTTATTTGAATAGCATCACTGAAAATCCATTTAAATTATCATTTGTTATTTATTATAGTGCACTTTGATTTAACATCACTACACACGTACACGCTGACGAAACGTGTAGATTTTTTCGATTCGAACGTGGTAAGAATTCTCAAATGGCGTTCATCCAATAGGACAGAATCCAATTGGATCCCAATGATGACTATCTGCGTGCGGCGTCTCTATCAAATCCCAATAAGAATGTAATAGGATCTGGGAACTCCCCAACAATAATCTTCACGGGCGTGAACCAACGGCGGAAAGTATTGGACCTAGTATCGAAACAATCCTGAAGACTCCTACGTGTTTTATTTTCGAGGAAAACCGCGGTCCAATAATCGTTTATGGAAAATCCGCTGAAATTGTGGAAAATTCTCTTTACGGATGTTTCGAAACACCTTCGTTACGAGTAGTCAAGAATACCTTTTGTGCAATCCGTGAAGCTATTTGTTTCACGGGGTCTGCGTCGGATTGGAATTTAAAGAAAACGATTTTTTGCATAGTTTGGTAACGAGAGTCTCAGGTTCAAGGGGTTACACCACCATGAAATTTTCGAAAAATCGATGTTTTTTTAAATTTTATTTCTTATAGTTTGAACCTTAAAGAAAATTTTAAGCTGAATGCGAAGTCTTTACCTACAATATTAACGGAGATATTAATTTTTTTCTACCGCACTGTGCAGCGGTAGAAAAACTCCCTTAGATCGATTCGCCTGGCGCTTCTATGAAACTAGTACCTGAGCATAGATTTCTTCTTGGAAGGTCCAATTCACGGTCTTGAAACGATGGTGAATTTCAGTGATGGGGAACGAAAGCATAAACGCTATGATATGGAAAATCGCACCGAAAATAAGTTTCAGTGGTATGAAAGTACTAAGAAATAGCTACTTCCATCGCTACATGTATTTATAATGATATCTATCTATCATCGAAAAAAGCTATGAAAATCCAGACTTTGCGTACTCCTGCAATAAGCGAAAATTCACTTCTCAGTATTCTTCAGCCGCAGTATTACATGTGATAAATGTTGTTTCGATTAATTGTAGTTTACGTAAGTTGCAGCCAAGATGAACCTGTTATTTTTTTTATTAAAGATACTGTCGATTAGAATCGCTTCAAACATTACCGGCATGTGCAGTTTACGCGCACTATAAATTCCGTCGCAAAAGCGGAACGATTTTTTTCCGATTCCGAGAACGAAGAGACAGCTCTCGGTGAAGGTAGCAATTTTTTTCCGGATTTGAAAGTATTGAGCAATCGCTACGTAATTAGTAGTCACCTAAGTCGTGTTGTACATTTAAAATGAGTTTCGCAATTATCTCTAATACCTGGAATTTGTTTAGGATCCTCAAAAGTTTTGATATTAATGTTGAATATTTACGAATATAGGCAGAAACTACCAGTCTAGGTTATCCTCTAATTTTTTACCTCCAATTAATTCAAAATTAATTGGTCTTATCTTATATAAGAGAAACCAATTAATTCAAAATTAATTGGTTTCTCTTATATAAGGTTTGCCCTCGAAGGACGTACGGCAATCGAAAAACATCTATTTTCGATAAAATGGTGCATGTGTCAAAAAACAATTGTTTTCGGTAAAAAAAATTGCCGAAAATAATTGTTTTGGGTGAAAAAAATCGCCTAAAATAATTGTTTGTTGGTAAAAAAAATCGCCTAAAATAATTGTTTTCGGTAAAAAAAAACGGCGAAAATAAATGTTATCGGAAAAAAAATCGCTGAAAATAATTGTTTTCGGTAGAAAAAATTGCCGAAAATAATTGTTTACCACAAAGAAAATCGCCGAAAATTATTTTTTTCGCTACAAGTTTTTATCATACCGAAAATCCCTTAAGTACTTCGATGTAAAATTCTGTTATGAGATTAACAAAAAAATTCAAGACAGTCGGTGAAGCTATATAAAGCTTTATAAAGATACTTGAAGATATGTAAAATAAAGGCCACTGAACGAAATTTTCATTCAACCAGCTCGGTATCCATAAAAAAAATGGTCGAAATGCACGTTTTTTTCGGTGCTCTAGACTGGTTGTCTTTATTCAGAAAATAACACTCATAAATTGAAGCTTCGTCTGCGTTTAATTTATAAAATTGTCGAAAACGACTATTTTTTTTTTTCAGAAAAAAAAACACGATCTTGCTTTGCATTAAAAACTGAACAGAAATGTTTTTTTTTCTTTCCTAAACAATAAACACTCAAGAGTAAACTTGGAATTAGATATTTGTGGCAATAAGCGCCTACGGATGATACAACCTTAGTACAAATTTTATAAAATCTCTTATCGGTATCGTAGTTCTCGCATAGTTCGCCGATACACATCTCTGACCGACCGCAGGCAAGAAGAGATTGAAAAATTCTCGACTGAGGTACTGCACCCCGCCGTTTGCGCTCGTATCACCGCAGAACGGAATTTTTCAGCCTCCGCACATCCTTCTCTCAAGTGAAAATGCCGTATTGAAGCTTAAACCATTTTTAATATTCAAAAACGTATGAAATGTAAATATAAATCGTGGTCAAGTTTCAATCGATATTCATAACTATATCTTTGCGTTTCCGGTACACACAAAATGCATTATCCTTCGTTATCTCCCATATCACCTGACGGACAAATGTAAAAGCTCTGTCCACACTTTCTGGCACTTGCTCGGTCGGTAACGTTTATATATATGCATACAATACATTTTCTGTGACAGCTCGATCAAACTAGACTCGCGCGTTGCTGTCTGTTATTAATACAATTATAATTTCTGTGAATATAAAATAGTGGTTACAGGATTAAAAGGCAAATGGGAAGAAACAAGCAACGAAAACTTTCCAGAAGATGGGCCTGTCTCGTTAGGTAAGTTCGAACAAATCAAATCAATAATCGGCGACATATAAAAAACTTCTATTCGTCACGATAAATCTTTAAACAATCGCTTATAAACGACAAAAAACGAATTTATGCTAGTCTTTTTTTTTAAATATTCCTTCCCCCAATATATTTTTCGTACCATTGCGTCTAGAAATAAGTTGCAAGCGAGTGAAAAAGTAGGGTTAAGTACACGAGAGGTTGAAAGAGCGTGTATGCATCACCCGAATTTTCGTATGCTGCGCTCGTTAAGAATTTTCTTTATCAACTTCAATTTCGATACATGAAATTAATATTGTTGAAAATGTAACGTATCTATTCTAAGAACGGAATGCTAATTATTCTAGCTTCGGATTGTTTTTTTTTTTACCGTTACATACAAAACGGCATACAAATTGTTCGATATTTACAGTACATTTTTCAAAAATGTTCCATCATTATGACATCTGCAAATTTAGAAAAAAACTGCCGTAATTCTTGATTTATAGATTTCAAAATAACGTCTTAGTTGTACAAATTGGATGTCGAAGATGTGTGAAAATTAGACTTTGAATATCTTAGCAACGAATAAATATATTGAAAATTATTTTTCCTCCTGCAAGCCTACACGATTCCGTTTTTCCAAAAAAAAAGTGTGAAAGTAAACTTCGATAATGCTTGATATATCAGCGTACCAAGAAACAACCAAGTTGTTAACAAAAAATAGACCCTTCTCCACCAACCTGTGACTGTAGGCAACGGGTCGAAGAAAAAATTATTCTTCCCATGACTGCTAAAGCTAAAGTTTTTGTCTCTATTTTCCCTCAGGCGGCGGAGCATGAACATAGTGAGAATGTTTGTCCCAGGACTGACCACGGATATAACGCACCAAGTGACGGTAATGGAAAAAACATAATTGCATACGTCATAAAAAATTGTTTCACATTTGTGCATTAGCATCTACCGTTACATGCATTACGATTGCACCAGGAGGACCAAAAATCGATTCACCAAATTTTCATCGCGTTCAAAACTTTCCTTCTTTGCCAAATCGTTTCAATAAAAATTAAACAAACTATTCGTATCCAATGTCGAAGCAAAACGTTCCCCATTCAATTCAACATTTCATAAAAAATCCTTATACATCGAACTAACTGTGCATTGAATTAACGTTTCCTGGTACGGCGCGAAAACGTAAGATAAAAAAGAAGCATGACAACGAATACGTGAAAGAAAGAAAAAGAAAAAAGGAACCCACGAGTACTCCGAGGTACAGTCGATTTCCACTGGCAGGATATCGAGCAATCGTGTGTGTGCGTGTGTGCCTCACGAATAAACGTCACATCCTGCTGTACGACAGGAATCCTCGTGTGAACGGGAAGTCGAGGAATCCCGCGCGTATAAGCTCGAGAGCGTTCCATCATACACCAGTCGGATTTCTGGTTAGCGCGACGATTAAAAAAAAAAAACGAAGCAATCGCGTACGAAAGCGCCCGAAGGGTTCGCACGAAGAGCCCGATGGTGCAAGGTGCTCATTAGGGCACGTCGTAAACCACAGTGACGCGTCATTAGATCCTTATCAAGCGACTTTTTGTCGATAACAAAAGTTTCGAATGTACGCGCGGTCGCTTGGCTGACATCGAGATGTGGAATTCCGTGCGGAATCTTCTATCACAGTCTCTGAAAAATGCAGAGTCGAGAACGGGACGAAGAAGCGTAGGGAGGGCAGTGAGGGGGGGGGGGGGGGGTTGAGACAAAAAGAGAAACGATGGAAATAAAAGTGGAGAGAAAATTTTCCCGGCCAACCGGTGGGCCGATAATGACGGGGATCCGCGTTCCCTTCTTGCATGCAAAGTCAACCGTACACGCAATTATGTTCTGCCTTAATGTGCGGTTGTCGTTGCCACCACGATTAGCTGTCTTCGTTGGGACGACCGTGCTCGTCACAAATTGCCCTCGCACCCCCCGCCCCCTTCCTCACTCCGTTGCGTAACTGTATTGAAAACCTTCGATCCATATCTCGATTCGTACGCAGTACTGTCAAGCTTACGTAGCTCGTAAGCGCCACAACCCTTTCACCTCTGTGTCGCTTTTCAATTGGATAGCGTATTCAACTATATCCTGGAGATGGAATCGCGGTGGAAAATTAACGGGGACTGGTTGGATTGGGAATGAATACAGAGTTTACAGTGAGAAACATAATGTATTTTTATGATGATCGTGGAAATGATGAGTCGATTGCCACTTGAATGATTCAATCAATATTGAAGAGATCGCTTGGTCTGTATGTCGTCCAGTATTGTTCTGAGCTCCTCGTCCTCGAGACGACCCTCGAGACTAGGGATCAGTGCTTTAGCTTCCTCAGGAGTCTCCGGGCATAGATTGGCCAACGATGCAAGCTCGAATTTGTGCAACTTTTTGTATGTTAGAAGGCTGTAAGGGACGTAAATCTCATTGAGTAATGGATATCCTTGACGAACTAGGACAAAAGGAAATATTCACGATGCTCGCATTTCATTCGGAAAATCCAACTTCGAAGATTTAGTTAGTTCCCTGATATTTTTTTCGCGAGACAGAAATTGAAATATAGAAATATAATTTTATTGTCAATGAGTGGAGCTAATATGGCAGCAAGATATATGAACTGCGGCTGAATTCACAATTTTTAATGAGAAACTGTGATGAATTGCTTAGATTTGAATTTTCCTTTTCCACAAACATTAATTTAAATTTCGAAGTTGAATTTTTATTGAACGTATCTAAGTTTTGAGAAAATTCCTTAAGATTAATTGATGGAACGCTCGACCCTTAAGGATGCAAAATCTTCTAAAATGTAGCTTCATTGCTCATAGGAAACTATAATGTCGCGTAATCATTAGTAAACGGGACTCATTGAATCTCTCGAACGTACTTTCTTACGGCCGCGATGATTTCTTTGTTCTTGAATTTACGAAAGCGATCCGTGTAGTTTAGACTCTTCAAGAAAACTTCGGAAAATTCCTGTTCCTCCTCGGCTGACTCGTTTTGAGCCTTCCTGTGTTCCAACAGCATGTGAACCTCCGAGATGAGTAAAGTCTCGGCGTTTTCGAACTCTGGTGGGACAAACAGTGGTCAAAATTACGAAACATTCGGACAAAGTGTTTGTAAATCGACGGAAGAGGGTCAATGAAATAGAAACGTGTCCGAAGATTGTTCAGAAAATTATGAACGTAAGCAAAATTGAGACGATCCACGAGACGAAAGAAATTGAAAGAATAATTTTTACGTTTGATTGGGCTGCCTTTACAACTGTATCATAAAAGTTTTTGATAAAAAAAAACGCTGAGACTAATTTTTGTGTACATTTTATCATAATCGGTCGCTGGTATCAAAACGACGCTAAATGATTTTAATATGTGTCATGCAAGATGTTCGAAAATTCGCGATTATCACCATCCTTGAAGAGCACAAAATTTTACTTTTGCTGTATTAGTCAAGAAACATTTTTAAATTTTGTTTCTAGTAGCCGGGAATTATAATTCAACGTTTCAAGAACTCGGAAATTATGTGGAGGATATGAATGTTCTTTTGCCACGTGGATATTTTGACAGGTTGACAAACGAGAAGAGTCCCTTTATTCCGATATCTCAAAAGGGTTCGGAGTTTTCTTCTCCATTTTACGAATATAGTTAATTTTTTTTTTCTTTTTTAACTGTAGTGAAAGCGTTTTAAAAACACGCTCAATATTTTTTTAAATTCATTGCGCCTTACAGCCATTCAACCTTACGGGTATCTTGTACGAAATAAAATAAAAACCGAGACAAAAAGAGGGTTCTTTTCAATGAAAAATGGTATATTTAACGTTTTCCTTACTGTAACGCACAGTATAATAAAAGTATTACTTCAAGAACGAAGCGGTCAACCCTTCTGGCGACATTTTTTTTTTACTCCTCGCATCAATCCTTACGTCTAATATCACAATATCCATAGGAAATTACAATGTATTCTTACAAATCTACGACAAGAGTATGTACAGAAAAATCACGATATCTTATGCATATATCGAATTATTGGGCTGGTTTATTGATGTATCCCTGTTCGGCCAAGAAGTCATATATTTTTCGTGTCTTGTTGACATCGATCTTTAGCAAAACTCTCGCTTGTGCCAATCTCAAGGAGCCAATTTTTTTGTTCTCGTTAACGAGTATACGCTTGAAATCGAAGTAGCTCGACGGTACGACACGTGCGTTCGAGCAAAGCTCTTTCTCGGCCGCGGTAAGTTTTTCACTTCCGGGCAATCCTCGAATTTCCAATGGCGGTGGTATTTTACGTTGCGTCGTTGGCCCGACCGCTTGTATCGCGGGACTGAGCACGGAATTCGGTAAAATGCTTCTCCAACTGTACTCGGGATTGTTCATATATTGTTTTCTCTCTTTGTCGTTTTCCCTGCGCAATTTCGACAATTTCTTGTACAAAGGCACGCTGGAAAAATTCTTCAGGCCGTTCGCCCGATAATCCATGAGTTTGCCGATATAATTCTTTATCTCGCCAACCCGATGGAGGCCCTCGAGAATATAGTCGAATTGGACGCCACCGACGAGTTGCATGAATATCAACAGTCTTTCAGCTATCGGCCTCGATATCGTCGTCTCGTATCTCTGGAGCCACGAAATCGTTCTTCTGAAAGCTATAAGGCCGTGATTCCTGATAATCCTGCATCTCCTCGCGCGTTCTCTCAGTCTATTGTTGTAGGCTTGAACGATAGCGACCTGGAGGCTCCTTCCCAAACAGTATTCTCCGTCCGAAGGTTCGAAATCGTCGTAGTTCAATTCGGACACGAGCAGCTCGGCGTGATTGTCGAAATTAACGTCAAAATCCGACCTGGCCGAGTTGTAACCAGCCAACAGTCGACCATTGACGCTGTTGGCGGTGAACCTCGGCGGCTCCTCCAAGTCCTGAAGCTTGAAGAGATAAGGCATCGGCTCGTCGTGAAAAAGACTCGTCGTCGTTTCTCTGATCTTTGGCAAACCCGGCAAACTCTGATGCTCCACGTAATTCCTTAGGTAATGCATTTCGCACTCTTGCGCGCTTTTACCTTGTATTCTCTTGGCCACGTCGATCCAATTTCCAAAACCGCACTCTTGGATAACGTCGAGTAATTCGGATTCTTGCTTCGCCGTCCATGCAGATTCGGCGATAAGCGGAAATTCGTTCTTTACAACCGCGTAGTCGTGATTGTTTTTGTGCTCGTCTATTTCATTGCCATTGGAGAAGCACAGCAGACACAATTCTGTGACGACGCACTCGGCACATCTGATGTAAGGCTCCGACAGGATAGTTTTACAAGAACGACAAATTGGGTCTGGTACAAACGTTTCCTCAGTCATGAGGGACACTTCGAGCTCGTTATTCGACTCTTTGTCATCTATATTGTCTTTATTATCATTATCATCATTATTGTCATCATCATCATCATCATTATTATTATAATCATCATGACCAATATTTAATGTTACGCGTGACGCGTTAGCTGAAAGCAAGCAAAACCATGACTTTAGAGACTACGCTGAATGCGAGAAAACGCCGTATCGCGATGCGGTGATAGTTTAACAAATTTTTAACTCCCCTGAGACCCATTCACGGTGTCATTTTTTCGTTCTACTAGGTTAGAAAAGTGAGCTCAACGAGGGAGAAGCATGGAATTTGAAGAGGTTGAGAAACCTTACTCGGCTGTATCTTACCTTTCGGAAATTGTAAATCGGCAGCATCCTCCTCCGTCATGTCTGCCAAATTTGGATTTGCCATTGTTTACGCTGACACTTGAAAACAATAATATCAACGTAAAGCACACGAAGTTACAGTCGTGTCGAAATCTTGGATGACACCGTGTTGGGTGCGTTAAAACGATGCGGTGAAGTTGCAGCACAATGAACTAGCCTCTGAAAAAAAAGAAAACCGCGCATGCGCAGACTAGTTCACGCTCAAGCGCTCACTTCCAGTCGTCCGTAAGGTCTCGTTCCGTTGGAACATATTTTATCCATTTTTCATGTAACCTCAAAAGTTGGGTCTTGTCGAGCAAAATGATCACGAACGTTGATGAAGTTGAGAAAACACAGGACGGGGAAAATAATGATCCCGTCGAATCGGAAAAAGATGCGGAAGTCGTGGAAGTACTGCCGGGTTACCCGACCTTCGACGATTACGTCAAGGTAATCGAATTGTTTTGGCAAACGCACGTGGCAAACCTAAATCTAGCCATCTTACCCTCCTTCGTTCTGAGGTTTCGTTATCTCCGTTCTCGCAGCGAAGTTACAGGTTTCAACTGTTCGATTAATCTCAATTTGGATATTTTCGACATTGCGATGAATGTTTCCATGCAGGTTTCGTTCGAATTCGATCGAGATAGAGTTCTGTCCCAATGTCAGTACTTAGCATGATCTTTATTATTGTTTAGGTGCATTCTCATTTCCTACCATTTTGGTTGTTGCTTCGATAAAATTTATAAAATAAACGTATCGAAAAACACCTCAGGCCCCCTTCAACATTGTCCCCAAAGTATATAGTTACTTTAATGAAGATAGTGAACGAAATGAAAATTTGTCAATAAAGAAAAATTACCATAAAAATAAAACCAACTCTTGTTTTTTTTTGCTACAGAACGCATTCGGCGCCCTGAAAGATGGCATCAAAGCTGCCAATAGTTTGCCGAATGGAGAAAACTTCAATTACTATTCGTGTTTTTCTACGTTCAACGAAGTAAGAAACGGAGAGATCAAGAAGATTCTAGGTGTGATACAAGATCTAGTGGAACTGTCACATGTGGCTGGAAGCATGAGGCACAGGGACTTACAAGAGCAGTTTGAACTTCTGGTCGAAGCTAACGACGTTTTTCTCGATCGAGCTGTAAGTCAAATTTTCTCTATGTCTTGAGCTACACAAAAGGAAATACAGTGAAACTTAAGTTATGCATTAAAATGACGATTGGTGCACAATTCGCAATGGTTTTTAATAGCGGTACCTTCATTTTGCTAATGTTTAGTTTTCAGATTGAACATTTGTTTGGTAGTATTGAAGTAATGAGCGAATGCAAATTTTTTCGTTTTCGTTTAGAATCTTTATTCAACGTGAGTTTGTAACGTTAAAGCTTTTGATGTTTTAGTCTAGTAAATAACAGACATGTTCGTTTTAATAAGTGATATGTAATCACAGTTGAGTATATTCATAAATAGTGCAATCCTAGAGTTTTTCAGTGGAAAAAATCAAGATATGGGTTCTAAAAATTGTTTTATACTTGTCTATTTTTTTGTGTCACAAAGCTCTGATTAATGTATAACTGAGAAAAAACGAATCCTGGGGAACAAAATTAATAACATAAACGCAAAAAACGTAAGTGAAAAATGTAGAAATGAAACTTTATTACATTCTTTATAGGTGGAATCTTTCAGGGCCAGAGAAATTTGATGTACAAATGATAAAACGTGCAAAACGTATGCAAACGTAAAAAATGTGCAAAACGTATGAACGAGGTTTCACTGTATTCAAAATATTCATACTATTAAAAACTTAACGAAGAAAATCCAGTTGCAAGCATTTTGTTTGTCATGATAAGAACGATATTGTGGACAAAGGAGCTTTGTCTTTTTTATTATCAATTTTTTTTTAACGCTTTTTCAACGATTTTACCATGTCTCGAATAATTTCCTTCAAATTGTTGTCCGATATTGTAATATTCCAAACTGCAAAGTTATTGCGGACACGCGTACGAAGGATTTTTAACAGCAAATGAATAAGGTTTCAGTGAGACTGACGCGAGTCTATTTTCTACAGGGCGTATGCATGGACGTGGAAGAAGGCATAGCGAAAGCGCCAGGAGTAGATCTTGTAGTGTCGCAGACGAATAAAAAAAATGTCTTTGGTTCGTGGAACGCGACCCTGTCGAGTCCCGGAGGGCAGAAGAGCGAAAACGTGGCGGGCAAGCCACCGCTTCGTTTGCTAGCGGCGCGTAACGTACAGAGGCCTCAGTTGTCGTTCAAGGATAAGATCGACAACAGCACGCGTCCCTGGCAACCGAGGATCAAGGATAAGCCGAATTCTTTGAAGCCCTTGGCGCTTTATCTCGAACAGGACGAGGATGGTGAGGTGTTCAGTCATCCTTACGAGTTTGAGCTCGAGAAGTTCGAGCCACCGGAGATTCAGCTGGAGAGACAAGAGCCCATCATGTACAATGCGCTGGACGACACGCCGCTTATAGTGATAGAAAAACCGGAGGACATACAAATTTTACTCGACGATGTCAAACAATACAGCGAGATCGCGGTCGATCTCGAGCATCATTCCTATCGTACCTTTCAAGGTATAACGTGTCTCATGCAAATATCGACGAGAGACACCGACTATCTTATAGACACTCTCACACTGAGATCCGAGTTGCACGTGTTGAACGAAATATTCACGAAGCCAACTATTCTCAAAGTATTTCACGGCGCTGACTCGGACATACATTGGTTGCAGCGTGACTTGTCGTTGTACGTCGTAAATATGTTCGATACTCATCAGGCTGCGAAACAACTAGATTTGCCTTATCTAAGCTTGGCTTATCTTATGAAACGTCACTGCAACATTGATCCGAACAAACACTTTCAATTGGCCGATTGGCGCATAAGGCCGCTGCCCGAAGAATTAATGAAATACGCCCGCGAGGACACTCACTATCTTCTCTACATCAAGGACATACTGCGCAACGATCTCATCGAATCTGCCAACGGCCAGAGCAACATTCTTCGGGCGGTTTACGATCGTAGTACCGAAGTTTGCAAAAGGGTGTACCGGAAGCCCGTTTGGAACGAGGAGAGTTACATGAGCATGTATCGCAAGGGCCAAAAAATGTTCAACAATCGACAATTGTACGCCCTCAAGGAACTGCACAAATGGCGGGACGAAACTGCGAGACTTGAAGACGACAGTACGGGCTACGTTTTGCCCAATCATATGCTCCTCAACATAGCCGAAACATTGCCCCGCGAGATGCAAGGGATACTCGCATGTTGCAACCCGATACCTCCTTTGGTTCGACAAAATCTCCTCTTGCTCCACAAATACATTCTCAAAGCTCGCGAACAACCCTTGATCAAGCCCGTACTCGAGCAAGACATAAGACAACGCTTGACACAGAGAAATCAGGCTGCAAATTTGGACGTTTGGATCTATGCGCCCCACGACATACCCAGCGGTATAGAAGTACGACCGGATTTACCGTGCTTACTCGGCGCGGAAAAGCCGATGGTTACCGTTCAGGACGATACAACGGTCGATCACATTGTCACCGTATTTGATACGCCCACCGGACCCGATGTAAGCGCTAACACTCTTTCTTTTTTTCTGGTTCCGTAGCCACTAGGAACCCGTGTCGTTTTGTCATGCCCGTTCGTTCGTTCCTCCATCACTATTCCAGATCTATTGATATTGGTCATATCTGTGTCAAATATTATTTGTCATTCTTTCTATGACTATGAAGAAAAAGCTGCGTAAACTGCTCCCCATATTACCAAAAAGGGAAATGTTGAAAAAGAAAAAAAAACAGTTCGTTTGTTTTTGTAACTCTATATGAATTTTGTCAAAAATTTCGAATTATTTTTGAGTGCTTATGTTGTCCAAGTGCTTGGAAAGAACTGGAACTTGGAAGGAACTGAAAGATAAAAATCGGTGGCAACTTGAGAAGTGATTGTAACAAAAATACTTGTGCGATTTACTTTGCTTTTGATATGTCGATACCAAAGATATCTGTGGAAATTGAGAAAAAATTATACACAATTGAAGACTTATTAGGTATCGCGGGAACGGCGGGCGGACGAATAGTGTTTCCGATTCCGGTCACCGGGTTGGTCTGGACCAAAAAAAAAACCAAATTTATTCATGAATTATATCGTATAAGTTATCGTCTGACGGACGATTTTTTCATCAAATCATTTTTAAACAATGATAATAATAATAATAATAATGCGAATTTCAGCTAGAAATCGCGGACTATATAATCTTGATTTCAATCTACCGGATAAATTTAGAACAAGGGATCCGTCAGACGATAGCTAATACGATATAATTCTTGAATAAATTTCGTTTTTTGTTTCAGACAAATGAGATGAGTGAGATAGGATACACCGTCCGTCCACTCGAGTACAAGGCTCATTGGCGCAACTCTATATAATTAACTAAATAATTTATTGATTAAAAATATTTATATGTTAAAATCAAATTTGGGAGATATTTATGTAAATATCTACACTAATTTTATACCAAAAATAAAGTAAATCGTATGTGTAATTACAACTAATTACCTACATTTTTACCGATTTTTGAGATACCATTGTGACGCGCCTCCGTACTGAAAAATGGCAAAAATTAAACTACGGGAACGTAGGAAGAACCGCTTCACGATTGTGAGAGCGACGGAAGGACAATGTTTTACGATACATTCTTATGCACAGCTGGAGGAGTCGCTGGAACGACGGAAAATATTGAGGAAGAAAAAGATCATGTTCGTTAGTCCGTTCGAGAGGTACAAGCGAGTTATGCCCATGGTCGCCGCGCAAGAGGAAGAAGAGCGAAAGAAACGGGAGGAAGAGGAGGCCGAGAGAAATCGTGCGGCACAAGAAGAAGAGGAGAGAACTTCAATGAGCATCGAGCGAGTTCACGAGCACTTTAAAAATGTCATACAAAATCTGGAGGTTAAGAAAGACTCCGGCGAATCGCGAAACGATCAGATTCAAGTTCCGCTTGGTCAGATGCACGGTAGAAAGCGGAAACGACAGTCTGACGTGCCGGATTCTAACGATTTTCAAGAGGACTCGAAGTATGACGTTTCAACGCCCAAACCTTCGTTGGAAGTCATGGTAACTCAGAGTTACGCAAGAAAGAGAAAAAACGATGATCCGGATTATCCGAGTCCGCGAAAGGAAATGAAATATGAGCCAACTTCTGTGGGAAATTCGACGCCGCGGAACAATAGTCCGCAGCAGGGCAGAAACAATTCAAACAATGCGGCCACAGATCCACCGGAAAAGATGAAAAAATTCAATGCTTTTGGTGCCTCGCAGTAAGTTTTCTCTCAATTACTTCATTAATTCGAGTTCGTCAAAAAAAAAAAAAAAAAAAAATAGCGGCTACATTTGCCATTTCTCTGCAAACCTCTCGCGTGCCCTGCGCGTTTTCTTTTTCCTCTCCCCATCGCCAACGTCATACGCAGATATCAGGGCGTTATTGCAATTTTTCAGGATCCCAAGGAAGGAACAGAAACTCGCGAACAGGAAAGAACTGCTAAAGAATGGTATGCTCCCACAGAGGCATTTCGACTACAAATCAGTAGATTTCAGCAGTTTTCAAGGTGGCAGCACAACCGGCGACGTATCCACACACTTCCACCAACAAAAGGTACATTTCTCTCATAAATACCACTTCTGACTTACGTTCATTGGATCAAAGTATTCGCGACAGTGTTATAACTGTTGTTTTCTCATTGCAAATCCGCAGCAAAAAGACAAGGTCAAGAAAGGCAAGAAGTGGAAGAAACAGAAGATCGGCAAGATTTAGAAGTCCTTTATTTTCTAACGAAGTAACAAGCGCCTTTCAACTCTTCACGATTTTTATCATTTCCTGTGCCGTTAAAATCCTTTTGCTCCCAGGTTTGTCTTTTCAAATGTATTATAGTTTGATTCAAATATGTGGAAATCTGAATCGGTTTGGTTTGTTTACGTCAAACTAATTCTTCTGTGAGTCGTGATAAGAACTACGTAAGAAGTTCGCAACGGTTTGTTATAAAAAAAAATGAATAAAGATTGCGAATTTCTATAAGTATAACTATTCGTTTTATTCTCCAGTATTCTAGGTATAACTTGTGTTTACGAGGTGTCATGTGTATTACCAAACGGATAAAGGTTCCTCTTGAACATGATAAATTTCCGAAACTATGTTGTGAAACTGATTGATTGTTGAACGGCCAATGCATCCTGAATTAATCTCTCAGTGATATAAATATCAATTTTTTTCGGACTATAGCGGTTCGTCTGTTACCACAGTCGGACGACAACTGATGCATTCTATACAAAGCATCTCAGTGGAAGGGTCCAGCTACCTGTTCGCGTTCGAATCTACCCTCTAATAATTTCCATGAAAACAAATAGCCGTACATGCTTTACTCGAACAGACTGTACTTAGTTCCGAAGTTGAAACACCGTAGTGCGAGCAAAGATGACTATGAACAGCTAATATTTAAAGAAAAATAGAAAAAAGTGCGAGGAAACGTCACAGTTCGTTACTCGCGAATGTATTGAACTTGGAACAGTGCGTTGTCGCTTTTATGGAGTAAAAAAAATCTTGAATATTGTGCTACGCTTGTTGCCTTATACGTGCCTACGTGAGTTTCCGTAGTGAGATAATCGCAACTCGGAATCGAATACCGATACCTTAAACGCGAATGCCACAATCAAATATGCAAGAAATAGCACAAATGATTTCATTCGCGACAAAAAAATTGATCCCCTCGTGTTTTTTTTTTACTCAACGTAATAATTATCCCGAGCAAGATACAGAAAAATGTACATGACGCGAAATTTGTGTCGACTGCGCGGATTATGAGAAAAACATGATGACCTAATGGTACGGAATGTCTTAGATTTCTTTGTGTGGGTAAGTTATGTAGGAGAGAATCTTTTTGGGAAATCTTGCAATCATTCACTAGATAATTACGTAATTAATTGTGACGGATTAAAATTCTGCTCGTTTCCTCATTCGACTCCAACGTACGTAGTATATGGCAAACGGTTGAGCGGCTCGACAGTTGCGACAATCCGAAGCGCAGCATATTCACCCGCACGTTTTTCACTAATAAAGTTAAACGTTAACAAATTGGGGTGAAACGATCATTAAAAACTTTTAATTGAAAAACTCAGCCTTTGTCTATGTATTCCGTCACTTCCGAATGACTTTACTTCGCCTCTCGTAAATATATTTGAGAATTTTTCAATTTGAAAGTTGTACGAGTGTAAGGTCGCGACGACGACAAGTCTTATCATCTCTATTAGTTTTTCTTCTTTTTATCGCTTCCGTCGAGATGATATCCGTATGTACGTACATAAGTCATTTGAAAAGAACTTCTCCCTTCGATCAGTCGCGCTTTTTCTAGTCAGGATGGTCAAGCTTTTCGCGTTGGTCGTTCTCTCACTCGACATCCTCGCTGCCGTCGAGTGTACGCGATCCGACAGTGGAAACAACAGTTATTCGAAACTCGCCGCGTTCAGTGGTCAAGATTACGCGATAACGTGGCCAAACGGATCAGCTTTGCAATTAAATTTGAGCCGGCGCGAGACGAGTGGTTTGACTTCTATCGATTGTTTCGGTCTTGGATCGACGATTGCTCAGACATTGGAATGGTTGTTCGCTGTAAACGGAAATCATACGAACGTCGTAGATGTTCGATTCTTTTTCTCATCGAGGAAACAACCTCGACGCGTTCATCTGATATCGGGCGCACAATTTGGCCTCGAATGGACGAACTTTGATATCGAACGGAGAACCGTCTTTATAGTTCATGGCTTCTTATCTAATGGGAGCCGATCTTGGGTTGAACGCATGGAGAAGGCCTTTCTGTTGTGGGCAAGTACTGTTGTATTTTTATGCACGCACACACCCGAAATACATGTGTAATGCTAAGCAGGCAGAATTCAAAGCAAACCTTCGCATTTGGTTGACTTTGTTACGGAGTTGAGAACTAGTCTTTTTATACGTTAGGGTGACGTTAACGTGGTCGTGGTCGATTGGTCCGCGAGAGGGAATACCTTCAATTATGTCAAAGCGGCTATCAATACGCGGACTGTCGGTAATGAGATTGCAAGGTTGGTAGCAAAACATTCGTTTTATCAAGGATTGCTGTCCCAGACCATTGGGTATCTGGGTGAAACGTTTTGTGTCACAGCTAATTAATACTAATTTTTATTCCCTTTGTTTCGTTAAATTATATTTAAAAGCATATATCAGCTTTTCGACGAAGATTTTTTTTCGTTAAAACCATTGGCCTGACAAAAACTGGTTTTGATCACAATCATTTTTTTTTTTAAATAAAATTCACATAATTGTCGATAATCACGTAGCCCACATAAAATATGAAACTTCCTTTAATCACACGTACATGTTAACATTAATATCAAACGCTTGCAATACCTTCAAAATATTCAGCTGATTTTTCATCATTCTTTAATCCAGTTCCCAGTCTTTAACCGTTACTTTCCGTCTTAGTTTTCTATTTTTTTCGGCAAATCTGCCCCACACTTTTTCAGTTGCAATTTCTTTTAATCAATGTCATTCTCCACCTTCCATAGTGACATATGAGACAATTGTTCCTGAAGCATTGTGATTTTAAGCCACATTTCCATCCGCCTCATGGCAGAAAAACTTCTCTCAGAGCCAGTGGAGCTCACTGGGAGTACTATTGCTGCTTGAAAAAGTTTATATAAGTCAGGGCAGTACTCCTTTTTGTAATACTTTTTCAAATGTTCAGCATTGATTTCATCATTTTTACATTAAAGCTGGCGAAGGTGGGGCACAGTGTGTCACTTTTTTTCTATCGAATTTTTACTCTTACCAAAGTAGTCTGATTAGAAAATAAAGGTCATAACCGATTTTATAGAGCTTTGGACGTACAATAAAGCTATGATATTTTTTGCAAAAAGATTAAAAATCCTAGAATAATGGGTTCGAAGAAAATTCGCGGATTGGCTCATTGTGCCCCACAGGTGGGGTACAATGTGTCAGATAGGTGGGTACAGTGTGTCAAGTGCTGTGAAACGTAGGGTACAACGAGTCGGTTAGAACTCTTATACTTTCCTAACATAGATAACAGATTTTCATATATACCGATAATTTCACAACGGGTATTATTTGCCAATAACATTGGGAGTCGGCTCATTGTGCTCAACAACTCGATGACACATTGTGCTCCACACAATTACCCCACAATATTTGACGTTTTTCCAGCAAGCGATTTTTTTTCGAGGCTCTAATGAATTTTGTACTTTTAATAATTCTTCGTGAGCTGCTATTGACTATCTTCTAGACCAGCCAAAACTTAATATAAATCACGGGCCAACACGATAAGTTTCGGATTTTACAAGCTACAAAACTCCGAGGAATCGCATGTGGTTGACAGTTGCCCGTGACACATTGCGCTTCTTCGGAACGTCGTCACTTCTTTGTTTCCTCATTGGGAGCCGACTCATTTTGCCCCACCACTCGGTGACACATTGTACCCCACTAGCAAAATATTTGATTATTGATGAAAATAACTATTAATTAAACTACGAATGGATAAACACAAGTCACTGAGTGGATCATAAATAATAAAACTATCGATTAGGACCGAAAACCGGAGCCGCTACAGAAAGTGTCGATATATTTGTACGATCAAACGAGGCGATGTTCGATCGTGATTATACGAAGACGTCTCGTTCGAAGGTGATTACCTCCCTCCCAAATCTGTAACCCTCCGCTCCCGTAAACATCTTCTACTTTCAGAGTAAAAATTAAAGAAAGGAAAAGCTCTAAACAATATTAAGAGGAAGAATGGGCAGCGATCCCAGTAGGCATAGCCAACGCCAAAAGCGACAAATTCAAGCTCCAAACGTTGTGGATCTGAGCACGTATAATTTACGTTTTCCCGGCGAGCGAAATCTTTTTTTTCCAAACCTCAAATCAATTTTTAATTTTCAGTAATCCTTTGTGAGCTGCTATCGACTTTCTAGGCTTGACGAAACCTAATGCTAAATCGCGGTCACATAAAATTTCGGAATTTACGAGCTACCAACGTCCGAGAAACCGCATGTGGCTCACTGTGCCGCGTGACACATTGTGCCCCACTCTCCCCTATGTTTTTCGTGACAATCGCTTGAGCTTCTAAGGCGGACATATCAATTATTACAATTATTCATGAATTATTGATGAAATCCTCTTCGTTCTTCATATCCAATTTCAAAAAATGCATCAACTGCATGCGCTTACGGTAACTTCTTAAATCGGCGCTTTAGATTTACAATAATATTACAATGATATGGCCGTCTAATCTAATGTTTCGCTTTTGCCCATGGTTGTGTTAATTGTGAAATTTGGAGATCTATTTAATTTACGTAATGAAATAGTTACTTTTTATAAAAATTACGAAATTACGACGACTGAAAGAGTTCAAGGTTTATGAAATTATTTCTCCACGTTTTCTTGAGTGAAATTTAAATAAAATTAATCTATTATTTTACTTCAATTATTTTTGATTGATTGTTCTCTGGTGGAGCATCGGGCTTCCGGAAGGGGGCGGGGGGGGGGGGGGCGTGCCGCGCCCCGAGTACGCCAGTAGTTAAAACAATATTAATCTCCAACGTTTCGTTACATACATTTTCTCAATATATTTTGATGGCTCGTGATAATGTTCACTAATAATGAGCAGCTGAAAAAATATTGTTTTTCCAAATATTGAAAATCTCGAAGACCCAAAAACGACATTAAAAAGGAACAGCTTTCTCGCGGGCAATGGGAATTAGAGTCAGTACGCGAATTCACGAAGATCTTGTACTTCGCGTGTCTTCAAGATTGCTGCATAATATCGTGAACGGGACGATCGCCAAGAATTCACCTCGCGAACCAAAATGGGGAACCCTTCATCTAGTTGGCCACAGTCTGGGTGCCCACATTTGCGGCTTTGCCGCTAGCGAGTTCAAGAGGCGACAAAATAGATGGAACGTCAGCCGAATTACAGGACTTGATCCAGCGAATCGATGCTTCGGAAATGTCACTGCCTCGGTGCGATTAAACGCGAACGATGCGACGTTCGTTGATGTTATACACACAAACGGGCGAGAGGATGGCTTATTCGCTTTTGGATCACCATATAATATAGGTTTGGCTACTTTTTAAGTTTTAGACTTTTTTTTTATTTTCAACTATTTTTCCAATAAAAACTATCACAGTCGTGGATCAATCTTATTTCTTGAGGCAAACCAAAAGAAACCAAGACAATTTTTCAAACAACTAATGCTTGAAGGTCTTTAGTGTACAAGGAAAAAGGAACGCCTGATTAAGGCCTTAGGCCGCTCTAGGATTTTCCAAAAGTCGATTTTTTTTTGTTAAAAATGTACCTTAGTACCTATAAAATTATATTCCAAAAGATTATGGGTGTGAAAAATCTGTAGGTATTCGATTTTCGAATTCTAGCGCAACCCCTCTTGATTCATGTCGTAACTTTCTATTAACTTTAAACGTGTTTATCTCAAAACTACATTTTTCAAGTCGGCCGGACTCATAACTCAAACAAATTTCAACGGATTCACTTGAAATTTTAACTGTATATTTAGAATTACATTTTCTGAGACACTACGTAGGATTTTTTTTATTATATTGCATAGTTCCTTTTTTATAAACAATTTTCTGACGATTTTCTCATGGCGTTTTATACTTTTTGTTCTAGAAATGCGCCATTTTGACAAAAAACAATATATCAAAAAAATTCTACGTACTTCTATAGCTATTCTTATATATCATCGAAAAAACTTTAGTGTCTCATCATAACTCATAAATCATAGGAGCTGTTGGTCCAGCCGTTGACCTTCCATTTTGACATGTATCGCTGTGAAAAAATAATTTTGTATAGTCAATTACGTGTATAATAAAACCCCTATTTTGTAATTCCAATTTATTTTATGGTTTTGCTGAAAAAAAAATCACAAAATATGTCCTTTTTTTTGGCCTTTAGAGTGGCCTAAGGCCTTAAAAGGAAAAATAAGCGAAAGAAATGTGTAATTAAAAAAAAAAAGAAGGGAAAAAGGAATACCTGAATCTTATGAATGTCTAACAGTCTAATATTTTCCATTCTTCCGAAATTCTTGACCTTTTACATCTCGTTAACACTTGCACATTCTACGAGATCAATGATTAGAATAGCGAAATAACGTCTCTGACAAGCTTGGAAATACCCATCATATACCCATCGTATTCACCTTTTTTTTTTAATTTCCTTCAATTGTCAGGACACGTAGATTTTTACCCAAACGGAGGAAAGGGACAACCAGGTTGCTCGCAACAAAAGGGGTTAATTTGGGACCTTATACAAGCCCCGCAAACGAGTGAGTATACAGATGGTCATTGACCGATGATTGGTCGAAAAAAAAAAATGTTTGGAAACCAAGAATGATAAATTCAGGCGAAATACCAATTGATCAAAAAAAGCAGTGTTGGAACAAGCGATATGCAGTCACGGATATTCGTATCTCTATTTCACGGATTCCTTGATCGCCACGGCCATGGGTAATTGTAGTTTTTGGGCACATCGGTGGGACCGATCTTACCGCCGTGCGTTGCAACTCATATCGGAGGTTTGCACCGCCAGTAATTGCACGGAAATGGGTATAAGAGCGGAAATTTATCCTCATCGAGGTACATTCTTCGTCGCAACGTCCAGAAAATCGCCATTTTGCAGTAGGTAGCCTGGAAAACATTTTAATCTAGCGATGCTGGATTGTTCGCGAGATTCTCCATATTTTATTCTTGTTTGACCATTTCCTTGCAGTTACCGATTCGAAAGGCAGACGCGAAGTGCGAAAACAATTACAGCTCGATTACGCAAACGAAATACTGGATTGAACCTTACATATCGTGTAATTATAATACAGAACAAATCAATGGACACTTATAAATAAATACTTATTAATATATATATATCTTATAAATATCTTATACATAAATCTTATAATATATCTATAAATTATTTCTTTTAGCTTTTCATTTTCCATAGATCTTGAAGGACTTGAAAACTCATTCTATATACCATTGATAGATCGATTTATATTGTTGTAAATTGTTGTTAATGGTGGCTCGCGAGTCATCATGGCACACGAGTATAATGGATAGTATTATTTTCCTATGATGCTGAAGTTTCCCTCATTGGGATGCAATGAAATTTCATTTTTTTGAATGGCCACCATGTTTTGGGGCAGTTTTAGGCTACAGAGATTTAGTATTTTTTTAGGGTCATTACTAGAGATTGACAACGTACATTTGCAAAAGCAAATTTCGTACAATAATGAAAATAAAAAATGAAGGATGCAGAAGAACTTTCGTTGCATTCCACCGATGCGAACTATTCCTGTCTTATTGTAAAGACAGGCGGAGTTGGCGTGACAACCCGTACATAACGATTGAACGATGGTAATGTTTTTTTTAAATATTTTTGACATTTCGTTATATCTATTTGATATATGGAATCTTAACTATTACACAAAAGTAAAGTGTTGTCTGTTCGCTTATTTACTATTTAAAATACACACTCCGGTTTAGGACACGGGATGTTAATTTTTCTAAAATTCTGCATTTTTTTTCGGAAACCCTGATATTATATTTTGCTATTTTTCTACATTTTACCTGGATCCTGTAAAAATGGAATCTATAGGTGCTACTCGAAGCCCTTGTAAATTCGTCATGTCCTTTCGCCCGTTCACCTCAATGGAATGTTCCACCCTCCCCTGTTCTTGTAACCTCGTGATTCAAAAATGTAAAATAATTCATAAATACAACATTCAGTGACTAGTATGGAGTCAAATTAATGCGACCACTGTAGAAAAAATTACTTGGGAAAGAAAATAAGGAAAACGCTTTTTTATTTAACATCGATCTACGTGACATACTTTTGACACTGTTCGCAAAAATGTCAAATACTGAGACTAACCGATGTATGTGAGTGTAAAATGTAAAAAATGTTCAGCAACAATTTAATTAGGAAATAATTTATAATTAAGTTTTAATATAATATCACATACCTAATGATCCACGGAATTCAAGTTTAACGTGCGGTCGTCCTGCACTCGACCATTTTTCAAACCGTCTCTCCAACGATTCCATCTCAAAAATCGTTCCAACATTGTTACGTTTTTCAATAATATAATTGGAAAAGACACCTTACCTAATCACCACATTTTTCCAATACTCGCGAAGGAAAGCGGCGGGCTATTAAAAACAATCCGACAAGAACGAAAGTAAAGACAATTCGGACTCGGTTATCACTGAAAAAAAAGCACGTTGCTGATCGATAGGGGCGTTTTATTTTTTCGATTACACTCTACGCGCGTCCTCGATTGCGATAATTCAAATTCTTGCATAACTCATTAAACGACAATAATTTACATAACAGACGAATTATGTATGCCGAACTCGGCGAAATTATGTCACATTGTTGTGTCATCGATACACATACGGAAAAAAGATCAATGGTGGATGCTCCATTATCCGCGCATTCCAATGAAAAAATTTCGACGATATATGAAATTAAGGAACAAAAAGATGTTCTTCTGTTTGAATATGAAGAACGAGGGATTTTTATTAAATAACCGTCTGTCTGAGATAAGGAAAATACATAATGCAAGGAAATAATCAATCCAGACAATTAAAAATGAGGATGCAATATGCACTCGCGGAATCGCGGATGAGTAATCGGGCATCTGTTCAATGAGATACGAGACGTATGTGTT
Source organism: Ophion ventricosus (assembly GCA_963932345.1). Classification (NCBI taxonomy): domain Eukaryota; kingdom Metazoa; phylum Arthropoda; class Insecta; order Hymenoptera; family Ichneumonidae; genus Ophion; species Ophion ventricosus. The sequence goes on from OZ010718.1 coordinate 13,713,200, forward strand.
TAACAAGACACGAAAATACATAATGTTTAATTAATTAAACGGTCAAAAAGACTAAATTTACCAATATTTCGGTATATAAAAGATTTACCGCGGAAGCTTAGTGTCATTGCGAGTTTTTTGACACAGTCCGAAAAAGTCGTTGAAATCGACAGAGGATTTTTTTTACTATTAACTAAATTCATCTTCAATTGGTATCGTAATGGTGCCAAAAATCTTCGTGTTTCGCGCTATATTTTATATCTTCCTTAATTTTTTGGTCATTTCCGAGTGTTCTGAGGAGTCAGAGGTGTACAAAGCGTTGCTCGGTGATGAATTCGACATTATGAAGTTCGACGACTCGGCATCACTTTGGTCGGAAGATGCCCGTTCGTTGTTCAATTCAAACGTGTCGAAGAACGAATACGTCGATTGCAAGGACATGAATTCACGTTTGTCGAGTGGATTTAAATGGATGTTTGCAAATAAAGTGAATCTGAGCAAAACGATCAAGTATCACGTCCATTTTTCGTCGAGAAAGGATACGCGTCGCGTCGTCTTTGCCACTCATGACAAATTTGATCTCACAAAAACCGATTTCGATATTCGACGAAGAACCGTTCTCATAGTTCACGGTTTCTTGTCTGCCGGATCTCAGTCGTGGATCAGAAAAATGGAAGCGGCTCTGCTCCAATGGGTAAGTTGTCGTTTAATTGTCATATCCGAATTTCGTGGAGAGTAGAATGGCTTATTCAAGGTTATTTACATCGTAGGGCGATGTTAACGTGTTGGCGGTCGATTGGTCAGCGATAGGCAAGACGATCAACTATTACAGGGCAGCGATGAGTACGAGAATAGTGGGCTATGAAATTGCAAGGTACGTTAACAATTCAATTTCTCTGACCGTTTGTTTCATTGAGTTATCTTTATGAGCTGAAAAAAGATATGGATCGATATTGAAAAAAAAATCGTATACAAGAACACAAACATTACCGGACTGATGGAAAATTTTGTTAAATTGAATGAAAATTAAGCTGCAGTTCTTCGATCGTAAATTTCATTTTTAATTTGTCTACATATATGTTATGCCTCGTGGAGACTTAACAATCTCTTTAACATTATTTTCTGGACAACTATCTTTCGTTGGATTGGGGTCTCCTTTTGCCACAAATATCACTATCTTTTAAATAGAAATTTCATTTTTCTATCAAGTTTCTATCGATTTCTTTTTTGGCTACATCGTAGACTTTATCGTGGCTTAATTTTTTAACGTTTAACCCTTCGTGGGCATACTTCCAACTTGAATCGCGGTGGTCACACTTGGGTCGATTCTACCCAGTCAGTTTTCAAAAAAGTATTGTGACAAAAAAATCCGTCCGAAGTGGTTAAAAAAATTACCGAACATGCTTTAAACTTTCTAGATAATGTACGAAAAATTTATTTGTAAAAAATAAATTGGCGACATGTTTAAAAAAATTTATAAAGAGTTGAAAACGAAAAAAGACATTTTTTCGCTCAAAAAATCATAGTTCCGTGAATTTTCAACATTTTTACCTAAAATTTGGACGTGATACTCCTTAGATATGGTACTTTTGAGAAAAATAGTAGCATAGTACGCGATCCAAAAAAGGTTTTTATTTCGACATGTGAAGAGGATAAATTTTATGGTATGAGGATACTTCAAACTCCAGGTAAGATGGTGAATACAGTCCCATTCGAAGCCAGGAACTATTATATATTTACGCCAAACATTGATCGACGGGTCGATTCTACCCTGGGTGACCACGAAGGGTTAAGTTTAAGATACTACATAAAATAAATATATTTCCACAAAAAGTTATCCTCCCTGAATGCCATTTACGTTACGTATGTACGTGCATGCCCATTTGTTTTTTCAATTTGAGAAGTGCAAGTAAAACTACGAGTATTAGACACACACGAATCTCATGTTGTTGAAGATTCCTTAATCTCGTGGTGAATGCAACGATCGCGGCCACATCACCAGCTACGCCGCAATGGGGAAAGCTCCATTTGATCGGTCACAGCCTAGGATCACACATCAGCGGTGTTGCCGCCTATGATTTTCAAAAGATGCAGGAACACTGGAAAGTCAGCCGAATTACAGGATTGGACCCGGCTTTACCGTGCTTCAACGAAGTCAAAAACGTATTTCACCTGGACCCAACGGACGCGGAATTCGTCGATGTGATACACACGAGCTCCAGTGAGAAGTTCACCGTGGGATTTGGAAACTTAGCACCCTTAGGTATATTTTTATAACAGCCATGTTCTTTTTCAATGTATATATATATTTTAGACCTATTTGTTATTAGGATCTTGGGGAAGTTGATTTTTGATAGTCTAAGGGAATATCCATTTAATGAAAACCTACTATATTATATAGCATTGAAGAATCAACGTATGGAGGTTGCGGTTGACATATGTGCCTAATTCATGCAACTATGAATTCATGCTATGAAGTATTATTGTCCCTTCAGGGAAATATAAAATATGGTTAAAGTATGGTCGAAAATACCATACATTTCTCTCAGTGTATTTTCTTGAATCCACTTTTCATTTCGATTCATCAGGACACGTTGATTTTTATCCGAACGGCGGAAAGAGGCAACCAGGCTGTTCGAAAGTGCAGGGATCTATCTTTGACTACCTATGGGTGCCAGTAACACGTGAGTACAAACATATTCGTCAAAAGTACGTTCAATTGCCAAACAATATAGAATAAATGAATGACGTTGAAGTTTGCATCGTTGGAATGCAACGAAAATTAATTTTCTTCACTTGCCCAAATTTCCTTTCGTAGATCCAAGCTCGAAAATCACGAAAACATTTTTAAGATCGTTATTTAACGATCCACAACCTAAATCTGCAAAAAAACAATTTTGGATAATAATAAAAATAAGAAATACAAAAGAATTTTCGTTGCATTCCAACGATGCAAACTTCAAACCCATATAAATGAATATAACTTTATGACAAAAAATATACGAGAAGGAATAAATGTTTATAACAAATAATAATAATTTACCATATAATATATTAACATAAATGTATGGTGGAAAACAGCGGTCTTGCAAGGCACATGCAGTCATGGACGTTCGTACGAATACTTCACGGAATCTTTGGTCCACGCGGCCAAAGATGGTTGTAAATTCTGGGCACAGACGTGGGATCGATCCTACAACGATGTTATAAAAGTAGTAGCGCAAAGCTGCAACCCGTCGAACTGCACAGAAATGGGTATAAGGGCTGAGCTTTATCCTCATCGGGGCAGTTTCATCCTCGCAACATCTAAGAAATCGCCTTACTGCGGTACGTGTCACAATAACGATTTTTCTTCGTTACAACAATCGTTCATTCTTTTTTTATTGCAATATTCTTATAGTTACGAGTAAAACAGACGTCGAAGGAGCCAAACCACAGCTGCAGACCGAACTTCTCGACGAATCATCGAACAAATCATGACAAATATGTAAAATATACGAAAAATAAATACGCTTTTTTATATTAATTTGTCTCAATTCGTCTTCTCATTTATTTATTTTTTCATCAATAACGACAATCATCTCGTTTACGCGCCTATGATAATCATAATTATAAAAATATGCTAGATATCAATGTATATCCGAGATCCCCATTTACACTGGTTTTCTTGAACTTGTGCGAAAATATGTTGAATGGTGAATGCCATCTAATGACACTATACATGTAATGCATATTTTTATTACGTTTTATCAAATGGTACGAAGTCTTTGGATCTTCATCAAATTTGAACCGATTTCCAAAAACCCAATTTTTTGTTTCTCGTATCAATCTAATTCCGCCGGAAATTCAAATACACGTTTTACTTCAACGGCTTTATATCTAGAGCGGTCCGAAAAGCGATGTTCAAGGAAAATCTAGATGCGTCGTATCAACCTCATATGTGTTCTACGATCTTTTTTAGTTTTCAAGAAATAAACATTGAAACGTTTCCTGTAGCATACGATTTTATTGTTTTTCTCTTTTGTGTATGCACTTTCCGCTTAGAAGTTTTTCGAAGCAATTGTGAGTAATTTAGACTAGTATAAGTATTTTTTTGTATCATCGGAACGTTAGTGGCTGATTCTCTCAAACCTATTTCTTTATCTTTTGATAAAAATCTAAGGCATTTACGTTAGTGTTCAGTTGGATATTCATTCATTTCAATAGTGCACTGCGTCACGATAACACAAGTAAAAAAAATCGCGATGAAAGAACTTACGCAAAAGAGAAAAATAAAAGAATGCTCTTTTCTCGAAAACTAAAAAAGATCGTAGAACGTAAATGAAGGTGAGTCGGATAGGTATTGATACGAGACACCTGGATTTTTCTTTCGGACGTCACTTTTCGGACCACCCTGTATATATACGTAAAGTTTGCACAGCGTGGTATGTGATTTTATTATTAAGCAGAGTACGAACTTCCAAAAAAACTCTTTAAGGTCTCGCCTATCGACGGAGATAATGCAAGGAAGATGGGAGCGAAAGTTTGACAGGGGTTATCAATTTCGTTTTCTAAATAATGCAAGTAGAAGGCAAGACAAAGTCCATTTCACGTCGTTTAAGACTCGATGGCCGGAGTTCTCTGTTGAATCGTTATTTTGCACGTTTCTACATTCGGTCTTCCTTCTTAAGCCAAAATGTAGCGCGGCTCTGCGTGGTTTTTCACAACTGAGCTCAGTTGCGTTGATTTGATAAGACAACACGGTGGTATCGGTGAGTCGTGAGGACAGTACAGAGCGTTATTATCACAGGTGCTTAGCGTGGCTGCGAGTGGGAAACTGAACAGAATAACGTCGAGACGACAATTGTGACGCGTTTTCTCCTACTACTCTGAATATTGGGCTTATCACATGCTCTTGTACGATATATTTGTCGGGACAGTCCACAAGCGCGCTTTAAGTAATCGGTGCGGCTGTCAGAACTATCGACAGCTGTTCGTAATACCGCATTGGTGCTGTATATCGACTGCCATATTCGAATCGATCGTTTTCACAGAGATCGATCTAAAGTACGTGATCTTGGACTAGTTTCGGGAGCGCGTCGCTATATTCGTACGGAATACTCGAACGACGCAAAGTTAATTTCCCTCTTCGCGTAAGACAACAACTTGAGAATAAAAAAAAAATCATCACTACGTGAGATCGATTCGAACCGATCGAAGTTCGATCGTAAACGCGCACTCGGGAAAGATCGCAGAATGAAGACGTTTCGATTCGTTCTTGTGATCTTTTTCTGTCACATAGTTTTTGTCGAGAGTGGCAAAATGACGAGGATGTTGAAGAGCTTCGTTGGCAGTGAATCCTCGACGATACGAAACGGCAGATCGTCAAATTCGGATGAGGATGATTCGCAGCTCGAGCACGTCGATTGTTCGGACGTCAACTCCAAGCTTGGACGTGCCGTTAAGTGGGTCTTCATAACGGCCACCAATCCTGATATCGTACCAAATGTGCGCTTCTTTTTGTCTTCGAGAGTACAACCGACACGCGTCGAAGTACACGTGGATACATTTCGTCTCGATGCCACGGATTTCAAAGCTGATCGGCGAACCGTCCTGATAGTGCATGGCTTCAAGTCCGGCGCGTTCAAAAGATGGGTACAACGAATGGAAGAGGCAATTCTTTTGTGGGTCAGTCTTTTTTGTTTAGTAAAAATAAGGAAACTAGCCGGTATTTCAGCTCGTACACTCTCGAAAGAACGTTGGATTCACTGAAAAAGTGAAATCCATTTCAAAAATCCTTTCAAGTCCATGGGACTTGAAAACTTACTGACAGCTGATAAATCAAGGAAATCAAACAGAAAGCCATCGACTTTTTCAAAATTCAGGTAGTTCTCTTTACGATAAAAAAATGTTCGTATCCGTAATATACTTTTTGAGTACATCTCGTGCATTATTCTTTTGATCACTTTCACCACGTATATGCGTGTCACATTTTGCGATCGTCGATTTTGCTGGATTGACAGATTGTCTTCTTCAGAAAAAAGTGACATCGGAGTTTGAAATATCGTAAACAATTGAAACACGACATTAATAATTAAACCAAAAAAAAAAACCTGGATGTATATATTCGAATTAAAGTTAAAAATTCATCAAGTATTGCCACACGACAAAAGAATCGAATGTAATATAGAAAGCCAATTGAAATTCGTGCAAATGAAAATTCCGAGTGTTCTTTTCAATTTTTTCTCAATATTATCGAATCTATGAATATAAATGTTTCCTCAATATTATCAAACTTATGAATTCCAGTATTTTCTCAATATTATCAAACTTGTGAATTTGTTTCCTCGTGCACCGAGTTTCCTTCATACCAAAGGTCGTGGTTAGGAAGGTTAACTATTTTGTATAGGAAAGCACCGTTCGGGAAAATTATAATTAATGATTCATACCCGTCTAATATGATGACAGTACATATAGTATGCCTTTTCTGAGCGATTCCTTCCTTTTAATGGGAAAAATAAAAATAGCCTCAATGATATAAGCGGAAAGTGCAGATGTTGCGAATACAACTAAACTCTGCAATCATAATGAACATGCGAGTATTTAAGTACAGTATGGGTATAAAAGTCTTTGAAAACGACGTCGTTGAAGAATAATGTGCAATAAGTCACGAGGATTTATGATATAGATACGCTCATATGATATACACCTTTCGTATGTTTTCGGAAATTCGTGGTGCACGTAACATTGGATATGATTTCTTGTACTGTACATGCACTGAGAATGAACATCAAATCGAATCTTGAAAATTAAATATCATACCGAAAATTGAGCTTGCCCATCGCTTTTCCTTAATGTTTTCTTTACAAAAACTTCATCGACTCCGAAATGATGGAAACCATATTCTGATAGAAAAAAGCACTGCAATATTTTTTATTTGTATGATTGTGTTGTAAAAAACTTTTCCGTCATATGAAATTCTTGGTTGAGACTGTATATGCTACACAACCTTGGGCCATAATTCTTCAAGGCAATCGTGTACTTGATATTTGAAGATTATTCGTACGTGCGCTTGTAAGAGGAAACTGCTCGAAACGAACGCAGATTGGTCTGCATTCAAATATCTGTGTAAAACGGAAAACAAAATGATATCAATCATCCTCGAAGCATAAAAAAATTGTATAAATGGCTTTGCTCATCATTATAGATGATCTTCTGTACTTGATAGTTATGATAACTTATCATTTTGCAGAGTAAATACGTCTGATGATACTAAACAATTAGTGACCATTTTAACTATTCACGCTTCGTGAGGTGCGAAGCATTAGCTGAAAAGGTCGAATATCACATACCTGTGCCTAATCTCGTCGACAATACCTCTTTTCTAGATCAACCGATTTTCATCATTTATTAGTGAACAATCACTCGTTTAGTAGTCTGCCATTTTTTAAATTACTTAATAGATAAATTGTTCGTTATTAGGCTGACGTTAACGTCGTAGTCGTCGATTGGGCAACTGGATCAAAGAGCCTCAATTATTATTACGCAGCCGTCAATACCAAAACGGTCGGCAATCAAGTCGCAAGGTAAGAATAATAACGTCGATGAGTCACCCATAAACTCTTGTTTAAAAAAATCTTAGAACTCTTAACTTCGAAATTTACGATAAGTTTAACCCCTTGACTATGAGTGACACACAAATGGGCAGAAAAAGTTCTTGTTTTGACACATATGTGGGCATTTAAAAAAAAAAACATGTTTTCGCTTTACCGATTTGACTGTTATTTGGTAAATAATAGTTTTTACCGCCGCTGAATCCAAATCTGAAATCAGATTTTTTAATTTCAACATGGTGGATCTGATATGGCGAACGAATATTTTAAAAATTGTTTCATATTGGTAAAAATTAGTATTCTATAGTTTTTGGGGTCGTAGAATTGAAATCTGAAATCAAATTTTCTAAATTAAAAATGGAAAATTTAATATGGTGAATGCATATTGGATCAAATATTAAATGGATGATTGAATAGTTTGATTTCGACCAAAGTATCCGGTCTATGCATAATTCCGTAGCGAATTCCCGACGGATGTCGTTCGCAGTTGTTTCTTCGCTCGCACATGCGTCAACCATATGAAGTGTCGTATATTAAGTGAAAGCTGAAACTTGTGCCGACATTTGAAAAAAGTATCCATCGAGATCCGTGACGTATTGGAAATTTAATTATATTTTGAACATGGAAGGAAAAACCGTGTATTTTCGATGCATTTCGCTTTTTTAATTCTGAAAAGGCAAAAACGCGTCGTAAATTCACAAAAAGATATGCGCCGTGTGTGAAGAGAATGCCGTAAACGAAAGTGTGTGTTGGAAGTGGTTTGCGAAATTTTGTTGTGGAGATTTTTATTTCCAAGATGCTCCTCGCTCCGGTTGACCAGTCTCTACTGATGTCGATAAAATCAAGACTTTAATCGACTGTGATCGACATTTGACGACTACAGAGATCGGACATAACCTCAACATTGACCAATCAACTGTTTTGAGACGTTTACCGAAGCTTGGAATGGTAAACAAGCTTGATGTTTGGGTGCCGCACGAACTGAGCGAAAAGAATTTAATGGACCGAATTTCAGCTTGCGATTTGCTACTCAAACGCCATCAAAACGAACCGTTTTCAAAGCGAATGATTACTGGCGATAAAGAGTGGATTGTCTACAACAATGTCAGTCGAAAAAGATTATGGCGGAAGCGCGGGGAGGCTGCTCAGACGGTCGCAAAGGCTGGATACACCCGAAGAAGGTTTTGAAGAAGAAGCGTTTGAAATTTACTCGATTTTCGCTACGGAATTATGCATAACTCTAATATCATGTGGTTTTTAAGTTTGCTGAATTTAAATCTAAAACCAAATTTGAAAAATTCATAATGGCGGATGGTAATTAAAATAAAATTTGATTTCGACGAAAGTGTCCTATAGTTCTTGAGACCGCTGAATTCACATCGGACGTTAATTTTTCAAAATTTCTGTATATTATTTTCAACATTTCCTTGCTTCACTGTCACTTTCGCCCATCAACCAATCATCTATATCGGCAGAAATTTCTGTGTCTGAATAAGAACTCTTCATTTGTACCCCATAAATTCTTCGGTTTCGTGTGGACATCGAACGTGCCCTCGACATTTTAGTAAGGAAAACTTGATCGTTTCCTACAATATACCCTATCTTGTGATATTTAAAAATAATCGATGTCAAAGCGAAAGAATTCAAATTTCATTCTTGTTTTATTTTATACTCTTTACAGGATCCGAAGAACTTATATGTTATACGTGCATACATAATACATTCGTCTTCGATTTGCTGTAACAGTCCCGACGTATAGACTTTTAGGGTGTCGTGTCAAATCTTATCTTGAATACCAAAAGATACAAACTTCCGTTGAAATCCAACAATTTCAAAATTTTCAATTTGAAAAATCTGATTTTTCATCAGATCCGAATTTAGCGACCTTAAAAACCATAGACCACTTACTTTAATTGAAATCGCACAACTTTTCGGAATGCATCTGCCATTTTCTTATTTGAAAATTTGATATCAGCCATAAAAGTACTACGTAAATAAATCTCATTTTCGTTACTCTGCTAAGGGGTTAAAGATATGGAATTGTTGGGGCCGGGTTGAAATTCCGAACTTTGAATGATCAGAACGCTCGAAATTCCGAATTTATTAGCTAGTACTTAATACTTCTGGAAATTTATAATTCCAAAATTTTGTAAACAGAATTATCATATAACCGTAAATAATAGCACACTAAGGAATTAAATGACAATAATCATGGGACCGACTGATGAAGCGTCGACATGAAAACACAGCACACAAAACAAGTATCAACTTCCCATAATTAGAGAGTCCACAGTTCCGAAAAATTGTTAGAAATTCGAGTTCCTAAATGGCGAAAGTTTGTACAGGGAAAATTGCCGAAAATAAGAATATCGATAAGAATCATCGATAGCTAAACATCCTTACATTAATATGTTCACAATAAAACGTGAAGGGTGATCAAAACTCTGAAAAAATTCTACCACGAAAGATCAAAACTCCGAAAGAATACTACTCCGAAAGATCAAAACTCCGAAAGAATTTTACCCGAAAAAGCAAAACTCCGAAAATCTGAACATCGTTAAAATAAGTGGTGGTGCTGCCATCTAAACGCATTAGGCTAACTTGCTATCTACTTTATGTGTCAGTTTTCGGAATTTTTAACGTTCTGAACATTTTTTATCGGAATCTTACACTATCTAAACTTCATTTTTGACAAACTGGGTGATCGAAGCTATGATTTCCGGAGTCCAAAACTTTCGCGAACCTGACGAATCTCTCATTAGCTTTTATAATATTTCAACTTTCTGATATAGCTTGTTTTCTATAATAAAAATTTCGGAATTTTGTGGCATGCTTAATATTACATATTCGGAGTTTTGTATGTCGTATTACTGGCCGTTCAACTAAAGCGTTCATCTTTTTCATACTATTTCTGAAAATTATCTCGTATAAGAAATAATATTTGTATCCTTTTTCTATCGCTAGTCGTACCGTTCTACATCATTTACAGTCAACTGTGTAGACTTTCGCTGGCATGATCTTTACGAATCTTGTAGTTTCGGAACATTAAAATAAGGAATTTTAAACCGTCGGAGCATTCAAAGTTCGGAATTTCAACCTGGCCCCGAAGTGTTTTTCTCTAATGCGAGAATACAAACGAATTTTCAAGATTTCTTCATCACTTGGTGAACGCGACAAATGCGGCAAATGGGCCAAAGGCAACAAAATGGGGTACTCTTCATCTGGTAGGCCACAGCCTCGGTGCCCACATAAGCGGCATAGCAGCTCGAGATTTCAAGGAAATGCAGAACAATTGGCGAGTCAGTAGAATCACTGGTTTGGATCCGGCAAAGCTTTGCTTCCGTAACGTCAGTTCAGAATTTCGTTTGGATCGCACGGACGCCGATTTTGTCGACATCATTCATACCAGCGCCAACTCAAAGTCTACCACAGGATTCGGAATTCCCGAACCCATAGGTTCCGTCCATCAGCGTTTATTCGTTTTTTTTTACAAAAACGCATTTGTCCATTTTTCTTTCTCCTTTATAACACGGATTTGTGTTTGTCTCCACCAGGTCACGCTGATTTTTATGCGAACGGTGGAAACGTTCAACCTGGCTGTGTTCAGAGAAAAGGATCGGTTTGGAAATACATACGTATCCCGAAAACGCGTAAGTGAATTAATTCCTTCCTCATACATCATTCAGACTTTTATTATCTTTCTCGACTTATCCACGAGTCACCCATTTTCTTGATTTACTACAGCGATCGAAACTGCCAAATGCAGCCACCAACGCGCCTATTACTATTTCACCGAATCGGTGGTGGCAGCGGCCAAAAAAAATTGCACCTTCTGGGCATATCCATGGGATCCAAGCGATTCGGATACTTCACGGCTTTCGTGGGAAACATGCAACATCCACAATTGCACAGAAATGGGTATACGAGCGGAAAATTATCCCCAGCGAGGCACTTTTTACGCTACAACTTCTGGAACTCTACCATATTGCATAAAACCTTTGAAAAATGAAATTCATGCGTATTAGTATATGTCGTCTCGAGTCAGTACATTTAATGGCGCATTCGCCAATTTCTACAACGCTGACTCGTTGTTTCGATGTAATCAACGAATCGATTGTAATCAACGCCAATTCCAAATCGTACATATAGATACCCGCAATGTCTTTGTTCGCACTAAGACTTTAAAATTATTACGGCTTTTCTTCACAATATTCCTCACACATTTTGTGAATTGAATTTTATACATTTTTATTGTTGTTGATAATCGTGTTTATCGCGGTATTTATTCTACACGTGAAAGTTTAGTCGATCATATGAATATTCACGAAAAAATGTGTATGCGATACACGATGTGAAAAAATTCACGAGAATATACCTTTTAAAAAGCTTATTACGCTAGCGTTAGCACCCTCATTCGGATTCTTATTGTCAGGTCGCGGAACGAGATTCGGCCGCGTAGTGCTCTGTAATAAATGTGTTAAGCGGGAATACAAGGCCAAAAATTAGCTGTTTTTTTAAGATTTTTTTTCAATCAAAAGGATTGTCTGACTTTATTATAATTTTGTACACTTTTTACTCCACATTTTGGCTATTTGAATACATATATAAATTTTGAAAATAATTCAAACAGCTCGGTCTTCTCAAAAGGTCACACCCTGAGTTACGAAATTTTTGGTATTCTATCTTCGGGTGTAATTATGTGAAACAGATGAATCATACATTTTTTTAAAATTTACATCCATATGCTGTCGGTGAACCAAAAGAATCAAAATATATCAAAAGATGGCAGCTTGAGAAAGTCAATGTTGTAATTTTTAATGAAATTTCGGCTGCATTTTGCGGAAAAACTATATTTTCTTATTCGAATTTCACACGTTGTTTGGTTTACCGACAAACTGATAGTATGAAGAAGATATGTACCAAATTTCATTAAAATCGGTCTAATAGTTTTTGTGAAAACATGCTAACAGTTTGGAACAACGCACTTTTGAGAAAAACGCGTTTAAAGTTCTAACAACTAGAAACTGAATGATTTTGATGTCTTACCGGCTAATCAACGATTCCAGCGGCATACATTAGTCCTTCAGTTTCTTCATAATACGGATTTTCCTGCTGCTGTTATTTTTTTAAACTAGTAAATGGTGTTCCCCCATTAATAAACCAAAGAAAACTGTCGGTAAACAAATGCCTCGTCTTTTCTTTATTATGTCGATGAACTTACAAGTATTTTCTTTCATTTATGTTTATTTCTTTTAAATATCCAAACATTCTCTCGCACGAATGATGCCTATTTACCAATCCAAAAAAGTCGCAATTTCATAATCTTTATATACAACATGCAACATTTGGTAGCGCTTATTTTATTTTTCAACGAACTCCCTCGATAACGCTCGCGTTATCGAGGGAGTTCGTTGAAAAGGGAAAAGTGATTTATCCAAGAATTCGATATCGCCAAAGTTTTTCGTATTTCACCCGGGACAATACGAAAGTTGGGTGAAATACGATGGGGACGATGAGACGAATAAGGGAAAACATAGATTCTAATCTTTGCCGTCGATTTGTTTGCTTTTGTTTCTGACCAAACTCGGTTAACATTGATTCGAAAGAAGAAAGAAAATAATGGGAAAATAAAATGGCAGTAACGAAAATGCACGACCGATTCATTTGTCGTTCAATCGATAAGTTTATTTCCGCTACGCGTCGATCTCGCGCTCAGGTCGAAATATCGTTCGTCGATACTCGCCATAAAGTATCTCGTTAGAACGCCAACGATTTTTCGCAGCTAATCTCGTAGCCACGTAAGAATATAATATTTCGAAGAATATAATATTGTGTATTTCAATGTCGGATACGAGAGCTTGAAGGCTTTTGAAGTAACGAGTTATTTCGTTTACTTTTTCTTCTTCTCAACGGAATCGTAGCTACGCGGAGTTTTTTTTTAAATTACTACAACTGTGAGTCGATATTGAACTTGCAAATCTTTTTCCTTCGTAAAAAAAGAAATATTGCAGTTCAAAGTGCACAGTAAATAGTAAAAAGTATATTTTTTTGGGGAGTGGTTGACTGACGAGTCTCTTCGATAGGGGGACTTTCCGAGGGATTGGCACTTGCAATTTTGCGGCTATATATACAACGATATTACGTCAGATTTGTGTATACTCGTTTCGCAAGTACTTACGGGATATTTATCTCACGAAATTTGTACGATAACTATCTTCGAGGTTGTTCTTTCTTTTTTTTTAATTCATAAGTTGAACGTAAGTGGCGGGAAAAATACCGGTTCTTCCAGCGCATTCACCGATCCACCAGCCGTCGGCTTGTTTCGCGTGTATCGTTATGAGATCACCGGGCGTCAGGCTAAGCTCGTCATTCAAATTCGCCGAGTACTGATAAATCGCCCTACACTGCTCCGTTATGTCAGTTTTATCGGCCATGTCGGCTATCTCGACCTCCTGATTGTTGTTGTCCTCCGACTGACTGCTAAATTCGTCAAAATCACTGAAGTCCTCCTCGTCTGGTGGATTTTCGGAGTTTCCATCGCCCGCGGTTCTGTCTACCCAGTCGCGTCTCTCGGTATCGCGATCCTTGGTGAGATGTATTTCGAGCTCCTCTTCGACCTCCGGAAACTCGAAGGACTCGTTCTTCGCCCAAGATGGAACCTGAAATGTAAATTTTCGTTTCGTATTCTATTTTCAAAAAATAAAAAATCATTACACGAATCTCATTGCAAATTATGACGAAATAATTACGGCGGTCTTATCAATTGAAATTTTCTTCGAACACGAATGAGATAACACGTGTCATGGTTAACTTCGACGAATTAATTTTTGCAGAGAATAATATACGTTCAATGCCGTGAATATGGCAGGACCAGAAACGCGAATATTTCGTTCATTATTACCGTGCCCTTTTGTCCCTACATTACCAAATAGATAAAGGTTCAATTTGAACATTAAAAATCCTGTTGTGAAACTGTTGAATTTTTGGACAGTTAATGCATTCTAAATTAATCTCTCGGTGAGATAAATTTCAATCGTCTACAAGCATTTTAATTTTAGTGTCGAAACTCGTTAAGGAGGGTAGAACGTTTGACCGATAGATGTGAGGGTGCTGGATTTTTTTAGACGTAGATCTTTGCAATAAAAGTTCAACTTGCAAGTACCAACGCATCGATTTCCGAGAAAAAAAAATGAACATCCAGACAATGTAACACAGTTACTTATGCAGAGTCGCGAATTGATCTGAATTCATCAGCATGAGATATTAGCTCGGACTAAATTGACGTTTTTTCATGAAACACTGTGTTACGATTATTTAAATTGTATTTTTTTTTTCTCTAAAACGACATACGGTAACATTTTGGAACCTCAGAGTTGAACTTTTATCGAACTTATACACGTCTAAATAAAAACAGTATCCTTTAACATTTATCGGTTAACTCTAGCCGACCCGCAAAAGTTGTGGAGGCCCTCACCTTGAGAACACTTTGTTGCAGTCCTTGCTTATCACGAGAGACCAATATATGTTCTGCCAAGGGATGCTTCCCTCTCTTGCCACCCTCTATCTCGGCGAGTGTGCCACCAACTTTGTACCTTGCCGCTTCCAGGAACGTCAGCATAGATCTCATCTGGACCAATAAAATAGCAATGAAATTAATAGCACCTATTGAAAAATACGGAATCACGAAACATAATTTGAAACCTTCTAAGTCAGTTAAGTACCTAGCTACGAAAAATGAAAAAAAATAATAAATAACCATAATAGACTTTTAGAAGAATAAATCATAATTTCCTTCAGGGAGCTTTGGGAAATGAACTTAAGTGTATTATAAAACGAAGAAATAAAAAAATACCCTTTTCAAGAAGGTTGGAGCGGTTCAGTTGAGTCAAATGACGGTTTATGAGTATTTGTTTAGTAATAAACCTCAGAACAATACATACTAGGTATAGATTTATTCTGTAGATGCTAATGTTTCATAAAATATACAATTGAAGGGGCAAAGTTATGCATTTTTATACTTTTATTACACGAGGCAGAAAAGCCGTTGTGTTACTACCAACTTGAAAAAATATAACATTATTGATGATTATTATAAAAT
This sequence comes from Ophion ventricosus, assembly GCA_963932345.1. Classification (NCBI taxonomy): domain Eukaryota; kingdom Metazoa; phylum Arthropoda; class Insecta; order Hymenoptera; family Ichneumonidae; genus Ophion; species Ophion ventricosus. The sequence continues at coordinate 13,728,869 of OZ010718.1, forward strand.
AGTCGTAGTCTTTCATTAGATTAAAGGATTAAAAAGATTGAAAACATTCTTAATCTTTTATCAAACCTTGATGGTTCAATATTGAATATATATGGTTCTCGATGGACAAGATGGGGTGTTTTTTTTCTAAATGTTTACAAAGGTTCAGTTTAAGTTAATTCGTTGTTAGAAATGGTTTATCTTGATGCCAAATAGCCAGAAGAATCACGTCACCCGTAGCGTTAACGTATTGTCCATCTAACCGCACAGAAAATTACGCACATTGAACTATTTTTTTGCTCTGGTGTTCTGTGGTGAAAAAATTCCAAAAAATTCATAAAGACTCAGAATAGTCCGGACAATAACATCAATTTTATTGATGTTATTGTCCGGACAATAATTATTGATGTTATTGATGTTTTATTGATTTTATTAATAACGACGCGTTATTATCCCCATCCTTTTTTATCACATAAAGGAAGGTACAAAAATATTAACCGATAGAAATAATTGGTGTTGGATTGTCAGATGAGAATTGATGGAATGAACAATGTATTTAAATATATCTGTATTTCTATACATTTCACAACTTACGTGATGCAATTTCTCCGTCACGTTCTGTGTGCTCTCGTCAGCGGCAAATGCTGGTGTCTGGATGAAAGCACGATGCAACGTCTCCAGGCCTTCTCTGCCTCGCCTTTCTCTCTCGAGATCTTGCCTTATCAGGTGCAATACCCTGACGAGTGATTGCTTCCGGCGTTCTCGATTCATAGCAAGGGTTACGTGCTCGGCATAAAAATCCGGCAATAACTGATCGACGTTCGAACCGTCGTTGCTCTCCAATCTTCGTATAACGTTCTTCAGGATATCGACGTCTTGGGAAACACTGCAGCCGCGCACAGGCGAGGATAAACGATCGGCGCTCTAAAATAAATTCGCATTGTTACAAAAATATTGTATCAGATATTAAAATGAAGAGAATGGGAAAGAACATCACATCTTGCGGTTATATTGAACTTTCGATCTGATAACGTGCAATTTATCGTATCCGGTGTACATTATCTTTAGCAGTTTTAAGTCGTATGGAATGTAAATTTAAGGGGGTTTTCTAAACTAGAAATTTGGAAAAACTGATTTTTTTAGTATCTTTAGCGATTTTTTTTAGCATTTTTGCTCAGAAAAAAGTTCCGAATCCTGACATTATTTTTCGTGCATCTAGGTAGATCTAGATCCTTCAGGCCTTAGGCCACTCTGGAGGCTAAAAAGGGCATATATTGTGTTTTTTTTTCTTCAACAAAACCATAAAATAAATCGCAATTACAAAATAGGGATTTCATTATACACGTAATTGACTATACAAAATTATTTTTTCAGAGCGATACATGTCAAAATGGCGACTGTGCAGCATTTTTCCGATGACGCCTTTATTTCTGGAAGGTCAACGGCTGGACCAACGGCTCCTATAATTCTTGAGTTATGATGAGACACTAAAGTTTTTTCGATTATATATAAGCATAGCTATAGAAGTACGTAGGATTTTTTTGATATATTGTTTTTTTGTTTGTTAAAAGGGCGCATTTCTAAAACAAAAAGTATAAAATGCCATGAGAAAATCGTCAGAAAATTGTTTATAAAAAAGAAACTATGCAATATAATTGAAAAATCCGACGTAGTGCCTCAAAAAATGTAATTCCAAATATACAGTTAAAATTTCAAGTGAATCGGTTGAAATTTGTTTGAGTTATGAGTCCGGCCGACTTGAAAAATGTAGTTTTGAGATAAACGCGTTTAAAGTTAGTAGAAAGTCACGACATGACACGAAATAATCTTTTAGAATATAATTTTATAGGTACTAAGGTACATTTTTAATTTAAAAAAATGGATTTTTAGAAAATATTAGAAAATATTGTGGCCCACGGCTTTAAAGAGTACACTCTTAAGAATATGTCCTCAAAAGGAAATTTCGAACTTTCTAATATTTACAAAGTTAGAGCGATTTGAATACGGCCGGATAAAGAGGCCGCACCGACGCGAATTGAACAATTAGAAGATTCTAAGGAAGCTAGAACTGCTCGCAGGGCAGAACGAGCTTCGGAAAATCATTATTTTGAAGTCGAGGAAGATACACTTTAAGAGGCAGGATTGGCGGATTAATATAACGTAAGTATAACATACCATTATACAACTAAGATAGTTGCGATTGTCTGAAATTCTCCTTAAAACATTGAACGCGTTTTTCTCGCAACTACTTTTTTCAACCTGTTCAACATCAAATCTCGAGCTCTATTCAACCGATCGACTACTAATTTTGTATGGACCTTCAGGATATATCCCTGTATCGCCCCTGTCTCGGGCATTGCAAAATTATTATTATTACTACTAAAAAAGGGGAAACTTTGAAAAAAATAGGGCGAAAAATTAACTTTTTTTTCAGACAGCCGTCATTCAATTGTTTCCCCTTGGTACCTGCTATAATGACATTCTTATTGATCAAGAAAATCGGTTTTATTTCTGTTTTAGATGAATGGAAGCTTTGGAATCATGTCAATAATTAACTTTTTCAATTTTTATTTTAATTAACTCTTTCCATAACGCTTTCAATTTTTATTTTCATTGCACAAAATTTCTTTTGTAAGTTCTTGGAATATCGATTAAAATACTAAAAAATTGACACTAAGAATATTTTTTTGTTATTTTTTCATCAAGCCCGAAAAAACGCCCGAAATTTCAGCCTCTAGACTAGAATACTGCCTTAGTAGTTTTTTTTTCTTCAGAAAGCAAAGTTAATTTCAACGAAGTTCCCGAATTGTGAGTACGTGCTGTTTATTGAATGGTTTAGATTGTTGATAGAGCTGCGAACAATACTGGCGTTTGTGGTAACAACATACAAAGCTCTTTCACGAGTAAGGAGAAAATTAGAGATATATTAACCTGTTGCAGCTTTGGCGCGAGTGCCTGCAAGTGCGCGAGATAGACATTAGCGAGATCCTTCAAGGCGCTGAGCCTCTCCTCCTCGAGTAACTCCATCTGCTTGGCTCCCTTTCTCACCGTGCTCTCGTACTCGAGCCTCGCTCTTTCGGCTCTCACGCTCACCGTATAAAATTCTGTGTCCGCCCTGCGTGACGAGTCCTCGGCCTTTCGTCTTCTCGTCTCGAGTTTGTTCACCTCTTTCTCCGTCATCTGATGGCTCGACGTCTTGTTGTTGTTCTGTTGGCTCTGGCTTATCGACTGTATCCTCGCGAGGTCCTGTAGCCTCTCATTTTCACGGGCACACGAGAAGCTCTGCTTCTTACTTTTGGCTGCGATGCCTCGCCATTCTTGCAATGACTTCGACGCTTTGTCCACTGAGCTCTCGATCACTTTTCTCGATCTTCCTTGCGCCTCGGCGACTCCAACCTGCAAAACGACACGGGATCCCCAGTATTGGAAATAAATCATAATTAACGGGACGCGAGAAAACCCGATTGGATATCCGAAAATCGCCACGTGTTGTAGCTTCATCGATAAATATACTTTGTCCTCTTTTATCTCAAAAAGTGTATACGTGGAATTAGAAAGAAGTGAGTTGACTGAGAAGAGTGAACCATTTCAAAATGAGCATCCGAGTTACACGTGCAAACCACTTGATCATAATTAGAAGGATGTATCGTAGGTACAATAGTAGCAAAAAATTTGGCAGGATGACATATTCAGTACTGCGCGATAAGGTTCCAAAAGATCGGCTATTCAAAATGTCAATTACATTAATTTTTTATGTAGCAATAGTGTCAAAACGTTGCTAACAAATTTATTTTGAAAAATGGCTGATTCGCGATTTAGTCAGAAAACTTCACTGTTTTCTTTATTTAAAATAATCCTCTCAGTTTTTCCTACTGTAAATGAATTTACTCATTTTATTACATTCTTGAAAAGGTCACGAAAAAATCATCAAATTTAATGTTTCGGTTTGAATATTTTCAAATTCAAACAAATACGACAAAAATAAACAATATGGATTTCAAAAAATTAACGAATTCGCTTGGGTTGACGGAGAAGAAAGTGTTTCAAATATTTGTTATATTAATTTTTTTATATTGTTGATAATAGTCAATTCTTATATTATTCAAAATTAATGTGCGAGCATACTTTCACTAAGTTTCACGGATAAGACACACTAGGAAGTTTTTCCTTACATCAGCATGAGTTTTCTCGACTTAAGATCCTAGTAAGGAAAACATAAGAAAAAATGGTAACGAAGTTTGCATTGTTGAAATGCAACGAAAATTGTTCTTGATTTTTTCATTTCCTTATTTTTACGATTATCTAAAAAAAAAAATTCTGCAGATTTTGGTTATAGGTTTCTAATAAGAATCCTCAAAAATATGTAAGTCATTTTCGTAGCTTGAATGTGCCAAAGAAGAGAGCGCTATTAATTTTTATTGAATTTACAGTTATTACATTGAATTTAGAATTATGGTGTAGCTAAAAATGAGTCCTTTTGCAATATTGGCAACCGCTGGTTGGAGTAAACTTTTCGGAAATTAATTGAACGCGAAAATCAGTAACGATTTTTGGAATAAAAATAATTACCCTCAATGGCTTGGCGAGTTGTTCGCTGAGGGCGACGCCCCAGGCTCTGTGCGCTTCAGCGGCTGCCTCCATCTCTTCGCCGATGCTTCTCCATGCTTCGGTCACACCACCGCTACTGTTCCCACCTGCATTGTAGATATTCAATAAAGTAAAAATGTTCCATGATATGCTGGTTGGTAAATCGCGTTCGGTCGTTCTTCTCTGCATATATAGTAAAAATATCGTTCAGACGAATTCGGCCTACGCGAATATATGTTGCAAGAAGGCATCCTACCTTGCTCCTTGGTGCACGCTTTCGTCAGCTTGCAACTGAGCTTGCTGAGACCCTTGGAGTACGAGGCTTCAAGCTCAGCCCTAAAAGATCGCAAAATGTCATGCAAAAAGCGTTATGAAAAGAATTTCAATAATTTATTGAGTCGGAATCGATTTTTTTTTAAATAGTATTTATTTTTGTTTACTGATAAATTGCGGTAGAAAAAAATTGTAAAAGGTATTTATAATTTTTTAGTATTTTGAAAATATGATATTCATTCTATATGTCTTAATAATGATTTTGTTTTGTACCAAATTTTTCCAACAAAATAATATGAGACGGTAAGTTTCTCGCCCCAAACGAAAATAATTTTTTTGCTCAATTTCGCAAGATTTTGCCACTGTAATCTTTTCTAAAGCCAACTATTTTTGTTAAAGGGTTACACTACCTTGGTGCTCAGAAAAATAGGTATATAATTAGATAAAAAATGTACGCGTTTATTAAATATATAAAATAATTTTTATTTCTTACAAATACCCGTTTTATGAACAATAAAAAAAACGAATAAACCAAATTTGAAAATAGCGAGATATAAGTCTTGAGCTCTATCCAATAGATTTTGATGAAATTTATACCACATATTCTTTATAATATTATCTAAGATGTAGCATAGGATTTTTTTGATTTGCTGACGCGTTAATTTTTTTATTAATTTTTAAAACTCAACATTTTGTTAAAAATCATAGTTTTTTTTTCAAACAGCTGTCATTTCTACAAATACATTTTTTTTAACTTTCCCTTTGCTACACTTTAGCTATTACCTTTCTTTACACAAATTTAATTTAAAAATTTTCACCCGATTCCTGCCAGAGAAAAAAATTCCACCATCGGCAAAGATTTTCGAGAGGGTCCTCTACACAAATTATATTGGCGCCATAAAAAAAAATTCATTCATTTTTTTTTAATTTGTTCATAAAACTATAATGTATTTGTGAAAAGCAAAAATCATTTTATCGATTTGGTAGTCGCGGTGACATTTTTTATTATTTTAATATCTATTTTCCCGAGCGCCAAGGTGGCGTAACGCCTTAAAAAGGGGTTGAATGAATAAACGAATTATTATATCGATATATTAATATAAAACTAAAATTATTATAAAATATATATACAGTCGAAACCACTTACGACTATCGGCTATAAAGTCTATACTTCAGGCTCCCTTCAATGTCGTTATAACCGGTTTTTACTGTATATATAAAACTACGTTATAAATATTTCTTTGAAAATCGAAGAATAAGATTTGCGTCCACGTTCACAAAAAAATGTGAGCTTACCTTTCGTGCAAAATAGCGGCGAGCTCTTTGCAAAAGTCACCGCCCTGCTTGACGTACCGTCGAACATCGTCGAAGCCGCCGGGACCTCCCTGGAAAAATACAAAAAGGGGAAATTTATTTTATTTTCATCATAACTTTCTCTAATAAGAGTTTTCGATGTTCATATATACGCAGCATTTGTTAGTAGTCGCGATGCAGACTCACTGCAATGATATTTGAAATATCGATATCGAGCAATGAATGACAGCTCCGACTGATAAAGCGCGCTATAGATCTTGATCTCCTTCGTCCCATTGTTCTTCTTCCGCTTATTTTATTCATTGTTTTTTTTTTACGTCTTCGATTTCGTATCATTACATTCTATCGTACACGTGTATCTCTCTCTCTCTCCCACTCTGTCTCTCTCTCTCTCTCTCTCTTTCTCTTTCTCTCTCTCTCTTGCTCCCTTCTCATCGATTTTTTCCCACGCGCTTCGATGAGTCCAAAATTGCTTGCAATTCTTTGTCATAATAATGCACAGCAATTAGTACTTCGTCGTTCTCGTAACCGTTGAAATTCCGCAATTTCACCGTCTACAAGGATAAAACGGTAAGCACGCTTAGCGATGCACGAAATTCAACATTTCTGACGTACAGTGTCGCTAATTACGGCGACTCGTTTGTCCAACGAATGCACGCTTAAATTGCATGCACTTTTCCCAGGATTCAAGCCCGCGCCCTTTTTCGAATCGCCAATCACGTCAATTATGCTTACGAAAATGTACTTATAAAACAAGAAGATGAAAACAAAACTTTTTTTTTATCCTTCTTAAGGCTGACAATACTTCATCTATTTATCACACGAAAAAAGAAAATGCAGAATTAAGAGACGAACGACAAGAATAATAAGTTTGCTCGGGCACGTTGAGTAAAAAAGCAAAGTTTATTTCTGCGAGGATTTAAAAAAGATCTTTTGAGGAAGAACGACTCAAGAAGAAGACAAATTGTCATCTTCTTCCCGATGCAGCGGCCAACTGACTCGATTTTAGCTTCAAGGAGAAAAAATAACGTTTATCTCTTCTGTGTGGCAAGGCTGATAATTCGATAGGACGATAAGCGAAATGTGAAAAAGGTGACCAGTTTGGCGGAAATGATATCATTTATTTACTTTTGCACTGATGTAACATTAGTCACTCGGAATTTAGATACTTAAGTGGTATTAATTTGTTATGGTGAATTCTTACATGTATTATATGGATATAATTCACGAAGAATACGCGTAAGCTCTCATTGTTTAATTGGTATTGGCGAAATTGATAATTACCGATCTAGAACAGGGGGGAGGGGGGGTAAGACAAAATCGATAAAGAGCATCCGGTTTTCGTTATAGATTTATATCTTTACAAATTAACACGGATTAATGCATCTCTTTTCAAAATTGTATTGGAAAAACTTTGATAAGTCAGCACAGAAAAATTAAATTCAATATTTATAACATAACTAAACAATTCATAACGATAATAATGAATAATTCAAATTGCGTTTCCAATTTAATAATCGACAATAATAAGTGTGATGACGAGAAAGGATTCATGCAATGAAACAATCTTTTTTGCTCAAACATTGTTCGATAAATTGGATTTTCGAACTATGAAAATACGTCACGTTTCCCTAAAAACTAGCAATTTAAAAAATTTCGAATTCGCGTAATTCTCGTATACTAACGTCGTGTCAAGTTTCGATTTCAGGCCGGGCAGCCTTTTTTGGCCGTACGTTCACATTGCGACATCGTTATTGTATAAATTCAACATTAGTAGGCATCGCCTTTCCTCCGAAATAAAAGAATCCCATTGCGAATGCAAACGTGAGGGTTGGATTGTATCATGGTGACCGTGCATTTCCGTGTGCCTTTCACCTTGACTATTCAAGTGTGGCAAACATCGCGAAAAGTAATGGAAACATTTCTCGTCACTTCGAATAAATTGACTTTCGGAGCTCACAGCTGACATTTACGTTTTATCAATTTTTGCATCGCAATCCATCGATCAGCCCACCTGATAGTTTGATTTATTTGTTATTTCGCAGTCGTAGATCGACTTTTCGTCAGGAAACACGATACATATAATAAAATTGCATAACACGGGCAATCTATTTGTATGTATAGCAATGTTGCAGCTCTTATTTACAAAAAAAAATGCACATTTGAATACTGGATACGTGACACCCTCGAATTTTTGTGAATTTCATTGAACGAGCGAAACAAGAGACCGGTTGAACGGCTAAATCAAACACACCAAAAAATAAATACACGTTATTCAAATGGCTGCGAAAACTTGTCGGCTTCGCAACTTTTAAGATATTTCTTTCGCAGAGGGCTGTATTTTGTGGGCGCCTAAGCCAAGGCCTTTTTGAATCATTAGGAGATTACAGTGGCGCTTAAATAAATAAGTTTGGATCGATTATTATATCCAACCATAAACTGGAATGAAAAATTTCGCATAAATTTAGTAGATTTAGATATTTTTCCATGTTCTCTGAGAAGCCGCGGTTGCAAAAATTCGGGGCCAGGTTGAAATTCCGAACTTTGAATGATCAAAACGCCCAAAATTCCGAATTTATTAGCTAGTGCTCAATACTTCTGGAAATGTATAATACAAAAATTTTGTAAACAGAATTATCATATAACCGAAAATAATAGTACACTAAGGAATTAAATAACAATAATTATGGGACCGACTGATAAAGCGTCGATATGAAAACACAGCACATAAAACAAATATCAACTTCCCATAATTAGAGAGTCCACAGTTCCGAAAAATTGTAGTGTTAGAAATTCGAGTTCCCTAATGGCGAAGGTTTGTACAAGGAAAAGTTTCGAAAATAAGAATATCGATAAGAATCATCGATAGCTAAACATCCTTACATTATATGTTCACAATAAAACGTGAAGGATGATAAAAAATCTGAAAAAATTCAACCACGAAAGATCAAAACTCCGAAAGAATACTACCCCGAAAGATCAAAACTCCGAAATGAATGCGTTACAGTAGTGGTGCTGCCGTCTAAACGCGTTAGGCTAACTTCCTATCTGCTTTGCGTGTGGGTTTTCGGAGTTTTTAACGTTCTGAACGTTCTTTATCGGAATCTTACACTATCACTTAACTTCAGTTTTCGCAAACTGAATGATCGAAGCTATGATTCCGGAGTCCAAAACTATCGTGAACCTGACGAATCTCTTTCTAGCTTTTATTTTATTTAAACTTTCTGATATAGCTCGTTTTCTATAATAAAAATTTCTGAATTTTGTGACATACTTAATATTACATATTCGGAGTTTTGTACGTCGTATTGCTGGTCGTTCAAATAAAGCGTTGATCTTCTTCATACTATTTCTGAAAATTATCTCGTATAAGAAATCATAATTGTATCCTTTTTCTATCATGATCTTTACGAAACTTGTAGATTCGGAACATTAAAGTTAGGAATTTTAAACCGTCGGAGCATTCAAAGTTCGGAGTTTCAACCCGGCCCCAAAAATTCTTCTGCTAGTCACATTTTTCAAAGCTTTATCATTAATATTTTCTTCAAACATTCGGTGCCCTCCCCCATGTTGTTATTGTCGTTACGGAATCTTCAAAATGCCCACATGCTTAGAGCAGTATACATCACGACGTTGAAGCTAGCATCGTTGGAATCCAATGAAATTTCTTTTTTATAATTTCATTTCTTTACATCCATTATCTTCAAAAATCTTATCTTGCAAATTTAGATTCTAGATCTTTGGTGAGGATCCTGAAGATCGTTCGGGTGATTTTTTTAACACAAATTTGGCGACAAAAATGGGGCTCCGAAATTTTCGTTGCGCTCCAACGTTGCAAACTTCAGTATCATCATATATAAGACATCTAAGAGTTATTTAGTATACAAATTATCAAATAGAAAAGTGCGCCAGCATGGCATCTCCATAAATTGCTGCATAAATTAGATGATTTTTAAAGGCGTCATTTTTTGTTTGAAAGCTTTGCCATTTGGCTTGAAATTTTACCACTATACTAGAATGTATTTTTACGTAATTGTAGAAGGAAATCAATTAATTGTTAAATATTCGGGTTCGTGAAAGGAAAACGGATGAAACTCAACTTCGAACAAAAGTTTCACAGTATCGTGCGGATTTTTTGCTTCGTGATTTCGCGAAAACCAATGCAAATAATTCAATTAGCCATTAATAAAAACAAACAAAACTGGGTCAGCGTAATACGTGAGATCACTTAAAATGCAAATAAGAGAAATGAAAAAAAAGAAATATGTTCAGGGTCATCGTCGGTTGCGGAACGTTTTCTACTTTTTCTTTTATTCCACGAGTCGAATAATTGCAGGAATCGAGTTTCCACTGTATGGCCCATTCGACAAAGATCATAATATGAATTTTTGCCATCACATTGTTTTTTTTTTTTGCGGTTGTACGGTGACTTGTATAGCAAACCGCGAGAAACACTCGACGATTATACAAACGACTGTGATTGTCGCTCTTTGCCAAGAGCTGTGCAAAAATGGCGCGCGAAACGAGCGTTATTCGAGCATGACTCGTTCACCCAGCTTCGGCATATTCACTGACATGCATAATTCTCGCGCTGCCAAGCCGAACCGATAAGATACGATTTTTTAAATCCGCGCATTTTTCGTCTTCGTTTAGTCGGCGCGCAGCAGGTCATTTTTTTTTTTTTCATTCGGTTGCGTAAACCGAAGAGCCAAGGCCGCGATAAAACAGCGAATCCGAAAAAGTGAAAGGTTCGCCGATACTTTTTGGTCGATCTTTTTTGTTCTTCGGCTCCCGCAGCTCTTCTTCGTTACCGTTCTCGTATCGAATCTTTTCATTCCGCAGGATCGCGGAATCCGAAACGAAATTCGTATGCCAGCGTGGCGCACGAAGAGCGAGAGTTCCGCGGGTTTCCGTACAAAGACTTTCTACAAAGCTTATAAATAACCGGGAGACGGAAGGCCGCCGTCTTCTCTTCACCTTTGCGAGAGTCGGAGGCACCGTCCATACCATTGCTATAAGGCACGGAAAACAGCTGCTTCCCGGCTATCTGTGTTGCTATTGAGCCCAGGTTAATATGAAGTCACGACCATTGGCGTAGCCAGAATTTTTTTCTAGGAGGGAGGGGGGAGGCTGGAGGAGCCAGCCTGACAGAGAGTGGTTTTGTTCACAATCATCTTTTTTTTTAATAAAATTTACATAATAGTCGATAATCACGTAAGAAACATGAGAAATGCTCCTTTGATCACACGTTCTTGTTATCATTAATATCAAACTCTTGCAAAGGAAAAGAGACGAAGATATGGAGGGAGTAAGAAAAATAATGGGGAGCTATACGAATAAAAACGAAGCAGGAAATACACCAAGACTGGAACTAAATTGAGAATTGAACGTATTGCGGGGAGTATAAAAAGACGAGCACTGGGAAGAGAAGGCCATAGCGAGAACTATTTAAGGGGGGAAAACTCTTTATAATGTTCAAAAAATTGATTTTTTTCACATATTTCGAAGGTATAATCTAATGAGAGTACACTGGAAAATCGAAAAATCGAAATATGAAATATTGACGAAGTTATAGCACATAGTCGAGAGTGCGCCGGGACCGCATGCTGTGAACGAGGAAAACTTTAAACGCGGTTATCTTGAAACTGCATTTTCAAAAACTGCTCATGTTATAGCTCAAAAAGTTATCGATCGATTTGGCTGAAATTTTGGAAGGTTTCTCACTATAACAGTATCGGAAGGATATACCTAAAGTTTTAAGGTTATCGCGTAAATAAATTACTTTTTTGGGGTAAAAATTGTCGAGAAAATGGTCAAAAATATGAAATTTTGATTAAAAAGCCTACTTATTTTTTAATTTTATACTTTTTGAATATTTTTATAGGTATATCCTTCCCCCACACATGTCAATAATCGAAAAATATTTTCGATTTCTGTTTTAGATCAATAGAAAAAATCTGACAAATAGAGCACTTTTCGATATCACGCAAAAGACGCCTAAAGAAATACCTTACAACGCCGCCATTTTGTTTTGTTAAAAAAATTATCACTCGAAAATTGTAATAAGATAATATCAAAATTTAAAAATGATGCGATTTTATCACCTTTAAAAAAATTCATGAAAAATGACTCATTTTCGAACGTCTAAAGAGTTTTCCCCCCTGAGGCCAAGGTAAAATGAGGAATTATAGGAAAAGGAGATAAAAAGGGATATGCGGATACTATATGCCGATGTTGTAGAAAGGAAGAAGAAAGTTTGGAACACATACTTGAGTGCGACAAAATGAATAAGAAAGTGGTAGATGGTTTGGAAAAATGACGAAGACGCTACAAGAGGAAGGCACTAAAAGAAAAAATTGATAAAGGAATGAAAGAGAAACAAATCAAAGAATTGTGCGAGTATGTGAGAGTCTTCGAATGCACGGTACGGAGAGAAGCATAAAGGAGAAAAAGGACGAAAGATAAATGTTAACAATAAAGAAGAAAACGTATAAAAGGGTATCGATGTACAGAGGGGGAAACTGTGTAGAAAACCAGCAAGAGTATACTTGGAAACAAAGAGCTATACAAACTAATTTTTCATCATTCTGTAATCCAGTTACCAGTTGTTAAACTTTACTTTGAATAAGCACTCAATTAAAGAGGTCTTTCTGCAAATCGGCCCAACAATTTTGTAACCGTAATGTTATTTTAACAATGTAATTCTCCATGTTCGACAGCGGCATATGAGAGAATCGTTCCTGAAGCATTGTGCTTCTGAGCTACTATTGCTGCTTGAAAAAGTTTATATAAGTTAGGGCAGTACTCCTTTTCAAGGCATCCTTAAATTTCCAGCATTTATTTCATCATTCTTAAATTGAAGTATGTTTTTCATGACCATCGCTTTAGCTTCTAAGACTGACATCAATTATTAAGATTTTACTATAGAAATTAATGAAATCATTTCCGTTCTTCATATCCAATTTTGAAAGTGCATCAACTTCACTAGCTAATAGCAGTTTCTCAAATCAGCGTTTCAAATTTATAATGATATTATCTACTACTTGGTAGTAAATGTTGATCTTCCAGTATTCTTCTGGTTGTGCATCAGCCAGTAAATGTAATGTATTGCTTATGCCCACAATTGACTTAATCGCGAAATTCGAATATCTATTCAATTTACGTAATTAAATAGCTACTTTTGATACGTTACGACATTACGACGGAGAAAATAGTTTAAGTTTTATTAAATTATTTTTTTATCCTTACTTGGATGTACCTTAAATAAAATTAATCGATTATTCAATTTCAATTATTTTGGAACGATTTTTTTCTGGGCTGTGCCATGCCCCCCTCCCCCGGCAACGCCAATGGCCACGGCAGGATGAAAAGAACAAATGAACAAATGAAATTATGTTTAAAATAGAATGTATGTCATGGAGCGAAAGAGCTTCGGAGAAGACCCAAACATAATTATAACGCTCATTGTCAATTCGATGATTGCACCTAGAGTCCAAGCCGGTGTACACTTCTCTAGGCATCAGGCCTAGGTACGACATAGTTACTCAAAAAGCCGTTCGACCCGAGACATTCTATTTTATCTGATGATATTTCGTGGCGCAACCGCCTCGGGGAAGTATTTCTTTCATAGTCTAAATGTCATTTCATCAATGACTTGCTTTCGCTAACCTGACTATTTGTCTTCGGACCACGAAAAAATGGAAGAAGATCAGTATTTCTCTTCGATCTTTTAAGGCGACTGTTACCATTTTTCATCCGGAGTAAAATAGCTGGATGAATTTTGTCATTGTTTCGCGAAACAGGTGCGGATTCGAGCGGCGAAATTACTAGCTGCGGTGGATTTACGATCCTCTAAGAAGTCTGTATTCAGCGCTGTATTGTGGGCTTGTCACGGCTTCTACCGTGTGCTTAATGGCAAACGAGAGAAAGACGGAGAAGAAAGATAAATAAAAGATCAGGAGAAGAAGAAATATTGTTCCCACTTTCTCTGGTTGCTGCATTTACATGTTGCTAACGTGTATCAATAGCGAACAAGCAAAAGGCCGTAACTTCTAGAAAATCGTCGGTTAATACGCGGGAATTACGTTGAATCGCTTTCCAGCATTCGCAATACGCGTATAATCATACGAAGCTATGTATCATGCACACGGTACATTCGTGTTTTCAGCACATAAGACTCTGTACACCTTCAACAGACGAGAGATACTACTAATTGCACTTGGTGAGATTTCAACCCGCGCGCGGTTTCGTGCTGTTTGAACAGCCGATTATTCGACCTTCCGTCTTACTCGAAAACCGGAACGGGTAATAATGTGTGTGTTTGTGTATATATTTATAATACAATTATTCATGTACGCAATGAAATCTTATCAGGATACATGATCAGTTGTGGAATAAAAATTCGACCTATCTGGAGCGTGCAACGCAATGAACGATCTCGCGATCAACTGGTGAATATCTTCTTATTGGAGTTGTTTTTGAGTAAATTAAAAATTTTTAGTAAATTTAAATCTCCGCTACCGGAAGATTTCGGCCATTTTTTTCCATTATATTTGAGCCCAACTACAAATAAATCTTGCATTGAGATGTTGAACAGCAGTTATGTATTCGTTAATAAAAATTACGAATTTATCTCTACATATAAATAAAACTCTGAAGAGTGATTCGCCTTTAGCTTTTTAATTTCCACAAAATTTATTTCCCGCTTATTTATATTAAGGGGGTAAAGCCACTCAAGGATTTACAAATTTCCAGAAATGAAAAGAAAGAGGACAATGTTAATTTGGAAGGCTACATGTATGGTGCTGGCATTGCAGATTAAGGCCTTAAGCCATTCTAGAGGTCAAAAAAGGGCGTAATTTGTGATTTTTTTTTTCAGCGAGACCATAAAATAAATCGGAATTACAAAATAGGAGTTTTATTATACACGTCATTGACTATACAACATTATTTTTTCACGGCGATACATGTCAAAATGGCAACTGTGCAGCATTTTTCCGATGACGACTTTATTTCTGGAAGGTCAACGGCCGGACCAATAGCTCCTATAATTTTTGAGTTATGATGAGACACTAAAGTTTTTTTCGATTATATATAAGAATAGCTATAGAAGAACGTAGGATTTTTTTGATATATTGTTTTTTGTCAAAATAGCGCATTTCTAAAACGAAAAGTACAAAATGCCATGAGAAAATCATTAGAAAATTGTTTATAAAAAAGGATCTATGCAATATAATAAAAAAATCCTACGTAGTGCCTCAGAAAATGTAATTCTAAATATACAGTTAAAATTTCAAGTGTATCGGTTGAAATTTGTTTGAGTTATGAGTCCGGCCGACTTGAAAGATGTAGTTTTGAGATTAAACGCGTTTAAAGTTAGTAGAAAGTCACGACATGAATCAAGAGGGATTGCACTAGAATTCGAAAATCGAGTACTTAGAGATTTTTACACACATAATCTTTTGGAATATAATTTTATAGGTACTAAGGTACATTTTTAACAAACAAAAAAAATCGATTTTTGGAAAATCCTAGAGTGGCCTAAGGCCTTAAAGGTAAATGGAAAATTTCTATTACTAATTGTTTGTTCAAACTTTAAACGTGTTTGTCACGAAACCATGCTTTTCAAATTGGCTGGAAACATAACTTAGCCAAATGTGCACCAACAAATATGTTTTTTTTTCTAAAAACCACTGTTTTTATTGTCGCTACGGAATCTTTAGAATTTTTACATGCTTAAAGCGGTTTACATATGACATCTGGAGTTTTGAGTACATAAATTATCAGATAGAAATGTGGCCAGCATGTCATCTCCATAAAGTGCCGCATAAATTAGACGATTTTCAAAGTCGTCATTTCTTGTTAAAAGTTTGGTAACTTGGCTTGAAATGTCACCAGTATACTGGAATATATGTTTACTTAATTGTAGGCAAAAATCAGTTAATTGTTAAATATTCGGCTTCGTGAAAGGAATACCTTGATGAGTGATACAGCACGAGTCTCGCCTCAGCGGGAAATGTAGGAGGAAAGCTGCGGTAAGTGCTGCTGAGTCGGAGGCTGAACGAGACAGACTCGTCGTAGATCCCGGACACGTGAAAAGAGGACAGTAGGTAAGAATCCCACAGTCTTATATAAAACTAGCTATGCTCACGACTTCGTACGTGTAGTTTTTCGAAAACTTTGAATATCATTCGATTGTGTGAGCCGATTGCGATGATATAGAAACTAAATGTTAGTTCAAGTTAAGCCCTATAGTTTTCTGTAATCTTTATCCAGATAGGGTCGGTATTTTTGGCGTGATGCGTACAAAAGGAAACAGAAAAAAAGACACGCAATGTTTACAGCTTTATTATATGTAGAGATTGTCTAATACCCTGAAGGAGAAGAAACAACGAAATTAAATACGGGCTAGATTAGTCATCAATCGAAATTCAACACGAGCGAGGCCGAGGGCACAGCTTAGTAATTCCAATGTAATAAATTGAATTGAATAAAGCGTTATAAGTGCATTGTAAAGGATAAATAATGTGGTTATAATGAACATTCTTTCGCGTACAATACGCGGTGTAAACATAAAATAATATAATAATACAATTATAACGATATAAAACGTGTTTAACGACCACAGATTTTATGCTACCGTTTTACGATCCGTAATAAAAGTGCGAAATTTCATTTTTCCTCTACAGAAGAGAACGAAATAGCGTATGTAAACTGTCAGGAAAATATTGTTCCCGATTATCGGGAACATACTGAATCAATTCGGCGAGACATTTGCAGAAATAAATTTATACAAGTAGAGTGAGAATTCGGTATCGCTTTTTTTTTTACTCGATGTACGATTTACACATACAAATAAGCGTGACACTGGTCAAGTTCTAAATCACCGCCTGGCGAGTTGTGTGTACTTTCTTTCGCACTTCATTTTGCGCACTATACACAAGTTCGTGAAATATTAGAATTTCTCCATATATACGAGGTATTTCATGCCAACTAGATCGATCTTTTCACTATCGGATATCGGTTCCGATCTTCAAAAATCCGAAGAAAAATTCTTACAAATACCGTTGCAGAAATATCGGAATGTAATTTAAAATTAAATTTTGATGATTTAAATTGATTTAAATCTAAATTTTGATTATTTAAATTTATTTAAATTTAAATTTTTATGATTTAAATTTATTTAAATTTAAAGAAAATAAATATTCTCTGATAGTTTTATTTGGTCTTGTCGATAACAGAGCGAAGTAGGTAAAAATCGTATGTACGATTAAATTATCTATAAATTATTAATACTTATAATAAAATAAATCTCTAATTGTTTGTATATATAAAGTAATTTAATATCGATTCTTCAAAGCAGGTAATATACAAGTGTAGACGTATATTGGTCTCTATATCTGAAGGGGAATCTCTCAGAGCAATTGCTTTATCGGTCACGGTTGTTTTTGTCGTGAACGTGAACGATTCTTCCTATAGGCACACATTCATGTGCGTATACCTGCTACATGTGGGTTAACGTCAACATGTGTGCACCGTGTATTATAAATATATGGCTAGGTTACCTGATCCACGTGCACTGCAAAGCGCGTGGAATAAAAGACTCGCTGTATTTTCACCACGCAACTTTCCCACACTTTCCATGCTGCAAGCGTGATTAAAGCCCAAGAGAGGCACACATCGACATACGCGCGTACTCCTCGCGCCGAATAAATTGCTCGTTCAAGGCGAATTACGTTATTACACCAGTATTCTAGTAGATTTGCCCTAGCCTAACCTCTTTATGTTCGAAGTATGTTATCTCCCGTAAACCACATTTCGAAGTTAAGCTTCTTTCGTATCAAATGATTGGTGAATCTTCCTGATAGGGATTTTATAAATGATTGAACGAGATTCAGTGAACGGTCACGTTATTTTTCTCATACACCCAGTGTAAAATAAGGCGTGAGAATTATTGTATCTTTAGTTATTGCAAAGTGAGGAAGGATTATTATTGCCCAAGTCAACTCTTTCCCAATTTTTCAATATTTTCTTTAATTTTATTAACTGTATAACTTTTCGTCTATTCGCTAAAACAATTGATTTAATTAGATTAAATTTATAGATTGTTTTGGGAATGTGGTCTCATTAAATCAATTGTTTTGGCGAATATACATGAAATCATTCAGCTACTAAAATTAAAGAAAATATTGAAAAATTGGAACAAAGTCGACTTAGACAAAAGTAATTCAGATTGTAATCTGTATTACAATCATTTGATAATGCTTGTAATTTAAGTTGATCGGTAAACAGGAACGTATACATCGGTGTATAGGGTTGGGTATTGCCACTGAAGCATTTTTATAACACACACACACACACACACACACACACACACACACACACACACACACGGAAGATATGATCCAGTGAGGAAGAACGAGATTTCATCCGACTTGTTGTTCATTTTCAGTCATGAATACGATCGAGACAAGTTTTCAAAACGGGTTTTCTCGCGCACTACGATGCAAGGTGCTTTGCAGTCTCACTTTTAATCGTGAAACAGAGAGTTATGCCGGCGCTGCGTCTTCAATAAATTACGAGATTAAATTAGAAGATCTATGCCATATGTATTTTCATTGCCGTACCACAAATGCACGTATTTCATTGTAGGCAATTTTATTATGGACTTCGTTACTGCTTATTTTCATTTAGCGTATGTGTTCGGCAACGTTCCATCATGTACATTTTTTAGGATTATCAAATTTCGTTGAAACCCGTAATTACTCTACCATTAAATATTTCCATAAGACTAAAACTCAATTAAAGCTTGAAAATCGGGTAAATATGATTGAGGAGAAAGTAGGACACATTCGGAAAATTGTATGACGTTGAAGTTTACATCGCTGGAATACAACGATGCATATGTTTAAAATTTGTTTTTGTTTCTTTGTTTTCATCATTATCCAAAGCCTTTATTTCATAAATTTCCAAGAAGAATACGTAGAAAAGTTTGAGCGATTTTCATGGCCTAAATCGACCAAAAAAATTGAATAATTAAAAAAAAATCGATTTTCATTGCATTTCAACGATGCAAACCTCGTCATAAAATTATAGAATAATTATTAAAAACTGTAGACAAATAATTGTTTAGAACAATGTTGCCCGATCTCTCCGCACGATGTTTAATTTTTTCGTTGCATTAGAGATATAAATCGTACACAAAAATAAAGGTGTTTTGACAAACGACAATTGCATCGGTCGTGTTCCTTCGTCCTTAATTGGATTGTGTCACGAATTACAATTAAACACGAAGACACGCCCATCGATGACGTAAGCAACAGTCGTGTGGAATAACTTGGACTTTTGCATCTGCTATATATAAAAGGGGCCAGTCTGGTTATATCCCCATGTACACACACACACACACACACATATATATATATATATGCGTGTACAGAAGCCTATGTGGAGATAGGCCGTACAGACTGAGAAATTTTCTCAAAGAATATTTTCCTCGTGGCGTAACTCGAACCACCTAACCGCAGCACGAATCGAATGACCTCTTATGCAGCAACAGTTTTACCTGCAGTTACAACTACTTACATAGTATGAGGAATATCGTCGTAGTAGGATAAGCAGAGACCACTTCACGATCGTCTCGCCTCGTTGCAACAGTATTTTCTATATATATATCACGTAAAATTTCATAGTTCCAATAGTGCAGTATTGTATTAGTGTATCAAACGGTAAAGCTGTTCAATCGGTTGTGCGAATAGTTATCTTTCCCCGGTGTAGTCCGATGGGAACCGCGGATTCTCTAATTTGGAATGCAGCCATTATTCAGCACTTGCTATCAAATTCCCATGGATCGTTGTGGATGATCGAATCTTAAGAGATACCCGATCGCCCGAAACTACCAATTTTCGTCGTATTATCGCCTCCTTTTGCACCTTAATACATTCTCCAAAGTTCCATTTGCGTTTTAGGGTATACGTTTGACGCGATCTTTGATGAACGCTAGTCTCGATCTTAAATACCATAAACGTTTTGAAATCTCGCGATGTCTGTCATTACGACAGATCTGCGATTGTAACACTTTACGAGATGCAAATCTAGTGGCCTCGTCCAATAACGCGAATATCACAGGATTCTATGTTATGTTACGTGTTCCCATTAGCTAATGAACACCCACGTATATCCTCCCTCGAATGTACTGATTCAAACGAAGCATATACCGCTTCTGCTCTACTTCTTGCCACAATGAGGTATCAGAAATTATCGTTAAATTATTCGCATCGAACACAAAAAGGATGTTTCATCAGTATAATGATCGTCCGGCAATACTTTGTCATAGCTGTAGGTTAATTTGTTGTTGGTCAAAAGATTATTACGTGACGTTTTATCATTAATAATGCGCGGGACATTTTCGAGATTTTTCCGAATATGTCGTAATCCTGACAATGAACAATTGTAAAATAATTCCGGCCATTGGAATTACTTGTGAACGTGAAACGTTCTAGTTACACTCGTTATCAAGAACTCCGCCTTGGCGCTCGGAGTAATAGGTATAACTTTTATTTATTTATTTTAATCCGACTATTTAATATATTAAATAATGTTTATTTTTCACAAATATATTATAGTACTCTGAACAAATTAAAAATAAATAAAATTTAAAAATGGCGGAGATATAAGTCGTTTTGTAGGACCCTATTTTCAAACTGGTGGACAAAATATTTCGAGATCTACTCAATCGATTTTGATGAAATTTATACCACATATTCTTTACAATATTATCTAGAATATAGCATAGGATTTTTTTTATTGGATACCGTGTTCATTTTTTTATTAATTTTAAAACTCAACATTTTGGTAAAAAGCAGAGTTTTTTCGAACAGCTGTCATTTCTATGACAATTTTTAAAAAAATGTCCCCCTATGCTACACTTCAGCTATTATATTACCTTGCTTCACAAGAAATAAAAAAAAAATTTCAGACGATGATTAACGGAGAAAAAAATCCACCATCGGCAAGCATTTTCAAAAGAGGGTCCTACTCGACGACTTATATATCCGGAATTTTGTAATTTTTTAAATTCGTTTTGTTTTCATTTGTTCATAAAACTATCATATATTTATAAAAAAATAAAAATTATTTTATATATTTAATAGTCACGTTACATTTTAAAATTATTTTTATACCTATTGTTCCGAGCGCCAAGCTGGTGCAACGCCGCAAAGAAGAATGCATAATTGCGGGTTAAAAAGTGCGTGAATAATATCGTGCATGTTTGTGAACACTATTGAGATAGATTAGTTACACAAACCGCAATGCGTTGCAATATATACTCAGAAAAGCATGTATGAAAAGTGTATGCGCATTTGGATTTGATTAACTAAATAAGAAAACTTGAACATATAGTATGGTGCAGATAGAGTGAGAGTTGTGGTCGATTTTAGCTACCTCTTCAGACTCGTGCTGTTGAAGGAGATGAGTGGAAGCCATTAACCCCCTGATTGACCCGAGCATTCTCCTCTTAATCAGACCACCTTTCCCAACGTGATCCCTCGTCGTCATCCGCTCGGCATCTCTCCGAGTAGCGATCCCGTTCGTTTCATCGTCGTTGACCTCATCGTCGCACAATTTTTCGTCACTTAATGATATCGCAGTTAATTTTAATTCCATACCCCTTAACGCGTTATCCGTTCTCAATGTCTTTTCCAATCTACCCGTAGCTATTTCACCATCGGTAGTTATATTCGGCGTAGAAGTCAATTTCTTCATCTTCCTCTGGTCTTTTTCGTCATCCCCGTCCTTATCATCATTTGCCTCGGTTTCCAAGGCAAATCCGTCACCAGCATCAACGTGCAAAACGCGTGACGACCATTCGGGTCTTTCGGAATCCGACACATTGCCCTCCTCTGATACCGAGGATAATCCAAATTCTTCCACACCCGTGATAGAACCAAGCTCCCTAGTTCTGGCCTCAACTAAGTCGTACGAACCCGTTCGACTTCCCAGAGTCGAGCCATTCTCGGACTTGCCACCGCGGTGAACACCAACCGCTTGCATCCTGGCGTGTCTCGTTACAACTTCACCCAAACGCGACTTCTCCTCCCGCAACCAACTTCGCATTTTTCCCCAGGCTTTACCAAGACGACGATGACGTTTGCGATTTTTGTGTTCCTCATCATTATCCACAATATCAAAATTTCCCGAGCTCCCTTGACACTCCGGATCCGAATAATAGACTGATGTATCTTTGGTGCGATCGCTTTCCACGCTTTCAATTCTTCCGACACTTCTGCCTGATCTCAATGACCCGAAGATCCTTTTACTTTGACCTCGCGGACGATTCGACCCGTCTGGACTCGGCTTCGGCTCGATATCCTTGTCAATGTCAAATGCAGAATCGTTGTTCGTAGAATCCTTTGAAAGTACGGATGACAGTTCCTTCGTATCCATCGGTGAATCGTATAATCTGTCTTCGCCGTCTTGCTCGTCAGTAACATTGGAACAACTTGATCTCAAGGATTTACTTAGGATTCTATTTTCAGTCAAATTATCATTAACGACAGCCCTTGAACATTTGGCTGGCAAATTAGGTTTACGGCTCTTTGGGAAGTCGTAGAGTTGATTGTCTATCGGCAAATCTGTAACGCCATCCCCGAAAACATCCACATGTCTTCTTTCCGGTAGTTCGACGTTAATCATTTTCTCATTTTTCTCAAGCTCACCGCAGCTTCCACCCGTCACGCTATCCACAATTACCTCATTGTTGACCCCGACAACATGTTTATCTGATCGTCGTTTCGGGAAATCGTACAATTCTTCTGTGATCAGTTGTCCCGACAACACTTCCAAGCTCGTTGTAACGTTATCGTCATCGTCGAGTGGTATATCTCGGATAAAAGGTCTGTGATTCTGCTCATTGCGTAGAAAACTAAAGCTTATAGTTGGTACACCATCATCGTCAGTATTGACCGTCGTCTTTGCTGTTAGTTCGACGCTCGAACTGTGCCGTCTGCTTCCGCTGCTACTCTTACGTCGTCTTCTTCTCCTTCTCTCGACACCGATACTCCCATTCGATTCGTCATCCGATTGCCTGTCATCCATGCGCTCGATAGGATCTTCAAGCTCCGTGGGATTCCTCGAATTGGACGATTCCGTGCTGATGTTCAGTTCACTGGTGCAAATCTTGCTCAAACTGTTGAACGCTGCCTCCACGTTGTTCTGATAGAGTGCCTCCTCGTTTACCGGGCTCGAATTCCTCGAATCGTCTACATTCCGAGCATTCGAAGACGTCACGGAGCTTCCATCAGAGATGACACTTATAGCCATGGACCTTGATAGCGTTGCCCTGGGCGAATGACTTTCCTTCTTCTGCACTTTAACGTCTGCAATCTTTTTGTGATCGTTCGCGACATTGGACTGACGGAAATCATCGAGAAACGTTCGACGCAACGAAGCTATCGTTTCGATGCCGGAATCTTTGCTGAGCCTTCGATTTGACATTAATTCCTTCGATGATTTTGATTCTTTCAGGGAACTTTTACAAACTCTCGGGGTTTTTTCCGCGGCTTTTTCAACCGGACTATCCATATCTTCCTCGTTGAATCTTCGACTGTGTATTATAACAGGGATTGGTGCGTCGTACCACGTTGCTCGGGAGTTATTGTTACCACCGGTAACGCAGCCGCCGGTGCCACTGCCTGTTGAGTTAGCGGTAACAACCACGGTACCGCTCGTCATCAAGTTTCTCGATGACAGTAGCGACGTCCACGCCTGTTTGACCTCTTTCATTATACTCCACGAATTATTATGATAATTCGGTTGGTCCCTTCGTTCACCGCAAAGTTGATGAAGATCACGAAGATGCGATTGAACGTTTACCACTTCCGAATAATTGGTTTCGATGGTATTTTTTTTTCTTCCTTATCTACTATCTCCGACACACCGTTGCGTCAGATAGAATCGAATACGCTGTAATTGAATTACAGAGTACATTGGTATATACCGAGTGCTCGCCGTATACAAAATGTTCGAGGTTTCCCAGGTGCGGTTGGCAATCTATCCTCGTAATCCCGTTGCATCGACTGGAAAACTGTTCCAGCTCTTCACGTAGAAACGGCATCGATGGAAACGCAGTTCTTGATTCGCGTTCATCGTCACTCTACAAACCTTGTGTACTGTCTGTACATGTATATACATGGACGTTGGAACCGTTCGAAATAAAACGTGTTTGGTAAAGTCGCACTGTCGGCAGCAACGTATGGAGAAACACACTTGTGCGACACGGTTATGTGACTCTAACACGCACGTTTGACGGGCACCCTCGACCAGTCATATCTATACGATAGGCGACGTATGTATAGTCTGATATATCATCCAGTAAAAATCTTTTTCCCATTCGTACCGGTGGGACACGCTGGCCTCTCGCGATTTTCTGAACGCAGATATTGTACACGTAACGACCGGCAATTCCAGTTATATTTTTTCAGCCGAAAGACCAACAGTCCACTGATTAGGATTTCGTATTTAATTTTTCATTTCCACGAAGATTTCTCACAGTCAAACAATCACATTTTTTTTAACACACTTTTATCCAATTTTTTTTCATCACCTTTTCGCTCGATACACTGAATACGTATGAATAAAAAATAAAAAAAACTCATCGGGATCTAGGTACAATTTTTTTTCTTCGCAGTAAATACTGTTTTGCGCTTTCGGTGCAGTGATTGTCGGAGCCGATAACGACTACAGCAAAGTTGCCGGGACCGAGAGATACACGAAATCTTCCATGTTTCCTACGCGGTATATACCGACGATACAATACCTCGTGTTCAAATAGATTCAGTGACGAATCTATATACATATGTATATATACACGTACAATGACGCATTTCCACGCGTTACCGTTTTTTTTTTTTTTTTTTTTCAATGTAGATTAGCCTCACTTCTTCGTGCAGGTATATCGTTCGTAATGAGGAATGTCTCCTGGCGACGCAAAATACATTCCTCTTTTCATTTTCCTCGGGATGCTTTCATGAATATGTGACCAGCCAGCAAACGTGCACATGCATTCGATGACGCCGAGGATTTTAAACGTTTGTCGTTACGTGATCCCACTATAACGAATGCACTCACATACAGTCTCGTATGCCCGCGATATATCAAGACACCGAAATTACCCCGAAACTTGTGATCTTCGCAATGGCATTGAAAAATACCTCCGACGTGTACTGAAAATTTGTATAAATTATTCCAATGTCTGGATTCCACCTCGACGCACTACTCCGTCGAAGTATTCATTTACCTCGGTAACCTAAACATCATCAACGAACAACGCGTATTCAACGTGCACCAGCAGTGAAGGCAAGATTGAGCCTGATCAAATTTCAACGTTTTTTCGTCCATGTGCCACGAACATTCCGACAGGTGCGTTAGCTCGTATACACCTTTGGGGGGCTCGAATCGACGGGCTTGGCACACTCGCGCGAGATCTCGCGGTAATCCAGGAACACTACGCGATCACATGTTCGTATATATATATATATATTTGACACGATAATAGGCGCGTGAAACAGGGATACCGCGGGGTGACCGGTTGACTACTAGCTGGCACTTGTTTCTTTTCACGAAGCCAGAATATATCACGCTGCAGACGTAACCGAGAGAACAGTGTTGAGCTTACTGAGTTGACTAGTTGCTCGAGTCCGGTATATCGTTGAAACGGTGCTCTTGTACATTTAACGAACGAATCAAGTGAACGACGATATCAGAGAGAGCGAGAGAGAGAGAGAGAGAGAGAGAGAGAGAGAGAGAGAGAGAGAGAGAGAGAGAGCGGGAGAAATAAGGCGAGAAATGTCTATCCAAATAGACAGGAGAGAATGACGAGAATGTCTACGCAGGAATCAATTCTACTTTGAAAGAATTTAACGATCGGTAGACTATACTACGAATATTCTCGAACCGAGACGACGATGCTCCGAAAAGATAGTAACACCGATATCCAACCAACCGAATTTGACCGTATCTAATTGAGTCGCGGACGATAAACGCGGTGGGAAAAAAAATGTAAATCATAGATCTCCGCGATGGACTACTATCTACTCATGTAGCATGCATCAAAGTCGTTGGGAACTTGAAACGAATAGAGCCAAATTTTTCTGTCGAATAATTCGTAGGTAGATATGGGCTGATGGGATGCGTGACGAATATCAGGGAAATCTACGAAAAACATCAATCATATTTTTGTAGCTTCAAGATCCAATACGTGAGTCTTTGTAACTAATCGGAGTAACGATCGACGCGCTTCAAAAAAATTATTTTCACCCCAGGCGTTATGTTATAGTACGTATGTCACGTGTTACTGTCAGAAAATTTTCAAAGTTCGTTCAAACTTTGAACAATCGGATCGTTGGTCGGATCAACTTTTCGTACCTGCATCCATATTTAATACAAATTACCGAATAGATTAACTCTCATCGAAGCACGAGTGCTCAAAAAACCATACTTGCATTTTGAGTAATTTTCTCCAATGGAATTTTATTTTATTTCGCAAAGCAGTCTCGTAAAATGGAGTAAACGCTTGCGAACAAACGGAGCGCATATCACAAACAAACGGAAAAGATTTTACTGTTGGAGCCATTGGAGATAATCTCTAGGATTGCCAATCTATACATGTAAAATAGTTTCGTGACTGACTGACTGACTGACCGAATGACTGGCTGGCATAAAGACAACGCACAGCCTAAACCGCTGAAGATAGAAACATGATATTTGGAAGATATGTTCCTTACAAGGTGGAGAGGTGCACTAAGAAAAGATTTTTCGAAAATCAACACCCGAAATGGGGCGTAAAACTTTGTATGAAAAATTCAATATTTTATTTCAGTATTTTAGTCCATTTTTGTCAGTATTTTTTTCTAACTTAATCCTCATAGTTAATTCAACTGGAAAAAGAATACGAATCAATTTTGATCAGTTATTTTTATTCGAACTAAGCGATTTCAGTGAGGTTTATTTTTGAATGAATCGTCATTATTTTGTCTTTAAATTTAATTTGCTGATTTAAATTTAATTTGTTCAAAAACGCCCCTGCTCTGAGGCTCTAATACATTGAAGCCAAACTCCACGCCGGCAAATCCGCGGACCGAAGCTAGAAGTATTATAAAATTGAAATAAAAACGTATAGATGGAGTGCAATTTTGTCTACAATTTTTGTGCGTTTCTCACGCGCACTTTTGTATCGTTGCAAATGAAAAGTTGCAACCGTGCCTCGTTCCCACGACTTTGTGTCTGCAATTACTAAAAGCCCGAGTATGCAAAAAAAAAAAAACAAAGTATAATCGCAAAAAAACGTTGAATATTCGAGAGACCACTGCTACCACCTTGAGTTACACAGGAACATACTGCCGAGGTTACAGATATTTACGTGACTTTTTCTTCTCTCGATAAATCCTGGCTCTGTTTAATGTTCATCTTAACGAGCGAGTGCTCTTCGCTAACAGTCTGCGCCTGTATCGTAACAAGCACATCGATATATGCATCTGTATATGCGTATATACTCTTGCGCGTGTGTACGTGTATTCGTAATGAAACAGTTAAATAATACCTATGCCTTGTATTGCTGTTCTCAGCGACAAATGCCACAAGAGTTGTTACGCAAACGCGTCTATTCTTTCGCGCCTTCTTCCTCGATGTCCACGCGACACGAGGCCCCGCTCCAGTTTAACAAATCGTTTAACGAGCCGCGCTCTAAACGCCATACCGGTGCAACGGACACTGGAGCAGCAGTAAACGCGTTTCCTTCGTTCGAAATGTTAGTGATTGACAGTGAGCGTAATAATGGGACGTAAACTTTTAATCCACGTTTACGTCATCTACCTTGTACGTACCCAACGAATGGTAATTTTTTTTTTTTGACGCTACCGCGTTTACCTGGTAACGAGACGTAGACGTAATCTCCACCTTATCGGTTTCCCGCTCTCATTTTACGTGGGCTTTTGCCTACGGAACGCTTGGAAGTGGATGATGGATGAAAAACCAGCCGAGTCATCGTACTGTGCGGAAATGTTCTCCGGAGAAGGAAGTTTATCGCTCTAATCGTATCGAAGTGTGCAGCGTTGGAATGCAACGAAAATATTCTCTTTCGTATTGCCCATTTTTTTCGGCACATCTAGGCTACGTATCTCATTGGAATATTTTTTAAGATCGTTATTAGAGATTCATAATCAAAATCTGCATAAGAAATGTTACGATAATAATCAAAATAAAGAAATTAAAAAAATTAAGTGGGGCTTTCGTTGCATTCCAACGATGGACACGTCAACACTATTCGCTCTACACGGCTTTTTTTTCGTAACTTCAAAAACAGCATTCAATTTCGATAAAAGTCAAACCTTCAACGCAATTTCGCGAGTGGATTTTCGTCACATCACGAGATTATCTTCGGGAATTTAATGCAGGCAACCTTAAAGGTATGTATATAAATGATGAAGACTCTCCACTCGACTCCCAAACGCGCTCAGGTATCTACGAGCGCTCAGTTAGGCAGTTTGTTTGGGTTTTCATAACCCAAATTTGGATTTTCATAACCCAAACAAACCCAAACTCGATCCTTTGGCGATTAGCCCCAAAACATCTCCATTTCTTGCTGCTATTTTATTCAACGAAGGAAATGCAGCCCTACTCATGGTTATGAATGAATTACAAATCGTAATTGGCAGACAAAGCTACGGATATGCCGAAATGGATCAAATGCGCGTGGCTCGGCAAAATAGAAAAAGTTTGTTAGAGACAAAAGGAGCTCGAAAAGTTCGTAAAGAGGAAATGCAAGCTTCAAATGAGTTGCATGAGGAAGAGGAAGGACTGCTGTATGGTGCTGGAATCGCTGATTAATCGGTAAGACACTTCATCATTTGATTAAACACATTTGACTTTGAGTTTTTTGTTTGTGAAACTTTAAACGTGTTTTTCTCGAATCGACATTTTTTCAATTTGCGGGAGTCATAACTCAAAAACTAATTGATGGATCATCTGCAAATTTCGAACACGTTTACATAATATAATTTATTAAAACATGAACCTAAAGTTGGAAAGATTAGATTGTTTGAAACATATTTATTATTGCGAAATGCCGGGAAAAAAAGTGCTAAAAATCGATCTTTTTTTTTCAAACACGTTCCAACATTCATTTCTCGATTTTTTTTTAAATTTAGCTTCATGTTCTTAAAAAACATCGCAAGAATGTATAAAAATTTGTTGGATTATTTCAGATAAGAATTGCGAGCTGCACAATTCCCGCAAATCGACAACGACGATGAGGACACGACAAGGGACACAGCGGATTACATCTCAATTATTGCATGAAATAACTTGAAAAAATTACCAGAGATGTACGAAAATATGAATAAATTATTGTCAGAAATTGCGGAAATTTCCGTTTTTTTTCCCCAATAAAAAAAATCCACAAAATCATCAAATTTTTGGTCTCCTAAAGTGGTTGCCCGCTTTTAAGATAATATAGTGCTCTTATAGTGCGGTAGCGATTTGACAAGTCACTGACAACTGGACAACGCGATGTACTCGTCGCACACGAAAATACCTGCCGCTCAGTTATTAACCTCCGACGTAAATACTACAGAACAGAAATCGCGTCACCGACGAATTGCGTAAAGCGATTTATTGTTTTGTTTCACGTGTCCATTAACCGAGCTCTTTTTCCGTACGACGTCATACCACGAGATCCAAGTGAAAAGCGTTTATATTGTATTTTACCTCAACCCCCCCCCCCCCCCCCCCCCGCCAAACACCCAAACCTTGTCAGATCGGAGCCGAACAAGTGCAAATTTTCCAACCGACCGTACTCCAGCGTCATACGTATACGCGTGTGTACCTACGAGCCTACGGAGCGCGAAATTCAAATATTGAGCGTTTTTATACTCCAATTGCAGCGTCAGGCAAATACGAGTTTGGATTTGAGTATCGCGGCTTCGATCACGAGATGCACCGTGTACACTCGTTCTCGACTCGTGCAAAAGAGTTTCAAGCCCGAAGCCTCGCGTATGCAGATTTTTTATTTTTATTTTCTCGAGACAACGACGTGAACGACGTCGACGATGAGTACACAAGAGCGCGAACGAATCGTGGAGCGACTCCCGCGATGCTCGACTGGATCCGCACTGATGATGGAACTCAAGCTCATGTGGAAGTCCCGGCGACATTACACAACTGCGTCAAACGATTATGTCCGTATTGAATTGGATATACATGCACGGACATGTGTCACTGCACAGTGCGAGCGACCACACACATACAAACGTCCGGATATGTACATATATGTATATGCCAGTACATATATATATTTAGGTATATATATATATATATATATGCATGTGTATGTGTGTGTACGAATACACTCATTATTGTACCTTTGCGCATGTACTAATACTCCGCGATGTTACACAACCGGAGGCAAAACACGGTACAGCCTCTCCGGGGAAAATGCAACTGCCACGGAGTGTCGCGATGCGTCCGCGGCACTCTGCGACAAAACTGTGCACCGACAATCGTCAACGTACGCAAGCATACGCACTGCATACACGCGTAATGCCAAATGCGTACGCGCGCCGTCAGCTTGAAAAAAAAAAAAAAAAGAGATCGCAAGAAATGGCAAGTGCACGAAGCTCTGCGGAACAGCTGAGAGCGCTGATTCTCCCTTTGTGCTTGGGTGAACGACGGAATCGGCTTTTTGCCGTTTTTTTTTTTCGCGGTTCCACGTATCGTCTCGTTGAAAATCCGCTGACCTCGGTTTTTAGCTGGGAGCTTGAAGTATTCGGAGCAGCGCGGAACGGGGATGAGAATGTTAAGGTATTCCTTTCGCGAACCCGAACATTCGGTAATTAACTGATTTTCTTCTACGATATAGTACACATATATGCTGGTATACTGAACAAATTTCAAGCCAAGTTACCGAACTTTTAACAAAAAATAACGACTTTAAAAAAAAACGTATATTTTGTATGGCACTTTATGGAGATGACACGCTTGCCACATTTCTATCTATAATAATAATCTATATACTCAATAACTCTATAATATCTCACATAAATTGCTCTACGCATGTAAGAAATTTTAAAGATTTCGTAACGACAATAAAAACAGGGGGGTTACCGAATGTTTAAAAAAAATATTAATGATGAAACTTAGAAAAACTTATTTCAGTGAAAGTGTAAAAATGTATGCAAAATTTTTCATTCCAGTTCATCGTTGGATATAATGATTGTAACTTATTATTGTTAAGCGGCACTGTATTCTACTAATGAGTTAAAAGGGCCCTGGCTTATGCGTCCACAAATCAAAGGATGTCCCAAAATGACGTGACATTTTAAATTGCGCGCCTATTTTTTTTTTTTGTGGCGAACATAGAGTACTAATCTTTGACAACTGGCATCAGGAATGATTGGGGTTTAGTCATGGAGAATTACACGATCGAGCAACGCATAGAAATTATGAACATTCACTGCGAAACAATGCAGTTATTGCAGACGAAGTATCATGATCGTGTGATCTCGCGCCGCGGCGATGTGAATTGGCCACCAAGATCGTGCGATTTGACGCAATCGGACTTCTTTCTTTGGAGTTTTCTGAGAAGAAAAGTGTATGCCAATGATCCACAGACCATTCCGGAGCTCAAGAAAGCAATTGGACGCACCATTAATGAAATTAGTCCGCAATTATGGCAAAATGTTATTGAAAATTTCGTAAAAAGAGTAAACATTTGCAAACAGGGACGAGGCCGCCATTTATCGGATATTGTGTTCCACACATAGCCTCCATATTTTCGTATCTTATATTAAAATTAAAATATTCGTACTTCTTTAAATAAATAATACGTTTTATTAATACATTTAAATGTCAGGTCATTTTGAGACACCCTTTATAACCCTCCGCGAAAGGAATATCTCAAGATGTGTGCATGGCCGATACTCGAAGCGGCGACCGCTCAGCCGTGCACCAGTGAGCAAAAGGCAAATATTTCTGAGAACCTGGTGTAGATACTTGAGTAAAACGTCTATGCACCAGAGAATCAGAAGAATTTGGGGCCGTCTTTACCGGTATGGGTTTTCCATAGTTTCCCTGTACCCTCGGCAAATGCGGTCTAGTGTAACTTAAGACGGCTGTGGACGCAACGGGAGTTAAGTTAGATTATCCAAGAGCGAATAGGGACTGATAGGAAAGGGTTCAATTGGGAAGGGTAGTACGTGAAAACCCGCAAGGGTCAACGTAGAAACTCAGGAAATATTCAATAAGTAAAAATTAAATACCATTGAAGTCCAAAAGACATTTCCAGTAGAAGCAGTCTTTGAATCAAATTCAATATTCGTTCAAATCGGATATACAATTCCACGGCAGTGAATGAGAACATCTATTTAAGGTAGAAACTACATGTAACGGCATAAAAAAATCATTTTTTTTACCTAAAATGTTAGTTAAACATCTCAACAATACAGTAGTAAAGTAAGTAATTAGCCGGTAAGACACTGAAGTTATTGAGTTTTTTGTAGTTCGAAACTTAAACCACGTTTTTCTCAAAACTACATTTTTTAAGTTTGTAGGAAACATAACTTTCAAACGAGTTGACCGATCGTCAATAAAAATATTACTTTGAATTTATACCTACTTGCTTATGAAAAGTACTTTTAAAAAGTTTTTTTATTGCAAAAAAGCACCATAATGTTGTGTAGAATTTCATTTTTTTTCTGTAGTGTCCCATTTTTTTCATTTCCAACGTTTTATATGTTTCTTACGTATACGTTCAGCATTTGGATGTTAAAATACTAAAATTTCTTGGCTTATATTTTTCAGATCAATCTGAAGGACCCACATTATTAGATTTCCTACAAACGGACAACTGCCGCCAAAACCTTTCTGGAAGGCCACGCAATAAAGTTGCCATTTTACAATATTTTTTAATGAAAAAATTTACTTAATCAGTATAATTATATGTTAAATTGTACCTAAAGTTTCATAAATGTGAAAAATTTCGTTTTTTTCCAAAAATATGATCAAAATTGACTATATTTTCGTCGTCTACATATATTTCGTCCTTTAACTTGAATAAAATTTAATTCGCATCAAATATACGGTTTTTTCTTAGAGTCAGTTGTAAATATAAAATTTCATTGAATATCAAACTAGTCTGGCAGGTCGAGATTACACATTTTTTTTTAGTCGAACCAACCATTTTTCTCTGTGTAATTTAATTTAATCGACACATGGGTAGAATAAAATTATAGTCCTCGACCAGTGACTATGCTTTGCTGCATTTTTTTTCAAAATTACTCAGGATTATTTTCATAGCTCGAATGACTAAGATCGAATTTCGCGGGGGGTAGCGAGGAAATGCAACGTGTTACCTTGATTGAGTTTTTTCTATAAACCTTTTTTTCGCACTATATCCCTCCCTCTCCCTCGGTAACATTAGAAATAATCGACAATTGTAAATACTAGCGCATGACTGAGAAGCGCGACGACCTTGTGTCTATTGGAAATTCGATCTTGATCTATCTGGGGAGTTCACGTGCGCGCAGACTTTCCGACACACGACGCGTCCATTCTCAAACCCTGATCTCTGTACCAGAGTTTTACTACACGTACGACCCGGTCGAGCTGCCCGAATCAAGGACAACGAGTTCTTCAACGTTGCACTTTTTCCCCAGTTTGTTTTCATTCTCGACACTGCCATTTCCGTACAATTACTGCATCGATTTTGAAGAACTACAAATCACTAATCTCACGGGTACCAAATTCTTAAAGAATTTAACTTGCGTTAAATTTGTGACCAGCTTTCAAAAATAAATATTCCGGACAACCAGCTTTCTTCGTGTACTCGAGTAGGGGAGAGTGGGGCACAATGTGTCACGGGGTACAGTGAGCCACATGCGGTTTCTCGAAGGTTTGTAGCTAGTAAATTCCGAAATGTTATGTGTTGGACCGCGATTTATATTAGGTTTCGACAAGCCTAAAAGAAAGTCAATAGCAGCTCACAAAGGATTATTGAAAATTAAAAATTGATTTGCAGCTTGGAAGAAAAATTTCGCTCGCCTGAAAAACGTAAAATATAACGACACTTTCTGTAGCGGCTCCGGTTTTCGGTCCTAATCGATAGTTTTATTATTTATGATGCACTCAGTGACTTGTGTTTTTCCACTCGTAGTTTAATTAATAGTTATTTTCATCAATAATCAAATATTTTCCTAGTGGGGCACAATGTGTCACCGAGTGGTGGGGCAAAATGAGTCGATTCCCAATGAGGAAACAAAGAAGTGACGACGCTCCGAAGAAGCGCAATGTGTCACGGGCAACTGTCAACCGCATGCGATTTGTCGGAGTTTTGTAGCTTGTAAAATCCAAAAAATGTTGTGTTGGTCCGTGATTTATATTAAGTTTCGGCTGGCCTAAAAGAAAGTCAATAGCAGTTCACGAAGAATTATTAAAAGTACAAAATTAATTTGAAGCTCGAAAAAAAAAATTTCGCTTGTCGGGAAAACGTCAAATATTGTGGGGCAATTGTGTGGAGCACAATGTGTTGTTGAGTTGTTGAGCATAATGAGTCGACTCCCAATGTTATTGGCAAATAATACCCGTTGTGAAATTATCGGTATGTATGAAGATCTGTTATCTATGTTAGGAAAATATAAAAGATCTGTTATCTATGTTAGGAAAATATAAGAGTTTTAACCGGCTCGTTGTACCCTATGTTTCGCAGCACTTGACACACTGTACCCTCCTATCTGACACATTGTCCCCCACCCGTGGGGCACAATGAGCCAATCCGCAAATTTTTTTCCAACCCATTATTTTAGGATTTTTAATCTTTTTTCAAACATATGGCAGCTTTATTGTACGCCCAAAGATCTATAAAATCGGTTATGACCTTTTTCTCCTAATCAGACTACTATGGTAAGAGTAAGAATTCGATAGAAAAAAAAGTGTCACACTGTGGCCCACCTTCACCTACATTTTTTCTTACATTCATCACAGTGTCCTTTCTCCTCAAATTCGTCACAATGTCATTCTTTCCGCAATCTTCGACACGAAAGTAAGCTTTTGTTTGTTTTTCCTCGAAAATAATGGTGTTGAAGTTTGAATCGTTGGAGCGCAATGAAAATTCTTTTTTCAACTGCTGTTTCGGTATTTAAATTACTATACAAAAGATTTTTTCGCAGATTGCGGTTGAAGATTTCTAAATAAGCTTCCTAAAAAATATTTGACTAATTTTCGTAGATCCAATATGCTAAAAGAAATTTGAGAGATTAAAAAAAAACATTCGTATTGCATTCCAACGATGTAAACTTTAATCTCATGGAATATATACATACGTTCTTTTGACAATTTATTTTTCTACATTCTGCACTGCATGGAGTGTCACTGTTAATTGGAAGCTCTAATTTTAACCTCGACCACTTTAAAATGATCATTGAAAGTGTTAAGTTTTTATACCAACCGCTGAAACAACCCTCGCTACTAAATTGATAATCTTGGCGAATTATTTTCCTAGTGGACTTTAAAATACACGTTCTCTTGTTGCGGTTATTATTTTTACCATGCAATTATCCCACTGATTATTTTTTCCACCCTCTGAACTACTGGACAAAGTACCTTTCCAGTAATTTTATGCCCGTCTCATTCGGCAGAACGAAACGTTTAACAATATGAAAGATCCAAACTGTTGATCCAAAGATCTACTGTTTGCTGTTGTAATTTTATCTTCATTTGTAAAGAAAGTTCTTTATTGTTACGGCAAAAAAAAACAAAATCACGGATCCAAGAGATAATCTTCATTTCGCACATAAACGCACCAAATTCCAACTTTTTCGCGAAATTAGCGATCGAAACTTTGGCACCGCGTATTCGAGCACGTCGACGTCTCTCCGTTCGCACTCGCGCGGACTTTTGTACTGGCGTCTTCAACCACACATTGGACCCGACGACGAGAAAATAGTTCAGTCAAGAATAGAGCGTAAAAAAACAGGGGAATTGCGCGCGAAGTCACTGCCTAGGGAATGATAAGCAAGAAGCAATGAAATAACTATAAAATTGATGAAAAAAAAAAACTTCGTGACGTACTGTCGTTGTCAATATGTGCCGAATCATGTCACGGTCTTGCCGTGAAAATAAATTTCACCTGTCATTGCTTTCGATGAGTTGCGCGACAGCTGGACTTTCCAACGCGTTCAACTTACTCGCAAAAAAAAAAGAACAACTAATGTGAAGCACAGATACAAATGACTCTTCATTCGATCCGTCTATAAACAATTTATTCTTCAAATATTCTCCAAAAATTATTTGAACCCTTTAGAGTGATTTCTCACAGGACATTTTTCGCCCATTGTCCAACCTTCCAAAACATTTAGCTGACGTTCAATTTTACTCCATTTCTCACAAAGCACGTTCACATTTAATTAACGTTTGAACAATCATCTTACCGGACAACTTTCGTTTCACTAATGTTTTTTTTTCTTTCAAAATTCCACATGCGCACGAATTAATCACAAGACCTCTTGAATTTTGACTGATACGTTGATAAAAATATAGACGATTGATACACTCGCGGTCGCGACGTAAAACGAATTGCAGAAACGCAAAGTTTTTCGGGAGTCGCGGAAAAAGGTTTTTAACGTTGCACGAATTGCACTCGACTGCGATCATAAAACGAGAGAGCACGAGGATCTTGAACTAACCAAAAAGATGTACTGCCTCTCGTACCATTTTCTATTCATATATTATATAAATAAACACACACACAAACATATATATATATATATACTTCCCGATTCGTCTTAGCATCGCTCTTTCTCCCTCCCTCTCCCCTCCTCTCGTTCTCACTCTTTCGCTCCCCTGGACCATCGTACAGATATTATAGCAGGCTTATCTATACAGAGAGTAAGTCAGCCTGAATCTATGCGGGGGGGAAACGTTCTCGGGCA
The DNA here is from genome assembly GCA_963932345.1 of Ophion ventricosus. NCBI lineage: Eukaryota > Metazoa > Arthropoda > Insecta > Hymenoptera > Ichneumonidae > Ophion > Ophion ventricosus. The sequence continues at coordinate 13,765,999 of OZ010718.1, forward strand.
TGGTTTTTCTCCTCTCGGTGATTATATTTAGTCTCAGCGTTCTTGCAAGGCGCTCGCACGTGGACAAGACTCACGGAGCGAAGGCACGCGACTATAACGCAAGCCCCGGTGAAATACTTGCCAGGATACAGGTTTTTTGGAAACACACAGGGCGCAGTCTCATCAGGCACTTCGACAAAATTCACGGTGATCATTTAAAATAAGACTGTCACGAATTTCTTTGCAATTAAAAAAATACATGTATACATGTAAGTCTACAGATAATATTTCAACAAAGGGGTTACGAATGTTCGAAATTATTAGAAGTTTGAAAAATACTCATGCAGACGTACATACGAAAATATAATTTACACATACGTATGTATAAATATACAGGGTGGCCTGAAAAGTGACGTCGAACAGGAAAATTTAGATGGTGTGGAAGTTTGCATCGTTGGAATGCACCGAAAATCCTTCTTTATTTTCTCATTTCTTTATTTTCATTACTATATAAACTTCTCTTTTGAGAATCTGCAAAAATATTCCATTGGTATGTAGACTAAATGTGCTAAAAAAATTGGGGAATACGAAAAAAAAATATATTTTCGATTTTCCAACGATGCAAACTGCAATACCATGAATCTAGATGCCTCATATCAATACCCATCCGAATCATTCCCATGTATGTTCCACGATTTTTTTCATTTTTCTCTTTTGTGTATATACCTTCCTCCCGATTTTTTTCACTCGTGTTGTCGTTATGAAGCCGCACTGTTAAACAATGAATTCAACTGAACACTATCGTCAATGCCTCAGATTTTTATAAAAAATAAACAAAATAAGACTGAGTGGATCAGTCAGTAAAGTTTGGATGATAAAAAAAATACTTGTACTAGTCTAAATGACTCCCAATAGCTATTAAAAACCTGTAAGAGGAAACTATACCCACAGAAAATAAAATAATCCTGCGCTATAGGAAAACTCGAAAAAAAATATAACAAGTATTTTTTTGAAAGCTAAACAAGATCGTAGAACATACATGGGGGTGATTCGGATTGATACGAGGCATCTGAATTTTCCTTTTAGCCGTCACTTTTTGGACCACCCTGTGTAAATATATATGTATATAATTATTTATTTATTTATTTACTTATCTCCTCGTATACAGATCAAACGTTCAGCAAATCGCCTATGAATGTTACAAATTATTAAAAGTTAAAAAAATACTCCTAACAATCCTACTCTGTAACTTTTATTCGCTAATTTTTAACTGTCAACACTTTTAAAGTTGGATATAAGTATCAGCTGTTTTTGTATCACGGACCTTCACATTAAACATTTTTTTAACATTAGGAAAATCAATGATACATAATAGGTAAGTTTATCAATCAATTTTACTTGTATGTTGAATAAATCAAGACAATCGAATCAACAATAAAGAGAATTTTTATGAAATGCAATACTCTTTTATTTTATTTTACGCTATACCTGCATCAAATTCCTTAAAAATGACGTTCAATCAATGGTAACGTTTTGAATATGACAGGGAAGTGTACAAGTGTGTTAATTTGAAATAAACAGTATTACTTGCCGACGCAAGTGTACCTATTTTTCATAATCATTATGTTGTCGAAGTGAACATAAATTGTATCTCGTGCACCCTTCACTTCCCATACAATTGTAATTACAAGATTGCTGTAATTAAAAAATTGAGAAACCAAGCGCCGAGCATCGTGTTATCCTCATCGGCATTGAAAGCATAGGATGCAAAAGAATTTGCACTCATTCCCAAAAAAAACAAATTAACGATGAGCGTTCACTGTCACAATTTACCTTAAAGCCTTAGGCCACTCTAGGATATTTCAAAAATCGATTTTTTTTGTTAAACATGTATCTTAGAACTATAAAATTATATTCCAAAAGATTATGGGTGTGAAAAATCTCTAAGTACTCGATTTTCGAATTGTAGCACAATCCCTCTTGATTCATGTCGTGACTTTCTACTAACTATAAACGCGTTTATCTTAAAACTACATTTTTAAAGTCGGCCGGACCCATAACTCAAACAAATTTCAACCGATTCACTTGAAATTTTAAATGTATATTTAGAATTACATTTTCTGAGGCACTACGTAGGATTTTTTTTATTATATTGCATAGTTCCTTTTTCATAAACAATTTTCTGACGATTTTCTCATGGCATTTTATACACGGAGAGAATTAAATGTTAAAAATTACCGTGCAGTAACGGTAACCAGATGACAACCCTGAAACTTCGCTTATTATTACTGAGTAAAACACAGATTTTCACGAAAATAAAATAAAATTTCTTCTTCAGATAGAACATTTTACCAGATTTTCTAGTAAATGTTGATGTGTAACAAAATACGCAAAACTTAAATTTAAAAAATATATAATATCAGCGAAATTTTACTGTGCATTTTATTATTTTATGCCTTTCAAAAATGTCTATAAAAAAGTATCGTCTTTATAACAGTTATTTTAAGATTTATTATAAAATTTAATGAGTGTTATAGGAAAATGTATTGTGCTCTCGGTAAAAATTATCGTGCGCGCTACCCTTCTTGTATAGTAAAATTTTAGCTACGTATTTGAAATTTTCTGTAACGTGAGTTAAAAAAAACTTGTCGCATACGAATTATTATGCTTTTCTCACTTGTCACCACATTGAAATATATCACGGTAATTTTTACCGTGAAATTCACGACAAAAATTACTTTTTAATTCTCTCCGTGTACTTTTTGTTTTAGAAATGCGCCATTTTGACAAAAAACAATATATCAAAAAAATTCTACGTACTTCTATAGCTATTCTTATATATAATCGAAAACACTTTAGTGTCTCATAGTAACTCAAAAATGATAGGAGCTGTTGGTCCGGCCGTTGACCTTCCAAAAATAAAGGAGTCATCGGAAAAATGCTGCACAGTCGCCATTTTGACATGTATCGCTCTGAAAAATTAATTTTGTATAGTCAATTACGTGTATAATAAAACCCCTATTTTGTAATTCCGATTTATTTTATTGTTTCGCTGGAAAAAAATCACAAAATATGCCCTTTTTGGCCTCTAGAGTGGCCTGAGGCCTTAATTCGAATTAAAAAGAGAAAAAAACGACTGCACATAGCGGAAAGCGTGTAAGAGCATTTTGAAAGATATCGCACGGACTCGCCAGGAACGTTCCATCTGTATACGTATATAATTTTGCAGGGATAAATTTATAATACTTCGAGATGCACGTGAATATGCTCATGTTTGCTGACTTGCGCGAAAGGCTAAGCACGCTTCGAGCCCCACACTTCTGCGACGTTAATAAGCGGAGAGGCAAGTTCTGCTTGCCTCTCCGCTTCATTCTTGCATTTTCCGACAATCTCCATCGACGGCATATGTATCGACCATTGGTGTATGTATCCACGAGTTGCTGGCAAAGTGCACAAAGATGTGAATATGGAAAAGAAGTTTTACATTCTTTTTATTTTACGCACAATTAGCTGCTCGCCAGAGACCCATTTTCCGTCGCGGAAGACATTTTATATGCATACTCGAACTTTACGAAACTGTAAAGTATTAACGGAATAATAATTAATAACGAATAAAATACAATCGCGAACACACAGTACGTTATAAAAATCAATGAAGTTGCCATTTCAGTTTGCACTCGTGAAAGACACGTACGTAATAACATACTTTAGAATGTGTGGAAAAATCGTTGGATACGACTTACATTGGAAAAAAAAATTAAGGGTTTACACCAGCTTGGCGCTCGGAAAAACAGGTATAGATTTTTTTTAGACGCGGTTATTGCATATATAAAATAATTTTTATTTTTCCCAAATACATTATAGTTTTGAAAACAAATGTAAAAAAAACGAATAAAAAACATACAAAAATGGCGGAGATGAGTCGTCTAGTAGGACCTTCTGTTCAAACTGGTGGACAAAATATCTCGAGATCAACTCAACCGATTTCTATGAGCTTCATACCATATTATCCTTTATAATATTATCCTACATCCTTCATAATATTATCTAGGATGTAGTATGGAATTTTTTTGATTGGATGCCGCCTCCATTTTTTATTAATTTTTAAACTCGCAATTTTGGTAAAAATCGCCGTTTTATTTTCGAACAGCTGTCATTTCTACTTTTAATTTATTCTTTTAATCTTGCAGACGATGCCTCAGAGAGATAAAAAATCCATCATCGGCAAAGATTTTTAAAAGAGGACCCTACTAGACGATTTCTATCCCTGCTTTTTAAAATTTTTTTAAAAATTTGTTCTTTTAAATTTGTTTATAAAACTTTAATGTATTTGTGAAAAATAAAAATTATTTTATATATTTAATAGTGCGGTCAAATTATTTTATAATTTTTATACCTATTTTTTCCAGCGCCACGCTAGTGTAACACCTTAGTACGATCTTTTTAATTACTTCGAATAGCCGCTCTGTCGCATCCCTTGATTTTAAATAATATAATTATCATTATTTATTTGCAGGAGAAACATTTGAACACTTGATACATTATTGAACTTATATATATATGTATGCCGATATATATATGTATATATACAAATGGCCTTGATGAATACGTTCTGGCAATCGTGTTAAGCCGACTATGTAATGTGTACGTTACACGTTTGCCGGGCAGTTTATCGCAAGAATATAATTTCATGGATAGGGACGTTGAATGATTCAAATGAGATTTGTACATGAACAAGTCGGGCCAAACGGCGTGAAAATTTTCAACCGGGATGCTCGATTTCGATTCACACGAGTCCCGATGATAATTGCAAAGTCGTCAGGGCCTAAGAAAAATCGTCGTTGATGCTATTTATAGATTGCACAGCAACTCACCGATAAAAAAAATGAAAAGTTTCATAATACTTTTTTAGCTGCGCTTTATCCATTCGCGAATCTTTCGCCGACACGTCAGCTTTACCATTTCTCTAGTTGGATGGGACAGCTTATAAAGAACGCAAAAAAAAAATGTTAAGAGCGAAGAAATAAGGAAAAACAGAATCTTTTCAATTACTTTTCACAGTGTCGATGTATAAAAAAAAAATGTTTACATAACAAATTGTAAATAGTCTTGGGCCAGCCTCCACAGTATCGTCGTATGAATAAATAATAATTGTGGCATTATAACTATTATTACTTTTAAGGAAAATTAATTTATATGGAAATAAAAGAATATAGTTGAAATACGAAATTAATATTTATAAGGTATGGACAATATATTTCGATCACATATTTTCTTCATATTTGGTCATACATAAGTCAAGTATGGATGATATATATTTCTAAGTCAATTCTTTATACATTTACTGCCGAATTGCCCACTGCTAAGCCTGTTCACAGAAACCTTATCAAAAAGATCGTGAGAGTTCTGACTCGACAAATTTCTGTTAACCTTTTGTAAGGCCTCCACTGATATTCTATAGTCAAAATATTCACAAAAACGATAAATAATTTAAATAAATATATATTCGTTGCAATCCAACGATCGAACTTTAGGCCCACGTGGCAACATGACTTACCATAGAGGTAGTGAGTCTTTTTCTACATCATGGAAGACATATGCAAAAAATTCCAACGTTTCTGCCTCCGGATAATGTTCCAGTAAAGTTCCAATATAAATGATATTAAAGTCTACATCGTTGGAGCGCAAAGAAGATGAAGTTTTCTTTATTGCCTAATTCCTATTGTTAAATTTGGGCTACGAAAATCATTCAAGCGGTTTTCAGGGTCCTTGTGGTAGAGATCGAAAGCCCACGTTTGCAAGAAAAGATTTTACATTATAATGAAAATAAAGAAATAACAAAAATAGAAGCGAATTTTCGTTGCGTTTCAACGATGCAAACTTAAATATCGCCAATATAATATCACCGAACGATATGGTACTGAAGTTTGCATCATTGGAACACAACGAAATAATTTTTTTTTTTTTCTCGTATTGCCTAATTTTTCTTTAGCACATTTAGGCTACAAATATTATTGAAATATTTTTGAAGATCTTCATTCGAGATCCATAAAGCTAAAACTACAAAAGAAGAGTTTGAATAGTAATAAAAAATAAAGAAATGTAAAAATAAAGAATTTTCGTTGCACTCCAACGATGCAAACTTCAACACCATCGAACGATGTTGAGCAACCGTCTTGAAAATGTGTGCCACAGAAGTCTTGCAAAAACTCCGTGGACCAGATCCAAAAGGTTCGACGTGCGTGGAATTTGCCTCGAGAAAGTTTTACTATACAAATATCAATTCACGTTTCAGTGCAAAAGAGAGGCTAGAAATTTTACGACTTATTGGTACATATTATCCATTCGAAGACGGTGTGAACACGCCTCGTGTATGCATCCCTCAATTATCCGTATTGCTAAACCTATGAGGTCTGCGTTGCTACAAACGCATACAGTTTTATGGAGAATTACTGGAAAAGCGTTTCCACCTGACCACTAAGACATTTTTCATCCGCAACATACTATTTATTTGAGTGACGCGGGCTAATTATAGGCCCCGGGGAATAAATCGTACGCGAGGCTGAAAAAAGAAACGAACGACACGGGCCGTACATCGACCCTTTCTTTCAATTAAGATAATTGGAATGGTCCGCTTAATACTGGAAACAAAGAGGTCTTGGTGCATAACGCGGAATAGAGCAACGCACGAATCTTTACGGTTTCGTTTCTTGTCGCAATGTTACAAATGCATACTAACGCGCACATTCGTACACATGCACGAATATACGCGTTATAATCGCTGTGTAACAACTGCTAGCGAAGAAAATAGCGTAACATGTTTTATTCCGCTTCTTAATTCCCGCGAGTTACGCCCTTACGTTCGTGAACAGTTCAACGCACCGTGGATAGCGGTGAATGCACCGCGAGAGAGGGAAACCTTATCGTGGATGGGAATGGGTCAATGAAACGTGAAACATCGGAGCAGATGCTACGATAAAAAGGATTCGAAGAATAAAATGAACGAGAAATTGTAACAGGCGGATGTAGAAACCTTAAGCGGTCTTAAGGCCTCAGACCACTCTTGGATTTTCCAAAAATCGATTTTTTTTTGTTAAAAATGTACCTTAGTACCTATAAAATTATATTCCAAAAGATTATGGGTGTGAAAAATTTCTAAGTACTCGATTTTCGAATTCTAGCGCAACCCCTCTCGATTCATGTCGTGACTTCTTACTAACTTTAAACGCGTTTATCTCAAAACTACATTTTTCAAGTCGGCCGGACTCATAACTCAAACAAATTTCAACCGATTCACTACATAGGATTTTTTTTATTATATTGCATAGTTCGTTTTTTTTAAACAATTTTCTGACGATTTTCTCATGGCATTTTATTCTTTTTGTTTTAGAAATGTGCCATTTTTACAACAAAATAATATATCAAAAAAATTCTACGTACTTCTATACCTATTCTTATATATAATCGAAAAAACATTAGTGTCTCATCATAACTCAAAAATTATAGGAGCTATTGGTCCGGCCGTTGACCTTCCAGAAATAAAGGCGTCATCGGAAAAATTCTGCACAGTCGCTATTTTGACATGTATCGCTGTGAAAAAATATTTTTGTATAGTCAATTACGTGTATAATAAAACCCCTATTTTGTAATTCCGATTTATTGTAGGGTTTCGTTGAAAAAAAAATCACAAAATATGCCCATTTTTGGCCTCTAGAGTGGCCTAAGGCCTTAAGCTTGAAATTTTGAAAATATAATTTTTCATTACATAGTTTAATTCACAATTGTTGTATACATTTTTTTAAATCTAATTTGATCGATCTTCAATTTTTTTCAACGTTACGATTGTAACAGTCGTAAATATCGATTCGAAAAATCGATACTATCAATTTGTTTCATAGAGAAAATAAAATGAACGAGAAACTGTAATAGTCGGATGTCGAAACCTTACGGATTCTTAAGCTTGAATTTTCAATATATATTGTTCCATTGCATAGTTCCATTCACGATTGTTGTATCTTTTTTTTAAATTTGATCCAATCGTGGCCGGGTTGCATGTCCGAACTTAGAATAATCAGAACGCTAAAAATTCCGAATTTATTAGCTAGTACGCAATATTTCTGGAAATGTATAATTCCAAAATTTTGTAAACAGAATTATCATATAATCGAAAATAATAGTATACTAAGGAATTAAATAACAACAATCATGGGACCGACTGATAAAGCATCGACATAAAAACACAGCACATAAAAGAAGAATCAACTTCCCATAATTAGAGAACATCGTTACATTATATGTTCACAATAAAACGTCAAGGATGATGAAAACTCTGACAAAATTCTACCACGAAAGATGAAAACTCCGAAAGAATACTACCCCAAAAGATCAAAACTCCGAAAAAATTTTACCCGAAAGACCGAAACTCCGAAAATATGAACATCGTTCACATGCGTTACAGTAGTGGTGCTGCCATCTAAACGCGTTAGGCTAACTTGCTATCTGCTTTATGTGTGAATTTTCGGAATTTTGAACGTTCTTTATCGGAATCTTACACTATCTAAACTTCAGTTTTCGCAAACTGGATGATCGATGCTATGATTTTCGGAGTCTAAAACTTTTGTGAACCTGACGAATCTCTTATTAGCTTTTGTTATATTTTAACTTTCTGATATAGCTCATTTTCTATGATAAAAAATTCGGAACTTTGTGGCATACTTAATATTACATATTCGGAGTTTTGTATGTCGTATTACTGGTCGTTCAAATAAAGCGTTGATCTTCATCATACTATTTCTGAAAATAATCTTGAATAAGAAATCATATATTTGTATCCTTTATCTATCGCTACTCGTACCCATCTACATCATTTACAGTCAACTGTGTAGACTTTCGCTGGCATGATCTCTAAGAAACTTGTAGTTTCGGAACATTAAAGTTAGGAATTTTAAACCGTCGGAGCATTCAAAGTTCGAAATTTCAATCGAGCCCCATCCAATCGATCTTCAATTTTTCGCAACATTACTGTTCTAACGTTTATAAATATCGTTTTGAAAATCGATAGAAGCATTTAGTTCCAAATAAAAAATAAAATGAACGAGAAATTGCAACATACGGATATAGAAACCTCGAGCGGTCTGTATAAGCTTGAAATTTTGAAAATATTATTTTCGATTAGATGGGTTCGTTCTCAATTGTTGTATACATGTTTTTTAATTTGATCTGGTCGACGTTTAAATTGTTTTAACAATACTATTACAACATTTATAAATATCGATTCGAAAGATCGATACCAACAGTTTGTTTCATATTTACCACACAAATAGATTTTTTTTTCAAACCCTGAGTTCCCTTTGCGAATAAAGAGCAAAGGAGAGCACTAAATGGTAAAACCCTCTCGCTTTGGGCCCGGCACGATTAAACAGCAAGGAAGCGATGCGAATGTTTCTGATAATGACGATTTGTGCCACCATGCCGAGCAACGAACGCCGGGGCTTTTTACTTCGTGCGCGTGTCTAAAAGACATTCTTGTCCACAGTTGGTCATACGGTAGGATTGAAACATATGACGCGATACGCATATCCGGTTGGCGAAGTATGGAACTTAAAAAAATCCGTGACGTACGCGTTACTTCTTCAAGATGACGGAACAATATGTTTCAGATCGTGCACTTGCAGGACCTTCGCACGCTCCTCAACGATCGCATAAGTGGACACGTGTTGACGGCTATGACGATGTGCAAAAGTCAACCTTGAGAAGAGCACAGCCCCGTACTGAGCTTTTCATCTGCCGCCACGAATTTATGACGCAAGAATGAAATTAAAATTTAATATGAATAATTGAAAACCGACAGCAGAGAAAAAATAAAATGACAGGTATGGGGTGGAAAGTAAAATAGAAGCGATCGTTAAAGTCTAAAAAGGCTTACGAAGGAATTTGAAAAATAAATTAGATATATATCAACTGAAAAAATATATATCGGGTGGCCTATTTTTGAATAAATCAAAATCAAACATCAGACATCGAAATAACTCAAGAACATCGAAGTAAATTGAAAGATCCTGAGATACGTGTCTAGTAGATTGGAACGAGGAGTAGTTTGAAATGATAAGATAGCTTTTTGGTTTAGTGAGCATTTTCACGATGTTGAAGTTTGCTTTGTTGGAATGCAAGGAAAATTCTTTTTTATTATTTAATTTTCATTATCGTCCAAATTCTTATCTTGTAAGCTTGGACTCTAGATCTCTGATAAGAATCCTGAAAACCGTTCGACTGACTTTTTTGACACAAAGTTGTCGAAGAAAATGTGCTCCGACATTTTCATTGCATTGCACTTTTTCAGTTGGAATGTTTTTTTTTTTTATCAATGCCATTCTCCATGTTCAGCAGTCACATGTGACAGAATTGTTCCTGAAGCATTGTGCTTCTAAGCAACATGTTTATCCGCCTCATGGCAAAAAAAAAACTTCTCGAATAGCCGGCGGAGCTCATTGAGAGTGATCTACTATTGCTGCTTGGAAAAGTTTATATAAGTTAGGACAGTATTCCTTTTTAATATCCTTTCTTAAATTTTCAGCATTTATTTTATCATTTTTAAATTGAAGTATGTTTTTTATGACCATCGCATCAGCTTCTAAGGCTGACGTATCAATTATTACGGTTCTCCTATAATTATTGATGAAATACTCTCCGTTCTTCGTATCCAATTTAAAAAATGCATCAATTGCATGAGCTAACGGTAACTTCTCAAATCGGCGCTTTAGATTTATAATGATATTATCTACTTTTTGGCAGTAAATGTTGATCTTCCAGTATTTTTATGTGTATCGGCCGGCAAATCTAATGTATTGCTTTTGCCCACACTTCATTGTGAAAATTGAGTACCTATTTAATTTACGTAGGACAGGGAGGGGCATGTTGAGCAGTCGGGTAAGTTGGGCAATTGAAATATCTGGAAAACTAAGCACCGCACGCGGGTGCATCAATAGGCAGAAAGAGAGGTATGGGGGAGGGGAACACATCACGCCATCGCGCGTTGCCATGCGGCGCACTAGACGGTAACACGGGACGGTTCATTATTTTTGCACCCAAAAGTAAAAAAAAACGTGATGAAATGATTTTCTTCTACCATTGTATGAGAAAAAATATTTCAAAGTTCATTGCAATTAATGTTAATGTTTTAAAATCTCACTAATTAACAAGCAACTGTTGGTTTATTATTGCATTGTATCAAATCATGTTGCACACGTCTGATTTTTTTATGCAATTCTTACTTTGCTCAACTTAACTCATACTCATGATCAACTTACCCCGCTATTGGGGCAGGTTGAGCAAATATGGCCTTAGCCATTTGAGAGCGATTATCTGTGAAACAATAAGGATGACAGGAATTTCTACTACATACTTTTTTCCCCCAGATAAATGTCTTATTGACCAAAGTAGGTTTCATTTTTATACGGCAGACTGTTAAGGAATTACAGGACGATAATTCCAAACTTGCTCAACATGCCCCCCCCCCCCCCCCGTACCCTACTATAAATAACCAAAATAAAATCAATCGATTGTTTGACTTTAATTATTTTGGATTAATTTTTTTCCTGGGGTGGAGACACACGGCTTTTTAGGGTGGCCGTGCACACCGCAGCCCCCATCGCCGCCCGGGCTAAACCAATGGAAGCGGCCCTTTGAAATTCGACAAGTTTAGCTAAGGTTTTCTTCATCCGCTATAAATGTCCATAAATTCTAACTACGCAAGAAAAAAACGAGCACAATGTAATTCCCATTGTACTTCGGATCGCGGGCTCGTGGGCGTGAAGGGCCGCGCGCTACAAAAAACTGACCCGTTAAAAATCATTCAACCGGAGACGTGCGCGTATCTCATGGAAGAGGAAGCGAAAATTAAAAAAGAGAGAATCCAGAGAGAAACAGAAATTACAGGGCCTGGGTATTTAGTGCCGCGTCAAAATCTCCCGCGTGTGGCGAAGAATTGAATATGGTACTTTTACAATGACACAGACGGCGATATGCATTCATATATGTATGCAGGCCACTCCAAGGTACGTCCATGCGTCCTCAAAATCTCCATTATATGCTCTAACAATCCAAAAGGCCTTACGAAACCTGTCGGATACTTTGTCGAATAAAGGCCCGCTCGTCGTTCGACTACCAAAATAAATGGGTGTGCCAGAAATTCACAAAGGAAATGTACCTATAATTACCAGCTGCGAGAGTTTAAATAATTTGTACAAGAAGCGCGCACGTGCGTGCCGCAAAAGTCGCATTATCGCGATACAACGGAGCAAAATGACCACGCGTTTCCATCGTTATTTATTTTATTTTCAGATACACGTATCTCTGCCCTATATCTACATATTAGTTTTTGCCCGTGACTTGGATCACCCGGACTTTAGGATTTGATCCAGAGAGAAGATAAACAAAGAGAGAAAAAAAGCTAAACAAAGAGAAATATTGGCAATCAAAGATTTCATACATTTGTGAAATAAAAGTTTCCAAGTTATTTTACGCAATAACTTGGAAACTTTTCTACAGATTAAAAAAGACATCTCAATTACAGAGGAACATATGAAGAAGTGGGTAAAAAAAATTCATGAATTTTGATGACGTTGAAGTTTGCATCGTTGGAACGCAACGAAAATTTATTTTTCTTTAATCGCACATATTTTATTTGGCTGATTTGGGCTGTGAAAATCACTCAAACATTTTTACGTATTCTTATTAGAGATTTACGATCTCAATTTGCAAAAAAAAAACGGCTTTGGATAATGATAAAATCAAAGAAATGAAAAATAAAGAAAAAAAATCGTTGCATTCCAACGACGCAAACTTCAACGTCGGGAATTTTGACCGTCTAGTTTCAGAGATAAAGCGATTTAAGACCGGCAACCACTTTAGGAGATCGAAAATTAGATGAGTTTTTCGGATTTTTTTATTGTGAAAAAAAAAACGGAAATTTCCGCAACTCTGACAATAATTTATTCATATTTTCATACATCTCTGATAATTTTTTCAAGTTATCTCATGCATTAAGATGTAATCCGCTGTGTCCCTTGGCGTGTCTTCATCGTCGTTGTCCATTTGCGGGAATTGTGCAGCTCGCAATTCGCATCTGAAATAGTCCAACAAATTTTTATACATTCTTGAGATGTTTTTTATGAACATGAACCTAAATGTTGAAAAAAAATCGAGAATTGAATGTTGGAACGTGTTTGAAAAACAATGATCGATTTTTAGCATTTTTCTCCCGGCATTTTGCAATAATAAATATGTTTTAAACAATCTAATCTTTCCAACTTTAGGTTCATGTTTTAATAAATTGTATTATGTGAACGTGTTCCAAATTTGAAGATGATCCATCAATTACTTTTTGAGTTATGATTCCCGCAAATTGAAAAAATGTCGTTTCGAGAAAAACACGTTTAAAGTTTCACAAACGAAAAACTCAAAGTCAAATGTGTTTAATCAAACGATAAAGTGTCTTACCGATTAATCAGCGATTCCAGCACCATACAGCAGTCCTTCGTCTTCCTCATGTAACTCATTTGAAGCTTGTATTTCCTCTTTACGAGCTTTTCGAGCTTCTTTTGTCTCTAATAAACTTTTTTATATTTTGCCGAGCCACGCGCATCTGATCCATTTGCTCGGCATATCCGTAGCTCTGCGTGCCGATTACGATTTGTAGTTCATTTATAACCATGGGTAAGGCTGAATTTCCTTCATTGAATAAAATAGCAGCAATAAATGCCGCTACCTCGATTATTTTGTACCCAGAATGGAGATGTTTTGGAGCTGATCGCCAAACGGTCGATCAGTCACGGAATTGTTTTATATGTATAGATGATATACCTGTTATTCCTCGTACAATGATTCATCGATAATTAGACATCAATTTCAAGCAATTTTACACAATGACAATTCATTTTTAATACAAAAGCTAAAGACGAAGCTCGAACTTCATCTGGCGACGAATCTCACTTCGAGCAAATCTTTCGAGCAGGATCTCCAATGCGTCACCAAATGCAACGTCATCAACGTGTATTCTCTCCTTCTTTTTTTTTCTCTCATTTACAGAACTTTCGTCTTACCTACGGAATCAACGCTTCAAGAATGTCTTTTTTATTCGCAGCTCCATTTCTCGCGAATACTTTCATGTACAATTAAAATTTGAGAAATGGCGAAAGTCACAACACGCTCGAACTAGAGCGGAATGCTCCAGATGTTAAAAAATAATATATATCGCATAATAAATGGTATGCGAGAGATTAGCTGCGCTTGTTGTTCCGTTCATCGCAAGCGGAAGCCCGTTTGAAGAAGCGAAATAACACCCTGTGGAGTGGTAAATGCAATATGAAAAAAGTTTTCTCTCTCCCTCTCTTTCTTTCTTTTTCTCTCTCTCTCCCTCTCTCTCTCTCTCTCTCCATCTCTCTCGATAAGATCGGTTTCTCCATTAAACGCCATATACTGACTTCCGTACGGTAGTTTACTATCAGACAGGCTTACCATTTAAGCCAGTCAACCGGTCAGTAGCACCACCCACGTCCTCCAAGCTATATACATTGATGTATCTGTATAGATATTCAAAAGTATACAAAGCTTGGTTCGCATACGAGTTTCCGGTTTGAGCAAACGCGATTCGTTATCGCGAGGCTTCAGGCCATAGGCAAAACGCCGTACCTTCGAACAAGTTCGCGCAAAGTAAACGTTCCACGAAGCAATCTTCGTCTGAGGTACCGAAATCGCGACGATCGTTACGTGACGAATCGAGACAACTGGTTTGTTGTCGCAGTCAACTAAATCGGAGCAAAAATGTACCGAGGATTGCGGATGATCGGTGATTCCAATCGGAGCTTGAACATTTTTTCCAGTTAACCAATATTTTTCACGAGGCACATTATTCCAAAGCACACGCCAGGAATTTGCTGAATTTGAGGCGGTCAACCACTTTAGATGCTTCAATAAATCAATGTTTTTTAATTACATAAATTGTTAGCAAAATATCTTAAGAATACACCTTGAAAATTTCAAAACGATATTCGGATTCCTTCTAACGGTATGTATATAAATGATAAAGACTCTCCGCTCGACTCCCACGAGCGCTCAGTTAGGTAGTTTGCGTTTGTTTGGGTTTTCATAACTCAAACAAACCCAAACTCGACTCGTTGGAGCTAATCGCCAAACGCCAACTTGTTTGGCGATTAGCTCCAAAACATCTCCTTTCTGGGTACAAAATAACCGAGATAACCGCATTTCTTGCTGCTATTTTATTCAATGAAGGAAACTCAGCCCTACTCATGGTTATGAATGATCTACAAATCGTAGTTGGCAGGCAGAGCTACGGATATGCCGAGCAAACGGATCAGATGCGCGTGGCTCGGCAAAATAGAAAAAGTTTATTAGAGACAAAAGAAGTTCGAAAAGCTTGTAAAGAGGAAATGCAAGCTTCATATGAGTTGCATTACACAAAAATTAATATTTTCAAACTTCCCTACGTATTTCTCCAGCTATACTCATGTGAATGGCTAGAATTTTAAAATTTTTTTTGTAGATTCATATTTTCGTCTGTTATACTGCGTGCCGCAGAGCGTCTCAGATTCAACATGCCTCGCAAAAATGGCTCCAGCGTCACCATTTTGTACAATTTTTTAATATAATTTTTTTTTGTTCACTTGAAGATATGATTAATAATATCATTGAATACTATCATCCTCTTATTTGTTCTTCCAAAAAAAAAAAAAAATCGTGGAAAAACGCTTAATTTTAAACGTTTATAGTGGTGTTACCCCTTAAGTAAAAAAATAGGTGAATTTTAGGAATTATTATCCCAAAAACTATTTGTCCGATTGTATCCAAGTTTATTTTATTCGAAAGTATATATATTGAGGTATATTGACATATTTTTCTATAAATATATATTGACTGGGAGCGTTGCTATTGTGGCTGGCGTAAAACATGTCCGTTGCTGGCGGTCCCCACGATTGCAAGCATTCGGTTGATCTGAAACAAACATTTTGAAAAGATTCTTAAAATGTTATATATAAAGCCCTTTCCATCGTACGATTTTTCTTTTACTCACGTCAATTATTTTTTTTTCATCAAGCCAGAAAGGTCGGAAATTTAGATTAATAATGTAAATTTCAATCAGGCGTAATTTTGTGAAAATATATTTTTTCAAAAAATTCTACGATGCGAAGGGCTTTATACATTACTTTTTAAGAAGCTTTTCGAAATTTTCGTTTCAGATCAACCGACTGTATGCAATTATGACGACCGCAGACCGTGCCAATAAAGGACATGTTTTACACAAACGACCATAACAACGCTCCCAGCCAATATATATTTACAAAAATGTTTGTCAATATACCTCAATATTTATACTTTCGAATAAAACAAACTTCGATGAAGTCGGACAAATCGTTTTTGAGATAATAATTCCCAAAATTCACCTATTTATTCCGCCCTCTACTCGCATGTGCCCCTTTAAAACTTTAAACGCTTTTTTCTCAAAATTGCATTTTTTCAAACTGTCAGCATAATTTATCAAAAACTATTCAACCGATTTTAATGAAATTTAGCACATATCTTCCTTATATCAGTTTATCGGCGAAACAAAAAAAATATGTGAAATTCGAACAAGAAAATATAGTTTTTTTCACCAAATATACCGGAAATTTCATAAAAAATGACAACATAGACTTTCTTAAGCCACCATCTTGCGAATCCGTTATATATTTTGATTCTTTTGTTTCACCGACATGTGAACGTAAATGTTTAAAACAAATTCGGTTCGTCTGTTTCAGGAAATTATAGCCGATTCTAGAATGCCAACAATTTTGCAACTCGTGATGTGACCTTCCGGGAAGATCGAGCTGTACATCCGATAATTGTAATTAAAAAAAAATTATATTTTGAAATAGTGAAAATGTGAAATAAAAAGTGTATAAAGTTATAATAAAGTCAGCCAATCCTTGTTATTTTTTTTTCAATCCAGCAAAACAGCTAATTGTAAGCCTTGTAAATGTTTCATTTAAAAAATTCTTCCTTACTGCATTCCGCATTTCTTACGCTCATTGCTTGTTTGCAAAATTTAAGAGTATAATTCTTCCGGGAGAAATTGATTTATTTGCTTCCTGTGTACTACATGTTGAAGGAAGTCCTTCACTTCGTGAGAATAGACGGAACTATGGAATGAATGAAAGTGATGAAGAATTTTTTTCATATATAATTTTGTTTCGACACTCGAATAATTTTTTGGCAAAAATGCACATTCAACTACCAAAATAGTGAAGTGTCCTGGAAAAAGCACACACTCGTGTAATTGAATTGCAACGAATACTGTGCAAAGATACACATGGAAAGTACCGTTCTCCAATTGTTGAAAACGAAACGAAGCAACGTGTCCAAATTCAGATCGAAACGAGTGCACAATTGATGGGAACATATTGTACAGTTGAGAGGTCCTAGAAATACATGGAAATGCAATCTCACTCGAGAAAGTCTTCTGACGAATTCCAAAGGAATTTTTCTATTCTTGCCAGACTCGTCAAGAGTGCAAACTTTTGATACTTTCATCGCAAGCTCCATGGCTATCTGAATAAAGTGTTATGCGCGATGAAGAAATAATCATAATCAAAGTATATACGAGATGTCATTAAAACGGTAACACGAGTAATACATATGCATAAGGAATGTGGCACACGTAACTCTTCGTATTTATTCAATTCAATCCGACGTACAAAATAATCCTACCGAAAACAATAATAATGATGATAATATAGAAAAAAAACAGGAAGAACAGAGACCAATTGAAAGAGCGAGCATTCTTCTTCCGTTATTAATTCACGCCTCTGCTCATACTTTATTAAATAAATAACGGTATACATCGCACATGAGAACTCGCATGTAAAGTCGACGCCGAAGCGGCATGCGAGGGGACATTACACCGGAAGTGACTCGACTACGCCGGAACCGGCCTCTTTCACAACCTTCACTCTGAACAACAGAGACAGGGAGCTCGCTGCCCCCCCCCCCCCCCCCCCCCCCCCCGCGAGCTGGCATTTTCACTCTAGCATATAGGTAAAACGTGGATGCGTATTCTTGCGAAGTTTCACAGAGACGAAAAAAAAAATCGTAATACAGTAACAAAAAATGGTGTTTTTGACGACATCATTGAAAAAATCTTTTTTTAGGTATAAATATTTTAACAGAGTATTGAAAAGCTGGAAACCATGAAACGTTACACAACGTTATTTTTAGTATTATTTATAAAACTATATTTACTGAACAAGTTACAGGTATGCGAAAAAAAAACAGCAGTCTTATTTGACATTATTTTTAATATCATTTAGAAAACTATGCCTATTAAGGTAGTAGTCTCGCTACAGTCACGTTAAAAAATTTATTCTCCGGTCAATTGATGAAAAGCTTCGAAATATTGAGAAATATCCTTATAATGTAGTTTGTTCATCTTATCGGGATGTAAAAACTTATAAAGTAGTAATAAAAACGCCTAATATAATGTTTACCTAAGCCTCACTCTTGTATCAGACGATCCATTCCGACTACTAATACGTAGATACTCTGCGTATACGGATTTGCAAACACTACTGTAATCTAGTTCTAGTCTGCTCCAGTCCGCTGCATGGCGCTAGCGTCGCTAGACATTGCTTAATTTAAATCGCTATAACTCTGAAACTAGACGGTTAAAATTCATGATTTGATTTACCCACTTCGTCATATATTCCTCTGTAATGGAGAATATTTTTTTCTTAATCTGTAGAAAAGTTTCGAAGTTATTGCGTGAAATGTGATATTTTCCACTGCTCTCCATAAGAACACGTGTAAAAACTTGAAATCTTTTATTGCCAATATCTCGAAAACGGAACAGTGAATCCTTTGAAATTTTGCAGGTAATCATTTAATAGTGTTCTGAAAGAGTCCTCAAAATTAAAAAAAAATCTATAGCAAAACACCTTGGCGAGACGACTACCTTAAAGAAATTTCAAGAAATCGTGCAAAAAAAATGTTTATTTTGAACTAATAATCATTGGAAACCTTCACGATTTATATTCTGCATCTTTCATCGATGAATTCCATTTTTTTTTCCCGATAACTTCGTCGGTAAAAGATGCCAAAAATTCTGCAATGGAAAAGTTAGGAATGTGCAAAAGCGGCTATTCGATATAGATCGGATAGAATTAATATATCATTTATTTTCCTATATCCGAGAATGGTCCAGTAAATTTGTCAACTCAGCTGTTGCCAAAAAGTTCCAGAATCAATGATTTAACAGAAACGGATTTGTACATTTGAAAAAAATCATTTTCAAATTCGTTCGAAACGCCAATTGTTCAAACCATTTTTTTTTTGCGTCGTTGAGAAGTACAAAGTGTTTGTATATAGCTAACAATAAACTTTACTCGGCTTGTTTGAAAACGGTATCAATTTCCGATCTAAGACAACGCAGAGAATTGCCACTTTGCTCGCTCTGTACTCACGTTACATCGAGAGACGGGACTTTCTGAGATTATTTAGCGAGAGTACGCCGATAATGCACTTCGAAGCGTGTTCGTCCCGAGACCTTTACCACGGTCGAGGAATACGCCAATTCCCCTATGCACTTATTTTATATATATATATATATATATATATATATATATATATATATATATATATAGTAAATATGTATGCATTCCTTTATACATATATATTGTTGTATACCTATATAAAGTGGAATTGTCGTTTATATATTGTACATTCATGTGTATGTGTGTATTCGCTGGTCCGATGTAGATATCTACTATGATATTATTTCACTTGTATGTGTGCTATAGAAAATCGTGGCACGCCTTTTCGCTTCCCAGCACACAGCAGCTCGAGCTCAACGGTGAAAAAAAAATCCGACAGGTAAATCCTCGCCAGTGGCGACGTACATAAACTTTGATATTTTTCTATAGATTTTTTTTTTCCAAGCTATAGTGCCCATTGTAAGATTCTTCGCCATTTGCCAATTTCCGGTATGAAAGCGGACAAGTGACCGCGTGAGATCGATTCATCGATGAAATTTGATCGTTTACCTTTAAGGTATTACCGAATGGATATAAAAAAATCGCCAAAATTCTTGAAAATTTGAGGAATAATACTTCTTGATAGAATAATAATACATGAATTATTTTAGAATTTTTCAGCCCATAATTTAGTAGCTATAAACATATGAATTTAACACGGTCGTTTATGGGAAAACAGCTTCTGCAGACGTTGCAAAACGAATGGAACTAAATCGCTGTAAAATCTGAAAATATTATATCATCAAGATTTAGGATCAAGCGATTGATTATGCTAAGTTTCAAATAAATCGACTGAGTAATTGTCGAGAAATTAATTAACATAATGAGGAGTATGGCCTTTTTTTTAACGATGAATTAATAGCAATTATTGGAAAAGTCAATATATATCGAGTTTTTGGGTAATTATTGATAATAATAAAATGATCTGATAGTATTAATTAAATTTAAAAAATGAGAAATTTTTTTTGTTGGACAGTCGAAACAGATTTACAGTCACTGACAAAACCTCAGTCAAGCACACGCAAATATCGTCGAATTTGACTTCAATTAGTATTAAAAGTAGAAAATTAATGTTTCTAAGTGTTTATTTATTATTAAATTAGCTATTTATAAGGGTATACATATACGACATGATCTAGACTTGTAAATCCACGATTCGCCCATTTTGGACTAACTTTTTGCCCGACGTTCCATCCAGTAATATCTTAATGCGGCGAATACACGAGCTGCGCTGCAACAACTGTTCCATTATATGAGAGCTTTCCAAAATACTGTACTGATCACTAAAATTCGAAGTTAAAGCCTAAATTCGTAATTCATCACCACAACTCATGTCCCTAGATGATTATTTCCGGTTTAGAAAAAAAAAAGATTGTTCACAAGCATACGAGGATAGCTTTGTAATAGTGAAAGTGAATTGAGGGAGACTACCAGTCTATTTCCCGGAAAAAAAGGGATTTTCGACTTTTTTTCATGGATAGTTGATAGGATTAAAATTCCGTTTGGTGGCCTTTATTCTACATATCTTCAAGTATCTTTACGAATTTATTGATGAGATTTTGTAATAAAATGGCCGCAAAATGACGATTTACCATAGACTGATAGTGTCCAGCAGCCGAGACAACATTACATCGTCAATTCTTCACCTTGAATTTTTTTTTATTTTGGAACTTTATAACAGTATTTTGCATCGAAGTACCAAGGGGATTTTTTATATGGCAAAAACTTTTGCCAAAAAAAATAATTTTCGCCGATTTTTTTATACCGAAAACAATTTTTTTTTAAACCTGTACCATTTTATCAAAAATTGATATATTTCGATTTCCTTACGTACTTCGAAGGTAGATATTATCTAGAACAGAAATTATTTTGGATTTTCGTTCTAGGTTGAAAATTGGAGCAAAACTCCTGCTGGCCGCAGGTCACTATCAGACAAAGGTGACTCACTTTATCCAGCTTCAACGTCGTCATTTTGTTACAAAATCTTGTGTCAATTTTTTCTAAAGATGCTTGAAAATATATAGAATAATGGCCACGCAACGGATTTTTCATTCTATCAATTGGGTATATCTATAAAAAATTGTCGAAACTTACCTTTCTTCCGAGCTCTAGACTGGCAATCTCCCTGTCAAACTTCATTTTGGATTTAACGTTCAGATTCGTCAATAAGTTATGTTTTTCTCATGGGAAAAGTTGGCTTAACTGAGGAAAAAAATTGGTTTCCAAGATTTTTACGGTCTGATGAATTGCCACGAATAGTTAGAACATTGTGCAAACCTAATGAAATATCGTCGTTCTCATGTATTTACGTAATAGTTGAATTTTTAATGCAATTATATTTGTTCGATTAGGATTAGATTGGTACACGCGTTCAATTGATCGGTCCATTGTAATGAATTTTTCGACCTTACAATCACCGCACTATATTTGTTGGAATGTCAATCAATCGGGTAATTGTTTTTTTTTTTTACTTCGAAGTCGTTGGTTCTATATACGCGGGTTTCGATGTTCACTGTTCGATGAATCGAGTTTTTATTGCAAAATGTAATCGCAATGCTATATGGCGGCTTGTGACATGTGCCGCGGCCTCGAATTTCATTCGACCCGAATATTTCGACACAAGAAACTTGATCTCCCCCCACTCTCCATTGATCGAACAGACGTCGAACGGAGCCCATAGCTCTGGGGATGAAATAAAAACGAGTAAGGCTGGTTCGATGGCCCATTAAATTGCCGAATCTTGGAGAGTGAAATTTACTGAGTTTCTACATCGACACGACATTCATCAATAACGGAGGATGCGCTGACATTGAAAAAAAACATTTATTAACATTCAGGAAATCGTGATTTCTTTACGTATTTCACTAGCCCAGACAACGTTACACTTGAAAAATGTCATGGTCAACGGGAACTGCTTTCTACACGTGCTCTCTTCAGGAAAATCAAGATTTTATCGAGATTATTAAAATAACATGGGGTTAGGGAAGAATGCAAAACTATACGATGAAAATGAATAATAGAAAGAGAGGAAAAATTGGAAGAGGAAAAAGTTGAGAGCTGGAGCAAATATAAGAAAAACTTTAAAAAGGAGGAATCTTTTTTTTTATTGTAAATGATTTTTACTTTAAGCACTGACTGACATCACACAATTGTTTATTCTACGCATAGATTAAGAAATCAAATCAATGAATTTGTAACGACAACAAAAAAACGTCAAAAGTCCACGGCAGAAGATGAAGAATGGTTCAAAGAGAATTTCGACAACGAAAGTGTTCTGGCACACCTTGACGGGTCATTAAACCCGGAAACAAAAGCATCAAGCACTTTTTTACATCCATCAATGCGTTTGACAGACGATTTTCTGACAATTAGATGGTCGATGACTGGTGACGTAAAGATAAAGAAATATAACGACGCGTGAAATAATGGTGGTCCTGCGAGTCCCGAGTGTCTTTGAAAAACATTCTCTTTGTCACTTAGCATGAATGTGAAATACGTCTCTACGTCGCCATATAAGTAGGAAGAAGCCGTGACAAACCACGTGAAGAATTCTCAAAGAGGACAGAGTGGTCGTCTAGTCACCTCGCCCATTCAACATATTTTTCATCCTCCCACGCACCCATATATTCTTATTTACACATGTATGTACGTATACGCATTCACGAGAAGACTATATACAGTTTGAAAGAAAACGAAAATCTACATGAACGTGATCGAGACTTTAAATTTTGAATGGGCCACACTACGAGGACAAAGCACTCAAGAACAATTTCGCGTCAGACATGTGGAGGCCTCCGAAATGTTCGCTTGTAGCTGAAGCGTTGCAACATTCTGTCACAGGTGCGCTCGATATAGTATCAACTTACACGTGCGATGTAAATATACGATATATATACACCGTATGTTGTGAAGTGCACACAGTGTATCATTTAAAAACGATGCTGCGTACCCTAGATAAGAGGAATGTTCCAGTAAGAAGGCTTAGGGTAGGGAGGGGCATGTTGAGCAAGTGTGGAATTATCGCCCTGTAATTCCTTAAGGCCTTAGGCCGCTCTAGGATTTTCCAAAAATCGATTTATTTATTAAAAATGTATCTTAGTACCTATAAAATTATATTCCAAAAGATTATGGGTGTGAAAAATCTCTAAGTACTCGATTTTTTAATTTCAGCGCAACCCCTCTTGATTCATGTCGTAACTTTCTACTAACTTTAAACGCGTTTAATTCAAACCTACATTTTTCAAGTCGACTGGACTCATAACTCAAACAAATTTTAACCGATTCACTTGAAATTTTAACTATATATTTAGAACTACATTTTCTGAGGTACTACGTTGGATTTTTTTAAATTATATTGCATAATTCCTTTTTTATAAACAATTTTCTGACGATTTTCTCATGGTATTTTATACTTTTTGTTTTAGAAATGCGCCATTTTGACAAAAAACAATATATCAAAAAAATCCTACGTACTTCTATAGCTATTCTTATATATAATCGTAAAAACTTTAGTGTCTCATCATAAGTCAAAAATTATAGGAGCTGTTGGTCGTGCCGTTGACCTTCCAGAAATAAAGGCGTCATCGGAAAAATGCTGCACAATCGCCATTTTGACATGTATCGCTGTGAAAAAATAATTTTGTATAGTCAATTACGTGTATATTAAAACCCCTATTTTATAATTCCGATTTATCTTATGGTTTCGCTGAAAAAAAAATCACAAAATATGCCCTTTTTGGCCTCTAGAGTGGCCTAAGGCCTTAACAATCCGCCGTAGAAAAATGAAACCTACTTTGGTCAATAAGACATTTATCTCGGAAAAAAAAGTCTGTAGACGAAATTCCTGTCATCCTTATTGTTTCACAGATAATCGCTCTCGAATGACTAAGGCCATATTTGCTCAACCTGACCCGATAGTGGGTTGAGCATGGGTATGAGTTAAGTTGAGTAAAGTAAGAATTGCATAAAAGAATCAGACGTGTGCAACATGATTTGATACAATGCAGTAATAGACCAACAGTTGCTTGTTAATTAGTGAGATTTTAAAACATTAACATTAACTGCAATGAACTTTGCAATATTTTTTCTCATACAATGGTAGAAGAAAATCTTTCAATCACGTTTTTCTTTACTTTCGGGTGCAAAAATAATGAAACGTCATGTGTGTTACCATCTCGTGCGCCGCATGGTAACGAGCAATGGCATGATGTGTTCCCCTCCCCCATACCTCTCTTTCCGCCATTTGATGCACCCGCGCGCGGTGCTTAGTTTTCCAGATATTTCGATTGCCCAACTTACCCGACTGCTCAACATGCCCTACTATTCTTCTCTTTCTCACGATATTCCGTGCAAAAATTGTCGTAGAGATTCAATTGGATTCCCATACTTGTCCCTACTTCCTGATAGGAATCCAATGGGTCATCACATTAAATCCCTATACTAAAACGTCATGCTCGTACATTGGATTCTAATCGGGACTCCCCATTGGAATTCAATGTACGACTCTAATTCGAACCCTAAAGGATTGCCACATTATCGAACAGAATGCGATACCATTATTGATAGTACCCATCGCATTCTTTACGTTCAATTATCTAAACAAAATATATATACAAAATGAGTAGAATTTAAAAAATCCATCTTTTGGGCTAAATAAGACCTGGACGAAGTTGGGACTAGGAAATTCGTGACCAACAAACGATTTTGCATCGAATAAGAGCCTGCCCAATCCACTTTAGCGAGAAATAAAAAAATGCCACATTTTCAGGTCTGGCGTCTAACCTAGCGGTCCAATCGAGTTGTCGACACCTTTGACGACGCAAAATCTTCCGCTTATTATGAATTTTCCAGAAAGGTCTTGATCGGACCAAAATTCTTGGTCCGGCGATTGATCATAGAAAAAAGACAAAATCTCATTCATCCCGCAGTCAAGTTCGGATGAAGTTATCAATTTTTTTTCCACGGAAAATTTCCCATTAAAATTATTTTGTTGTACGTGCTATAAAAAAATAGGCATTATTATTTGCATCGCCATTATTTTAAAAAATCATTGGTCATGTAGGAGATAAATTAAGGGGGAGGAAGGACATGAAAGGCACTTTCATACACCGTATACGTAATACCGAGTACATACAAAAATATCCAACGTTAAATAAATCACTCGTTCATTTGAAAATGTTACCATCGGTGTTAAGATTAATTAACTCACAACGAAGCGTACGATCGAAGAACTAGTTACAATACAGCACGCAGATCATACTGGGCACATTCGCTCGGAATGTTTTTTTTTTTTTTCTAAAAGGAAACAGAGGGGATGAGAAATTTACGAGGGGCCGTTTTTTGACCATTACGGTATACGCGAACGACTCAACACAATCCGTAATGCATTCGCCACATGCCGTGAGAATTCGCAGTCTACATATATTAGAAACCTATCTTTGTTATTACGGAATGCCGCGCGCACGGTCTCCTGCATTAGTAGATCTGTGAAAGGCATTGAATCAACGTTAAGAATGATGATACAGCCCCCCACGGACGTATATATATGTGCGAAACGATCGTGCACGCCTCGATATTAAGATCGTAACTTGGGTTTTAGCCGCGAAGTGATTTATCTTCCTACCGTTATACGCGTATATATACGTACACATACACGTTATAAGCTTTAAGGAGTATACATTATGGATATATTGCTTCAGTATAAATTCAATATTTTACACTGAAAACGTGCTAGATCTTCGATTATTCGCGTAGAGGCTCTTATCCAGAGCGATGTAGTAAATGCATCGCTTCAATATGGAGTTGTTCGTGAATTGTACATTTACATTGAAAGACAAGTGGCCAACATTGGACCTCTGAAGCTGGATGAAGCAAGATCACCTTTTCTCAATCGCTAATTCTTCACCGATTTTCTTGACATTTTTTTTTTAACCTTGTAACCACACTAGGCATCAAAGTACGTAGGGGATTTTTGAAATGTTGAAAACTTTTGGTTAAAAGAATTATATTCGGCGGTTTTTTTTACTGAAAACAATTTTTCTTTGTAAACATGCTCCACTTGATCAGAATTCGATATTTTTCGATTTTCCTACATACTTCGAATGGAAAATTTCATTCAGAAGTCAAATTATTTTGAATTTTTGTTCCAGGTTAAAAATTAGAGGAGAATTCTTGCCGACCGCAGGACACAATAAGCCAAAGGTGATTCGCTTCATCCAGCTTCGGCACCGACATTTTTTTACGAAATTTTGTGGAAAAATTTGTAAAGACACTTGAAGATATGTAAAATAAAGACCACACTGAGAGAAATGTATGGTAACTTCAACCATATTTTAACCATATTTTATATTTCCCTGAGGGGACAATAATATTTTATAGTCATGGTTATTGCCGAAAATATAGTACTGCTTATGACATTTTAGCAGTTGTGTTAACTATGCTCATATGTTAACCGCAACCAACAATCTTACAAGCATACGTTGATTGTTCAATGCTATATAATATAGTAGGTTTTCATAAAATGGATATTACCTTACACTATCAAAAAATAGTAATTTTTACCATATTGAATGGTATGTCTACTAAATTTAGAAAATATTCATAAATCCAAAAATTCTCAATTCAGAGTACTACCTGTATGATTGTTTATCATAATTTGTCATTCCCTGACCTCCTGAAATGATTCCTATCGGAGAAAATATTTCGCCTGAACATGGATTCGAACCTACGACCTACCTATCTATACTACGCACGCTGCCACTATGCTACCGGGTACTTATGTTATTTTGATCCTAGATTTGGCATAAGAGATAAAAGTAATTCCAGCTGCAATTCCGAATAGCTGTTACCTCCGATATAGGTAGAATTTTGCACAGATCGTCTTTTTGATAATATATGTCACTGCTTAAATGGATTTTTGGCGCAACGCAATAGTTTTCGAAATATCGAATTTTAAAAACTGATAAATTAATGCGCTAATATATCTATATCGATCACAGCGTGCTACCGCTGTCTCTACTTTATTGACACGTTCCACAAATGATTTACGTCTTCACTATAAGATTACCATAATTGTGTTCGTATAGTCACTTTTCGTAAGATCTTGTAAAAATGTATACTCAACAAGTGTTAATGTTAACCATATGAATAGTACAAACTTTCACTGAGAAAAATGTCCATAGTATTTTCTAAAAAAAACGCCGATGATAAAAGTGGGCATAGTTAAATTCCCTATAGTTTATTCAAACCGCAATCATAATGTGGTTAACACAACTATAAGCGTCTGTCTAATCATGCCGTTTTGGTAGTGTGTTTGATTATCTAGTATCCCCGAAATAACTATTAACTACTGTAAAAGGCTTTACACGATCGATATAGTTAATTCAGTTAATATTTTTACAATAGTTAGTAGTTATTTCGGGGATAATAGATAGTCGGGCACGCCACCAAAGTTGCATTTTCAGATATACTTTTCGCTTATACTTGTGTTAACCATATTATGATTACGGTGCCAATAAACTATACGGGATTTTACTATCCCCTCTTTTGTTGTGGGCGTCTTTCATAAATACCATGTACTTTGCTCTGAGTGGAGCATTAGTATTTGTGCGCCGATTTTGTGATATAGCTGAATTAACCATATCGATATTGTAAAGCCTTTTACAATAATGTATAGTAATTTCGGAGATACCAGATAGTCAAACACGCCACCAAAGTCGCATGTTTACGTATACTTTTCGCTTATAGTTGTGTTAACCATATTATGATTGCGGTGACGATAAACTATAGGGAATTCGACTATACTCTCTTTTACCATGCGCGTTTTTTGTAAATACTATACACTTTTCTCTCAGTGTGCACTAAACGGAATTTTCATTCTAACAATTAAGTATCCATAAAGTCGATATTCCACTTTTTTCCGGGCTCTATACTAGTAGTCTCCTTCAATAAAATAAAATATTTTTTTGATCTCGACCTACTAGACTTTTGTTTGATATTCAATGCCACGATATATTCACTTTGACCAAACGCTTCGATTGATTGCAACTGCGACTCTAAGGAAAATCCTTTATTAGACTCTGATAATATTATATTACAGTTGAATAGACGTTTTGATTCACTACTATGAAATTATATCTTCTATTCGCTACAATGAAAATATCCACTGCAATAAAAAAAACCCGTTTATTCGACTCTAATTTCATTAAAGTCCGACAACCTTCGGATTTGATAAATCATTTAGTAGATAAATAAATAAGTTAGCCAAATATTCATTTGACTTAAGGAGGTTGGAGCGTTGCCTACAATCCAAGATTTAAAAAATATATATATATATATATATATATGTTATTGTCTAGACGACATCAAGCCTTTACGAACTAAAAAAACAATTCACCACAAAACACCAGAGCTAAAAAATAGTTTAAAATATGTAAATACGAGTTTATTCATATTATCTGCAGCTGTAAAGTAACCAGGCATCTCGTACGACCGCGAAGATGAACCGATGATTTGCCATTCATCACTTGGTGAACACACACAAAGTGTGGCTTGTATTTATCAAGGAGGAAATAACTTTCCGTGGGAGCTTCGAAGGAGATCTTCTATCGTCGACCTCACTCTCTCCCCCTCTCTCTCTCTCCCTCTCTCGCACACACACTCTCTCTCCCTTCACGCAATATACATCTGCGTATATAGCATTCTCTCTCCCTTTCTAACATCAAAGACACATAAACCCCGCGAGCTAAGACTAGGAACGACGGGTCTTCTCGTTACATTGCGTGGGCCGGTCGCTTGTCCAGCATAATAAGATGCATGTCTCTGACATAAGACTTTCACCCCCGTCGGGGCTGTGGTGTCTATACACACACGTCTGTGCAACGTATATGGATAAACCATTGGAGAAACTATATATATCACGATCGCCGGAGGAACCAGCCGTATAATACACACATTCAGGATACTCCAGGCCAAATTTCGAATCATTTGATGCTTGAGACTTTCGATCTAAATTGCGCCACGTTACCTTCTCGTCGAGAAAGCTTTACGATGTCCAGAAAAATCAAATGTCGAAATCACGCTATGCCAAAAGTTCGCCAAATTCGCATTTTTCAAAGGGGCCATTAAAAATAAAATTAAATATTTTATTTGAAATTTTTCATATTTATTTTTATTAATAATTTAATTTAAAGGTATTAATAAAAAATATTTTTTTTTGTTTAAATTTTGTCGCGACTATTAAATATATAAAATCATTTTTATTATTCACAAATACATTATAGTTTTATGAACAAATTTAAAAAAAAAACAAATTAAAAAATTAGATATTAGCGGAGATAATAAGTAATAACAAGTCGTCTAGTAGGACCCTCTATTGAAATGATTTTGAATCGTTGGAATGCAACGATTCAACGTTGGAATGCAGTGAAAATTTATTTTTTTACATTGTTCAACTTTTTCTTTGCCGATGTAGATTGTGTAAATCGCTCAAACATTTTTACGTGTTTTTACTAGAAATTTACAACCTTGATTTGCAGAAAGAAAAGGATTTGAATAATAATAAAAGTAAAGAAATGAGAAAATGAACAAAAAAATCGTTGCATTCAACGTCATTTTTTGAAAATCCTTGCCGATTGTGGAATTATTTCTCTGTCGGGCATCGTCTGGAACGTTAAAGAAAAAATTCTTCTAAAGAAAGGTCATTACTAAAGTGTAGAATAGGGAAACAATTTTTTTAAATGTTTGTAGAAATGACAACTTTTTGACAAAAAAACTTGATTTTTACCAAAATTCTGAGTGTGAAAAATGATTAAACAATGAATGCTACATCCTAGATAATATTATAAAGAACATGTGGTATTAATTTAATCAAAATCGATCGGGCCGATCTCGAGATACTTTGTTCACCAGTTTGAAAAGAGAATCCTACTGGACGACTTATATCTCCGTTATTTAAAGTTTGTCTTCATTCGTTTTTTTTTTGTATTTTTGTTCATGAAACGATGTATTTGTGAAAAATAAAAATTATTTTATATATTTAATAGTTGCGTCAATTTTTTTTTCATCCCCATTTTTTTCTGGCACCAAGGTAGCGTAATCCCTTAATAGAAATTCACTGAATGCTTAATTTCATGATAATTCGAATCTTTGGAACATTTTCCGAGATCGCTTGGGTTGGATTTTGTTTTTTCGCGTACCTAATCGTGGATCCCGAAGATGATCCTCATAGTCAATTGGGTATATGGTTATATCGAGGTCCGCACCTTCCTTTCGCGAGAATAAATTGGGATGGAAATCCGAATGATATTTTATCCGAGCGTGTTGAACGTGGGAAATACGATAATAAAATCAGCAGGAAAATTGTGGGATGGGTACGTCGGTGAGTTCGGCGTGAAATACCTTGCATGTAGACACTTCCAATTCAGATTTATCTGTATAGAGTGAGTACAAGTTACGCGGATAATGCCCGTCTGACTTCTCGACCGCGTATAATCTTATCCAATAATTATATAATCAAATAAAACACGCCAAGACGTCCGAGGCGTACGAGCCGGTTGAACTTTGCCGCGCTATCCCATCGTTGCATTTTCCTTCCCTATATCTCTATACACGCATACACATTTGCGAAATATTCTGCGCTTCGAGAGATGCGCGCACTTAAGGATAAGACTATCCGCTAATTCTGTCCACCGTCGAGGAGTCTACGAGGTTGAATTTTGCATCCTTGGAATGCAATGAAAATCAATATTTCTGTACTCCTTTAATTTCTTTTGGCAGATTTAGCCTAGAAAAATGCCTCAACCATTTTTTAATATACTTATTTAGCAATCTACAATTTAAATCTATTAAAAAAAAAAGATCCATTATAATAAAAATAAGGAAAATAACATGTAAAAAGTAACTTTCGTTTCGTTCCAACGATGCATATTTCAACACCATGAATTTTTCGCAGTTTAGGGGGCCTGTGTGAGCTTGAAATTCCAAAATCACGATTTTTATAGCCGAGGGTCTTAACTTGCAATTTGCAACAAAGATTTTGTGAAATAAAAGTTCGAAAAATTGGGCGGTTGTGACGATTTTTGTGAAGGCTCAGCATCGCTAGCTCTTACTACTCTTTTTGATTTTGAGTTTTTCTCAAAACTATGTTTTATGAAACGGTGTGAGCCGTACCTCTAAAACTATTAGTCCGATTCACTTCAAATTCGGACAAAGCATAGTTTAGATAGATGATTTTTTTTTATATGTTTGTCCATTCCGCCATGTCCAAATGGTCCGCCATTTCTTTTTTCTCATATCGAAATTCCCCTACGTGATGCTGTAAACCTATATGTCTAGTTTCTAAATATATTTTTATTTTATTTTTCAGATGAACCGTATGGCTTAATCGCGGTCAACCGCCGAGCAGCAATCTCGTCGGAGTGTCCTCATGGAAGCAGCGTACACCGCAAACTATACTTTAGATTCGAGTACAAAAATTTGTATACAGCCTTCTATATGTATATATTAACCATGAGTATTAATAAAAAGAAATTCCATTCATCGTTTGCTTGAAAATAATTACGAAAAATACACCCTCGTACCGCGCACGCACCGTGGTGTGGGGCCTTAATTGCAATGAACTTTGAAATATTTTTTCTCATACAACGGTAGAAGAAAATCTTTCAATCACGTTTTTTTTTACTTTTGGGTGCAAAAATAATTAAACATCCCGTGTTACCGTCTCGTTACCTTTTTTTACCGTCTCTCTTTCCGCCATTTGATGCACCCGCGTGCGGTGCTTAGTTTTCCAGATATTTCGATTGCCCAACTTACCCGACTACTCAACATGCCCCTCCCTGCCCTACTTTTCTCACGGATGTTCATGCATCGAACCCACACAACATTTATACAATCGAAAAATGCCCTCGTTTGGTTTCCCGAAGGGGAGGGGGCGGTGCTTCGATCGAAAGCAATAAAATACGTTGCGAATACAATTGGCAATAAGGCTGCGGTAAATACGGCTGAACTTACGTACAAGCATATCCGCGACTTTACCGCGAGAAGTTGCAAAAAAAAAATACGTATAAATTTGTCTATTGGATATATAGATGGTAGATAATGCACGCATCGATAAAACGCGTTTAGGTGTTTCAGGGAAAAGCTCGGAGCTGGAGACTCAAACGCGGATAACGGGTCTTACGAAAAACCACAAGTGTTCATAACTCCGACGCCGCGCGATCTCGATCTCGAGGAACGGTGCGAGGCAGCGCACTCACACCAGCTTTCATCCGCATCTCTCCCCCGCGGCCTTTCCTCATATACGTAGATATATTACATATATACTTTTATATACATCTTTATAAAAGCCTTCGCGATCGAGATAAACGGGAAGATGAAAAAGTATTGCGTCGAAGTTAATAACGCGAGGACATTGTCGATCCCGTTGACTGAGAACGTGTCCAATTCGAAACGTGTTTTTTTATGACGTTAAAATTTGCCATTTTTTATTTCTCCATTTTTATTATTATTCAAAGGCTTTTTTTTGGCAAATTAAGGTCGCGAATCTCTAATAGAGAATACGTAAAAACGTTTGGGTGGTATTCGTAGTTTAAAATTACCAAAAAAAATATTTGAGCAATCAAAAAGAACATTTTCGTTGCATTTCAACAATGCAAACTTGAACGCGAGATCTCTTTATAACGTAGAGAAAAGCTTGTGACAGAAAACGAACTCCACGAGGAAAATGAGGGACTACTTTATGGCCTCGGAATTGCAGATTAATCGGTAGAGCATTTAGGCATAGCATTTTTGGGTTCGAAAGTTTAAATGCGTTTTTCTGAAAAGCACTTCTTCGTGTACCTCGTACAGGATAACTCAAAAACTATCTAATGGATCATTTTGAAATTTCGCACACTTTTAGATAAGATCATTATCGTCTATGTGGACCTAAATTTTCTCAACGACTATTCAACAACACCGCTTCTTCATTTACAAATACTATAGTAAACATTTCTTAAGAATATATAACATTTTTCCAACCACCGTACGATTCTCCAAATTTTCCATTTTCTTTGGATTTTTTAGGTTCACACAGGGCGTGTGGGTCTTAGAAATTCGAAAATTCTTAGCTCTGATATTTCAGACCAATGTACCAGACGCTAGGTTGCACGTCGTGGAACAATTCAGGCGTCCACTGTCTGAAGCAAATATTGTACAGCCGCGATTTTTGAATATCACAAAAAAAAAATCTTTTTTTTGGCAAATTAAAAGATGTCATAATATGTACGTAAAATTTTAATTATGTAGAATAAATATTTTCGACAGAAAAAAATCTTGAAAATTCGCTAATTTTCGGCTGCCTAAAAGGATCTCCCCTCTTAACCGTGTGCAAAAAATAATCATTGCTCGAAAGTATTATTATCATTCGTATTATGAAGATTATAATTATTTTAATTATTTTTATATTGATATCGCCGATATGACAATTATTCCTAAAACTTTCTGTTCGGATTGGAAAACAATCCTGAGGGTGTAGCAAATTCCATAAGAAAATGGCCAAACATGTGACCAGTGTATTACGACATTTTTTATTCCTCGTGTACAAGGGACAAAAAAATATCTCACGAAATATATACGTACCAATATTATATACGATCCACCCACGACCATTGGCATTACGAAAACTGTCGTCATAATTGATACACCCACGCTCAAAAATGCATGCACCCACGTTTCGACGTTTAACGATGACAAGAGAAAACGGAGGGGAGAAAAAATAATGAGACTCCCTATTGACGAGGGACAACGGCACTTGGGCGCATTGGCTGCTAAATTGCCGCTATGCGTTGCGCCAATCTCCCGGTTTCACTGGACGAGCGCAACCGAATGAAATATAGACAAAGCTACACGATAATAACAGCCTTGTAACATATAGCCATATTTTCATACAATTTTTCATACCAGAGATTGTCTCTCGAACGATCTTTGCCGTTTTCATTGCGCGCATGAATTTCCAGTTTTTTGCGCAATGTCATACGGAAATGGCATAGAGAGATCAGTGCGCAATTTTTTGAATTGCATTATTAAACTATATCCGAGATAACAGTGGCGTTGAAGTTTACATCGTTAAGATGCAAAATTCTTCCAGATTTTTTTCAATTTCTTCATTTTTATTACTAGCTTTCGCCCGCAGCTCCGCTCACGTGGAATTTGACCCATAGAAACTTACCAGTTGCACCCCCGATTAGGGGTTTGTTTAAAAAAAATCCTAAATCATGCGTTTTATGATTTGTTTTGAAGAATATTTATATCAAGCTTCAAGTTGATACACGCAAGGAATATAATTTTCCATACAAACTTTTACACCCCATTTTACCCCCTTAAAGGTTGATTTTCGAAGAATTCTTTCTTAGTGCACCTATACACCTTCCAAGGAACATATCGTCCATATTTCATGTTTCTATCTTCAGCGGTTTAGGCTGTGCGTTTTCTATATGTTAGTCAGTCAGTCGTGAAAGTCTTTTATATGTATAGATTTTTTTTCCAGATTTCGATTATAAATTCTTGATAAAAATCCTCAAAAATGTTTCATTAATTTGCATAATCTAAAAAAAGAAAATATATGGCGGAGCCAAAACAAATAGTTTTGCTGCATTTAAACAATGTAAACTTCAATACCATGGAAAACACATCTCGATATAGATTGATATGATTTTTTATACCTCTCGGGGATAAATTATATTAAAGATTGCATCGTTCAAGTGAACGACATTTTTTTTTTAACTTCCTAAATTTTTTTGCCAAATGTTTGGCAGTTTAAGAGGTTTACATAAGCTCGAAATTGCAAAGATACGATTTTTTATTGCCTAGTCTTTTAGCCTAGAATCTTAACTTCAATTTGTAACAAAGATTTTGTAAAAATTGCAATAACTGACTGAGTTGTGACGATTTTTGTGAAGGCTCAACCTCGCTGCCCTTTCATTTTTTTTTTGTTTTTTCTTGAATTTATGTTGTAAGTCATTATTCAAAATCTATTCGTTCGATTTACTTCAAATTCGAAAAGAGCATAGTTTATAACATTTTCCATCGTATGACCCGATGATTTTTTAAATATCTTCAGATATTTGTCAATAAAAAACGATTGAAGTTGTTTTTTTCAGTCGAAAATCAAACCTTTTTTCTACAGCTTGGCATAATCGTAATTTTTTAAATTTGAAAAAAATCATCCGGTCACAAGAAAGTTTTATTACCGTACCAAAAGTACATTTTTTTTATTTTTCATTTCAGATCACACTAGTTGCCAGAACTACCGACAACGATTGGCCATGCAGCAACAGAGGCACTTTCTTTCAATTCTATTTAATTGAAATTCAATTTTTTCATTTCAATTCAATTCAATTCAGTTCATCAATATTTTGCAATAAAAAAAACCCCTAAGTTAGCAAGACTATGTATCAATCGTGTGCAAAACCCCGATCTCGTCATCCCAATACTCTCCCCGGAAAAATAATATTGAGAATCGACCGGTTTTTTGCGCCTCAAACTTATGCAGAGTCGTTAAAAGAACATTATATG